>JAOXJM010000002.1:38952165-38964697 GCA_026413425.1 Tringa solitaria
GGCACATTGCTGGCTCCTGGATAGTTTACTGTCCACCAGGACCCCCAGATCCTTCAACGAAGGCCATGACATTTATTTACCCGCAGTGTCCGCGGGTCCCTCGGAGCCTGGTCTGGCCTCACACTCCAACCCACCTCCTGCCGAGAGCCGTGTCACACACCCCAAACCAGTCCCAGCACAAAACATTTATTCCATTTCCTTTGAATTAAGTTAAACCCACTCACGGCCAGTGTCTCAGAGGAGGGGCCTGAAACCATGGAGCAAGCTCCCAAAAACCCGAGCCTGGGGGATGAGCAGCAAAGGATGTGCTGGAGCAGAGACTGTCCCTCTGCAGTGGTGGCTGTGGGACAGCAGAGAGCACCACTGCACACACAAAATAACACACATCTTCTGAGCATCCTGTGCTCTCGGGCAGACAGCAGGGGAGCAGAACAGCAACCCTGACAAACCCTTTCCTTCTTGCACAAAAAGAGCTAATAACGTGCCATAGGGTGGCACCAACACTATCAATTGTGCCACTTTAAAGACATCAGTATCTGCCACCCGTTAAAAGGTGCCGCTTTAGGAAAACAATGTATAGTTTAATATACATTAAGGGCTGAGCTTCTCACAGACACTTTATTTAATGCCCAGAATTACCCTAACGTTTGGTTCCAGAGAAGCCACTTGGGTGTGGAAAGCTTTGCTTTACCAAATGCCTTAACTCTGCCAAGAGGTCATAGCCAAATCACAGCCAGTCACATCCATATTAAAAAATAAAGTCTAGAACTTCAGAGAAAAAAAAACAAAAACAAAACAAAAGGTTTGTTAAACACTGCACGAGTTTCAAATTTGCTGGATGGATAACTGCATATTTGTGAGAAGTTTTAATTGCAGACTACTAACTAGTTCAAAAGAAATCAGAATACAATCTTTGTAACTTCAATCAATATTTAGAACCCTACGGGCACAGCTGCAGATAGCACCTTGTGCTCGCTCCCCAAACCACAGCCGCTGGCCAAACCCCCCTTACCAGCATCGACACACAACCTGTCAATGCCACACCATTCCTGCTGACCTCCTTCTTGCCGCTGTGGAGGGAAAGGAACATACCATCAGGAATATCCCATCCCCAATTTATTTAGCCTAATCAGCATTAAATCGATAGGAACTACCCCAACAACACTCCGAATGAGGAGGAATCCGTTAGCATTACCTCCTCATTCCCAGCAGCCAGCTTCATCTTCTGTCTGATGGCACACAAGTGTTGGGTCGGAGCATCCATCCACCTCACACGGCAGTTCGGGTACAGTCACCACCGCCTGAACTCCCGGGCCAAGGACAAACCCCGATCTCCGTCAGGCAGCGACGGGGAGAGCCGGGATGGAAGCGAAGTGCCCGCTGCAGAGTGGGCAAAGCACACGGGCACGGCACTGGGCAGACAGGCAGGAGCTCCAGATCATCTCAGCCCTAATTAGCAATAATCACCACATCTACAACCACACAAGAACCTCCTCCACGGCCGACAGCCTGGTCCTCTGAGATCTCACCTCTGGGGTATGTGCCTAACCCTGAACATCCCGGTGTGCCCGGACTCTCCCCGCTCTCTCCCCCATACCCGTTGCCCCCTGGCAACCTCTCGGGCTGCTGCAAACTGCTGCTGCACTCACAGGTGTGTTGTTCCCCGGCTCTGCCATCCCCACACCTCCACATCCTTCTGCCAGCACCTAACGCCGAGGCCACGGGCTGGAGGGGAACAGAGAGACAGGAGACACAGCCACCTGCACAGGAGCTGAAGCCGGTTCCAGGTGGGGAGCTTCAGGAAGAGACACCAAACTCAGCCAGTTCCTCAGAAACAAGCAGCTTTCAGCAGCCGTGGTGGCACACAGGGGTGTTTTCAGCCCCAGCAGTTTGCCTCTCAGGCAGGAGCAGGGATTTACTTTGGATTTCCCAGGCAGGAGAAACAGCACTCTCGGAACCGATCCCATTGCCGTGACTGTTTCCGCAAACCATCCACACAAGTCCCTTTGTCCCTGGGGCACCTACTCTGAAATGCATTATGCGGCTTCGTACTTCAAAATAAGTTTCCCTTCTCTGAATTTTAAACAGCTTGACTGCCCATAAAAAAAAAAAAAGAAAAAAAGTCTGCCATAAAGAGACTTTTGGTCCAGGAGCTTACTAGCAAGTCCAGCTCCCCCTACTGCTTCCCACGCCTTTGCAATCACTGCAGAGAAGGACTCTGCTTTGATGAGAGGAAAAACCCCTCTTTCAGTTTCTGCCGGGGTGCCTGTGCCTCGGTGGTGACTTTGGGATGGGGACCCGGTCCTTGTGCAAGGTGAGCAATGGAGGGGGCCGTTGAGGATGGAGACAAAGCAGTGACCAACTCCTGCCTAAACCGCGCTGACGAACGTCACTCGGCACCATCGCTCAGGGCAGCGCTTTCAAGCTCTCAATGGAAAGGTGTTTCTCCACAACCTTTTAATTGAGGTAATTTCACTGGCTGTTTATCACTGCTTCTTCCCGTCCTGCTGGTCTGGGCAGGCTGAAGGTCCCGGGCTCCCTGGCTCCCCTGTGGCCACTCGCTGGGCTGGAGCCCTCGAAAGGCATTTGGGGTTTTCTTGGGATGCTTCAAGAATTAATATTTATTACATGCCTAAGACAACAAAAGGTTTTAATATGGAAGATTCGTAGAATGAGAAGTATGGTGCCTGTTTGTGATGTGCTGAAACAGGAGACCCTGTGAATGGGCTTGTGTTTGATCAGAGCAGTAAAACCAAGAGGCAAGGGGTTGGAGGGGTCGCCACCGAGGGGAAGGCTCCCATGGCCCAGACATCAGAAGAGGAGAGCTTTGACAAAAATATTGGCATGAGGATGAAGAAGAAAGGTTAAACCTTGCAAGCATTGTACAAAAAGCAGTGAAGTTTAAAAGCATTAACCGTATGTGTACTGCACCGCTGGAATAAGCCGAATGTACAGCCAAAATTGTCCGTCTGGGTGACAGCAAAGCCAAGCAGCCAAGACCTAGGGACACCCCCCCACAGCAATCCTCCCTGAGGGCACCTCCCCAGGGAACCAACCGCTGCCTCTAACACCACAAACCTTAGTACTTCTGGGTTTTCACAGATATGTCTTTGTTGGCAGCTTTTACAACATTGAGATGTAAATGAACGAAAAGGCTTCATTTTGGAATTTTGACTTAAAAACAGTTTAAAAGTCGAGCCAACTTGGATACTAGTCAAACTGGTCTTCTTGTACGGTGCCAATGTTCCACTCCAGTCAGTAATCCTCGACGGGGAAGTGGCCGTAAACACTTCATACGCTCCTGGTAAGAACACGGGGCAGCTCACATCACTGCAACAAATATTTAGCGAATGCCCGTGTTCCTTTTCCTCGGGCGGCTGTTTGTCCTGGCTCCCTTCCCAGAGCGATCCCGTACTTAACAGCCCGTACAGTTCTGCTGAGGACAGGACGTCACCCAGCAGGGGAGGAGAGGGGACATCCCTGCCTCCAGTGGGAACATTGACCCATCCATACCCCAGGGTGACAGCTCCTGCTTTTCCTCGCACTCCCCGTGACACGGCGTGCTCTGGCCCCTGCTGCGCAGCCGAGGATTGGCCTCCAGCTGCTACTGCCCCGAGCCAGGGCACAGCTTCTGCCTGCTTTGCCGGTGCCTGGCACGTGCCTCCTCTGCCACCCAGCACGGTGACACCCTCCCCGGCAGTGGGTAGAGCCCAGGACTCGTTTCAAGGCTTGCAGCTCTATTTCCTGCCGCCTTTCACAAATCCAATTGTAAGCATCATAAGCAACAACATTTCTTTTCTCTTTTTTGACAGGAACTTAACGCCTAACGCTCTGGAAGACCCAAAACACGTGTGTGAAGCTCCCATCAAACTGGTGCATCACTGGCACATGTATTTTGAATAATAGGGGCTTTTGAGGGCCACACAAAAGAGGTGACCCGGGCGTCCCCGCCATCAGTGGGGAGCATTGATAACTCAGCTGGCACCAAAGCCACCCATGCCCGGGGACAGCAGCGCTCTGTGGGACACCCGGGCTCGTCCACTGTTCTCCAAGGGCTGGAGCACAAAGGCCACTCTTAACACCACAGCTCTGGCGCTGTCACACACAGCCTGCCCGTCCAGCAGGGACACCGCTGTCCCTGCTCACACCCGGGCAGCGGCACGGTGGGGCAATAAAACCACCCGAAATACAGCTGGTGACTTTCACCGGTTGGAATTTACTCCTCTTCACACACCAGTAACGCTAAAAGCCATGCAGCACAGGCTGATTTAAGATAGAAGAGTTTTATAATCCTTTAAAATTTCACCACATCGAGCCTGTAGTAAAACTCATACTCTGTTACCAATATAGAATCATAGAATATCCACCGACCTCTCAAGGACTCTTTCTGTCTTCCAACCTGACTGAGAATCACAGAACTGCCTGGGTTGGAAGGGGCCTTCCAGATCATCGAGTCCAACTCAGCCCCAGCACATGTCAGTGCCGCTAATTTCAGCACTGAACTTTCTCCATTATTTCTCTATAGCTTATACACTCCTGTTATTTTCAATAGACTTTTAATTCTTACTGCAAAGTCCATCAATTGCAGAGATGACAGGTCTGGAAGGCAGCCAAACCTAACGCCACCCTGCAGGACAAACAGGCAGTACGCTCCTCTGGCCGTGGAAAGGCTTCATTTCATTTTAGTCCCATCTCTCTTAAACAAACCCCATTGTTTGAGAGTTTCGCTGAACGCTGCTCCCCAGTCAAAGCCCCGTGAGCAGAGCACCCCAGGGGTTTATTACAGCACTGCTGCTAGAACGTGCATTTCCTGCAGTACCTAATGATGAACGGAGTAGGGCTTCTTGATCTTGTTTAATTTTAAGTCATGAATTTGGTCCGTATGGCCCTTTCGTCTTTTGCCCCCTCCTGAAATCATTCGCTGCAACTGGCATGGTAACGGGAGGTGATGGGGGGAAATCTTCACTCAGGCCTTCGTTACCTCAAAATAAAAGAGCTACAGCAAGTAAAAAATGGCATTTCCTATATTAATGTATATGACCACACACAGGTCTTCTAAGTCCTTCACTTTGCAGCCTGTTTGGTGTTCAAATAAATAGGTTTTTCCTAACTTGAGTGTTTCCAGTAGAACTCAAATATTTTCTTTTCAAAGAGAAGCGTTTCTTTTTCTTTTCATCCCCCTTGAAGCATCCACATCAGTCTAATGTAGGAAGAAACACATGAGAGTTGAGTAAGTGCTACACCACGCTTCATTTACCTTCCTGTTAACACGTAGGTAATGACTGACTTGACTGACTTTAAAGCGGGAGGAGCGGGGGATCCCAGCCACACCTCGCTGAAGGACTGACTCACAGCCCCGCTGGGACAGGTTTAGAACTTTTCTTCTCCGGTGGAAAACGCGCAAGTTGCAATTAAAGTCTGGGTGAGGCTGGACAAACCCAAAAATGCCTGGGATTATTCTGAAGTTTTAACTGAAGCTGCAGAGTGCGGAGCAGCTGCGGGCTGGGAGGGAATGAGACTGGCATTTAACAGAGTGGCACGGAACAGAAATCCTGCTAGCACAGATCTGACTAATCCACTTCTGGGTCTGACATCCATCTTCTCCGACCTATGGAATCAAGATAATTGTACTTTAAGAAGCAGAGGGATGAGCAATTCCATTCAAACCAAATCATACAAGTTCCCTTCAAAGGTCACCTGAAAATGAGTATTTTAGCAAGCTGTTCATAGCTGCACAGGTCTGAAAACAGCATAAAGGGCCATCTCTAGAGGTACGGCACATCCAGGGAAGTGACACTGACTTATCCCCAAGCCTATTTAGATAAGGGACCAGGCTGCGTCCAGGGAAGCTGGTTGCTGAGCCACCAGTAGGAAATAATAACCTCCAAGCTAACAGAGACAAACCTCATTTGAAACAAGACGGAATTCCCAGCTTTCATTCAAATAAACCCCAGCACCCCCAGGAGAGCTGAGGAAAGCTGTGCAGGAGCAGGGAGCGCTTTTAAGGACTTTACCTCGTGGCCGGGAAAGCAGACACAGGACACAACATCTAGGGATGGCTGGCACTTCTCTGCTGTGACAGAAGAAAACTGAAATGCAGGAACAGATCTCCATCTGCACAGAACATCCTCCCTGAGCTCGTCTTAGAACTAAAAATTAAGGGTGGCTCTGACTGAAGCGATTACAGCCTCATTGCATTCAAATAGAGCATGTCCACAGCCACACTTCATGTTCTCTATGCCTTAAATTATTTGTACGAGCCAAATCAATCCAAAGAAAGAGTGCAAGCAGATGCAAAACCGTATGGAATCGCTGGAAGAATATTTTGCTAAACGTCCAACGATCCACCGCTGAGGACACAACCCACCTCCAAGAGAACCGAAGGCAAGAACTACGCACCGGCATGCCCCACTCCTGCAGGCTGGTACTACCGGCATGTCCCCAGTGAAATGCAAACCCATTTTCAGATCCACACCAATGGAATTTAGTAGAGAACTCCTGCGGCTCCTCACAGGCAACAAAGCAACCATTCCCAAGATCCTCTCCCACAACAATGCTCCTGACATCACTGGAAAAATGGCTTATATAGAGGTGTTCACAGAGTGCTGAGAAGCTGCCTGAAGTTTTTGTTTAGCTCAATATCTTTCCTTATAATGCCAGAGAGCAATTACTGGATCACAGCATGAAAAACACAATGGCAGAGACATTTTCTTCACTCAGAAGGTGATTCAGCTATCAAAGTTTCTTTTGTTTCTATTTTAGGGAGAAAAAATCACTGCTTTCAGCTGTCTAAAGCTGACATTCCCAAGGTATATTCATCATGGCTGTCAGCTGCAAAGGTCTCTGCAGTTCCTTCCTTCTCCTCACATTCTTTCCTCTCTAAACAACCATGTGAAATGCCTGACAACGCTGCTGGAACGTAAGCAGGACAAGGAATTGTGCCTAAGGAGGGCACGCTTTGCCTTTTGCAGCTGTGAGCAGAGCACATGCCATCATCCCTTCCCTCACACAGATGCCATCCCAAACACACACACGGGACACGTGGCAGCAGCCAGGCCAGACCTGGGAAAAAAGGTCCTACTCCTTCTTCCTGGAAGAGCTGCCCTCGGCGGTGCCGTGGATGAGCCGGGGCCAGGCTGGCGGGGGCGGCTGCAACGTGTCACCAGGATTTCTGCACGGGACGTACGGTCTGGGGACAGCGAGGAAGGGGACGGTGCTGCCTCGGGGACGAGCCTTTTGGGAGAGGAAAAAGCTAAGAGAAAAAACCACAAATTTTAGGTCATTAGGCTGGACACGAAGAAAGGGGCTTACTGCACTGGGGGGTTGGACGCAAAGACTCTCTGCTGCAGAAAAAGAGACTCTAAATGCCAATATTCCAGAGAGAGCAGGGTCTGGAGCTCCCGGCTTTGGAGGGGTCTGAGAGCAGGCAGTCACCTACCGGGGGGCAAGGGGCAAAGACAAGGGCAGCAAACTGCTGGAGTTCCACAAAGACCAGTCTCAGGTTGGGGACTGAGGTCCAGAATATATTTATACACCGTATCGGTAAACACAGTGTAAAAAAATACGGGTAATAAGACTAAATACAGGGCTAATAACTCACCATACTGACTTCTAAACCACAGATTTTCTCTGAAGTTTGGAAGACTGACAAAAATTCCTTCAGAAAAAAATCTGTTGCTCTTCTCACCTAAGAATAATCAGATGTTTTTCTGTCAATTAGCATGTGCTGTGTATCTATTAGTGCAATCTGGTTCTCTGTGCCAACCAGTTGTACTTCACATGATGACAAACGCTATTTCTATGGCTTGCACTGTGTTTTTTGAATATATAAATACCCTTTCAGCATGCTTTGTTTCCAAAGCAGTAACAGCGAAAGACGGCTACCAAACCACCAGCAGAGTTCAGGGCTTCATTTAATCACAAACAGATAATGGGAAATGTGATGAGAAGCAACTGCTGAGGAGCTGGCAGCGACACCCCCACGGCATATGTCAGGGGGCACGAGGCAGCTGCCTGGGCAGTGCAGGCTATTTCGAGACGCCGCTCGGAAACGTCGCTGTCGGCCGCTTTTCTGGCGAAGTGTGGCAAGAGCAAAGCGGCACTTTCTCCCAGCGCGACTCCTGAACACACGCCACCAAAGCATGAAGCTGGAAACGGCCACCACAGACACCCCGTGCCGTCCTTCGGAGAACCCTACAGCAGCGGGACACCCCCCCCGGCTTGTGCAACAGCCTCTCCCCCCGGTCCCCCGCGCACGGGAACACCGTCCCAGCAACACCCAACAGGAGACCAACACAAACTCCCGGGCAGCAGCAAGTGAGCACAGCCGGATTTTAAGAAAGTTACACACAAGCATCAGGCAGCAGCCAAGAGGGTTACAAACTGCACAACACCCAGCACATCGCGCTGGGCTGGGCCTGTGAGTATCAACACGCTGGTTTGAATTTCAGCTCCAAACTTCGGGAAGCTTGTAAAAACTAAATAGTTCCTTCATTTTAATTAACCTGTTCTTTGAATATAATCCATGAGAACAGGCGTGTTCTGCATATGAATTCAACTGTTTGTTTTTTTTTAAAAAAAAAAACACTTCACAATACAACAACACTTTAAAAGAGATCCTGCTCATAAAATTGCATAGACACATAAAAAGTGAACGTTGGCACCCATTCCAAGAGATTAACTTAATTAATAGCTATTTTAACTTCAGTTTTCAAATTAGCAGAATATCCTCACAACAACTTCCCTACGTCAACATTTGAATATTCTCTCAGATTACACATACTCATTAATTTACATGAGTTTATGGCATATAAAGGCACCTAATTCACTCCAAAAACACACATTAGTGCACAGGAGTGGGGAAAAACAAAAACCTCAACCCCCTGCCCCACACACAAACACTAAGGTAAGAATGAAGACTGAATGTATCTCTCATAGACTCCAACCACTGGGTTGGGAGGAACCCCTGGGGGTCACCTGGCCCAAACCCCTGCTCAGAGCTGGGTCACTTTCGCAGGCAGATGAGGCTGCTCAGGCCCTGGCCGGTCTCACAGACCATCTGAATTTCCTGTGCTGCAGCTCGCCGTGACTGACCTCGGCTGTGACTGACCTCGGCTGTGCACCACCGGGCAGCGCCTCTCCTCCGGCTGTCCCACACCCACACCTTCCAATGCAGACACAAGAAAGAGCCGCACTTTATTTACATTTAAAATTTTACCATTACACATACAGCTCACCATAACAGCAACACGATGCATGTGAAAAAGCTGGTAAGAATACTGAGTTTCCACTGATTTTTTTATTTAACTTTTAAATTGATGTTTCTTGTTCAAAAATTCCTAGAAGCTCAGGTCATAGACCTGATTCATGACTAGTAGCTGTCATCAAGATTTAAGCAGGCTCAGGCCAACGGTGTGACATAAAACCTCCTCTCTCGGTTCAGTAACGGAACGAAGCCAGTGTTTACTTGAAGCTGAAATCAGATTTCAAGGCGCAGGGCTTAGTCTGCTGTTGATCTATGCCCATTCTGCTCATAGTGTGCATATATTTAAATTTCTTATTTAAATATGTTTCTGTTGCTAATGCAAAGCAATAAAAAACCCTTCAAAAATAAAAACTTCAAGACTGAGTTCCTTTCAAAATGAAATTAATACCATTTGGATTTCCATTAGTGAAATACTCTTCATATATTGATACAGAAGTTTCAGGTATCCGTAAAATTACAACACACACATACAACATTAATTATATATATGAATATAGCTGGCTAATCACTATGGGCTGAATGTGCAAGTCAATCAAAAAATAAACCAGAAAACTTTCAACAGACAAGCAGGAGGTTTGCTAAGCACAAAACTTGCCCAACAAGTTCTCTCTGCAGAGCAGAGACTAGATAATGAAATGCAGCTAATACCCACTTCCCTTAAAAGATTACTTTCCTATACCTACAAAGGAGACACACCCAGAACCGTTAGGTGAAAATTATTTCATTTAAATTTTTTAATACATAATATATTGAGTAAGGAATAAACAATGCAAATCAAATCATCAATTCTTCAATGGACAAAGGCGTCATACCAAGAAATTAAATAAATAAAACTTAAATGCCTCTCTATATGTAGGGTATCAACAGGAAGAGGCTGGGAGCCAGAGCAGAAATCCCCTCTGAGAGGAACCTCACTGAACTCAGGCAAGCCACGTTCTTCTGCAGAAAGAGCCCGAGGCACCTCCAGGTGAACAGCAGTCCCGTAAGAGAGGAAGTCTCACTGCAGAGCACTTTATTTAGTGTTATTTATTACTAACAAGACTCTTATTCCATAAGGAAGAGTATGTACTTCTTTTCTCAATTGCATTCAAGATCGCCACTAACGAAGCCTCTATTCATCAACCATTTTGCTTTCATTTCCCACAACCAACATGATTTAGGAAACACCCCTCAGATTTAAGACAGGCCAACATAGGCCTGTTACCTTTGTAAACCCTTCCCTCGAAGCAGTCAGGGCTCTGCAGTTCCTGGTGTATCCCCAGGGCAGGGGTGGGAACTACCTGAGCTTTGAGGTCCCTTCCGACCCAAACCATTCCATGATTCTGCTATGGTCCTGGGGAACTCGAAAGCCAAAAATATATCCGTGTAGGAGTCTGGGGAAAACCACACAATTCATTTTGGTTTCTTTCTGCTCTTTGGGATTTAGCGGTAAAAATTGCATCTTCAGAGCTTGCCGTTCCTATGTTGATTTAGACAAAACCCAAATAGGTATAATAGGCCAAAACTAAACAGAGCATCACTAATATTCACATCTTACAAGACAGCGGTGTGCATCTCCACAGCACGCTGCCAGGGAGGGCTGCGACCTGAACACTTCAATGCTCTAAGGCACCAGGTGCATGCAATTATACTCTATTTACAAGACACCAGCTGTATTTCCTGACACCATCACAACTCCACTGCCACCTGGGCTTCAAAAACCCAGGCAGGGGCACGGCCCTACGGGCTGCCTACCTGAATAGGGCTGTCCCTCATGCACTTCGGGTCCCCAAATTGTGTCCAGACCTTCCATAAGCCCCCAGGGAGCAGAGGCCAGGCCAGGCCAGGCCTGCTCCCCTCAGCTTATCTCCCCTCAGCTCATCTCCCCTCGCACCAGGCCAGGCCGCAGGAGGTGACCCCTGACCCGCCCCCGGCACTGGCTGAAGGAGCCAAACAGGCAAGAAGCCTGTTCATCTTTTTAGAGAGCATCACAATTAAACATCCAGGGGGGGAAAAAACAAAACAAAAAAGAAGCCACCCTAAAAATAAATCAGAAGGCATATCAACGAGGTCACTTCCACAGCAGTCCCCGGCCGGGACCGACGCCGCTATGGCGGTGCGGGCCCGCCGCGCCCCTCGTCGTAACGGTGAGTTCAGAGACCCCCGCTGCCCGCCGCCGCCCGGGAAGCGCCTCCGCGGCCCGGACCTCCTCAGCCTCATCCTCTTTCCTCCTCCGCCTCCCCTGCCCGCCCCGCCGGGCCCGCATCGCTTCCCCCGGCCCGGGCCGCCACCCGCGCTCGCCCCCTCCCTGAGGAGCGCCGGGGCGATGACGTCACCGGATCAGGCCGACCGGCAATGGGCGCCATTTTGAAACCCCGAAACCTCCCGCGGCGGCAGCTCCGTGCGGCGGCGGCTGCGACCCGCTCCCAGCCGGCGCCTCCCCCCCTCCGCCGCGGCCCGCCGCCCCACCGGCACCGTGCGACATGGCAGGTGAGGCCGCGACGCTCGGCTGCGCCGCGGCTCCGGTTCCGGCTGCGCCTGGGCCCGCCGGGCGGAGGCACCGCGGGAGCCGGCGCGACAGGCCGGGCCGCACCGCGCCGATCCGGGTGGCCGAGGCCGGGGGGGGGACAGCGCCTCGCCGGCGGGGAGGCACTGAGGGGAGCGGGACTGTCCCCGGGGCGCCGGGCAGAGCCGCGGTGCGCGGCCGGGACCGTGGGGCCTGGCGCGGCCTGAGCCGGGCCCCGCCGGGGAAGGGGCTGGGCCGGGGGCGGCGGGGGCTCGTAGGGTCGGCCCTTCCCTCAGCGCCCTCTCTTCCTTCGGCAGGGGTGGCAGGAGGTGGAGGTGGCGGCGGCAGCAACGACTTCCAGTGGTGCTTCTCCCAGGTGAAGGGGGCTATCGACGAGGACGTGGCGGAAGGTAAGGGGAGGGCTGGGCCGGGCCTGTGCTGTGCCACAGGCTCCCGGGGCCGGCGGCTGCCGCTCCGCCGAGGCCACGGCCACCGACACCCTTTTTTCTTTCCCCACGTCTGTGTCAGGGCCGCGCTGAGGGAGCCGAGGCTGGGAATGGCTGGGCTGCAGCATCTCCCCAGTCCCTGCCCGGGGCTCGGAGGGTGGGGAGTGTGTTGCCATGACTAAGCGAGCGCCCCTGCTTCCAGGGCGATGGGCTTTTTCTGGGGGAGAGCATAATAGAAAAGGCGCGGTGGCTTCCTCCTCTTCTTATTCTAATCACTGGGGAGAAAAGGTAATGATAGTGATAAAACACGGCGGGGGGGGGGGGAACCACAAATGG
>JAOXJM010000002.1:38964797-39043379 GCA_026413425.1 Tringa solitaria
CCCCCCCCCCCCCCCCCCCCCCCCCCCCCCCCCCCCCCCCCCCCCCCCCCACCACAAATGGAGTCTGTCAGGCTTGTCAGGTTTCACTCTGAGGCAGAGAGAGCAACAGAGTGAGCCGGCAGGTCTGTCATTTGTGCTTCACTTAAAAAGTAGAGTTTAAAGGCTTTCTGCAGCTGTGAAGAGATTTTATTCCTACTTGTTAACGCTTGGAAGCTATAAATAGGGATATTTAAGTAGGGATGATAGGCACACCTTTGCATTTATCTGAAACTTTCTCAGCACAGCATGCTTTGGAACCAGTAGAAAATAAGTGTTTTAATTAGAAAAAGTGGTTCTCTGTATTATGTAGAAACAATGTGAAGTTTCGCTCAACTTTGATGAGAGAGTTATTGGGGTTTTTTTCCTAAATTTTCTGTGTTCAAACTGTTCAGGCTGACAATAGTGTTTAGAAAAGAGGGTGTGAAGTATGTGTGTGAAAGATAATTCCATGCTGTTTATTTGATTTTTACTGCATTAACTGAAATAGCTGTATTTACTGTATTTAGTGAAATAACTTGAAGTGTCAGTGTGTGGTTGTCTTGGGTTTTGGATTTCTTCGTTGTTGAATGCAGTAAATATTTTTTCCTACTGTCTACTATAGAGGAATTCTGCTGACAGTGTTTTCATTTTCATGCCACTTGTTTGGCATTCCATTTAAAATAATAGCTATGGGAGGAATAGACTTGAAAACTGCTCCAGAAACTAGTACTCTGACTCAGTTGTTGTTTTCTTCCCTTTTTTTCCCCCTAAATATATTTTATAACTTGTACTATTGTTCTGAAGTTCCCAGAAATCTTACAAAAATGTATTTAAGTAGCTTTTATGAGTTTCCCAAATGGTTCTTTTTTTTCTTAGGATCTATCATCTATGTGACTAAATGTCACTTCTCCATGTTGCAAAAAATACACTTCCATGAGCCTTACTTCCATCAATTACTGAGCAACGTGAATTTGTGTAGAGCTTGGAAAGCTTCTCATTTTTGAAACACCAATGTGTCCCAGACCCAGTTAATTATTGAAGTGTGTAAGAGGACTGTTCAAAGAGGAACTGGCATGACTGAGGAGACACATCACGGAGGCAGAGCTCTTCGGTTAGAGAGGGAAGGGGGAATGGTGATGGTAGTGCTCAACGCTTTTACCCTGGCTTTTCCCAGAGGTACCTTATTAATGGGACTTTTCCTGGAGCGAGGACTTCAGATTGTGCATGATGCTACTCCATGGGAGGAATTTAATTTTCTTCGTAGGGCAATTAATATAAGTAATCATTCAGCACCTGGTTTTGCAGAAGTGGTTCTAGAATCTCGTCTTCCTGCTGGGATACAAGAGCTACTTACAGCCTTCGTGACTCATTGTCTTTAGTTTGGTTTGTGGACTTCCCTGCCCCGTTAGTTTTCAACATGAAATTGGAATTAAATAAAGAAAATATACATTTTATTTACTAATAATTGCTTGAATTTGATTCAGCAGTATGCAATAAGAGTGCATGTCCAGTGCTAGATTTTTGGCCCTGGTCATGGAAATACTTATTCATAACCATTTTTTAAAATATCTTACCAAACTGCACATGTAAATGTATTTGATGGGGCACTGGTGCCTTCAGATAGCCTTGCTGCAAATGTTACATAAAACCACTGTGGATTTCATGTACGTTTTTGTGATAGTGAAAACTTCTTAGTTCTGATTTTTTTTTTCTTTTCTGTTTTGTGAAAAATAAGCACTATAGAGGAAATCTGAAAAGCACAGTATAAAGTAGCTGTGAAACATTATTAACTGGAGACTGTTTTGCTAACTGTTCTTATAGGCTGTTCCTTCAGTAGTTGAAATTGTGAAGCTTGGTTGTCAGGCAACTTAACCAAAAAGTCACTATTGAATATAAAACGTATTCTAGAAGAGCAATTCAGAGTTGTTTCTCATGTGTATTACTTTAATAAAAATATTAACATGTCTATGACAAGTTGCTGTAGTTAGATTTGCAACTGCTCTCTCCATTCCCAGGTTTTTTTCTAAGTAGGTCATTAATACAGAAAATCACTGTCTTTTTCTGTGTATTCGCTTTCTTCATTGAGTAATCTTTGCAATGTGTACAATGGTCTCTTAAAAAAAAATAGAAGAACAGTGTTTATTTGACCAATCTGGCCATTTCAAAAAGATCAGGAAAATATACCAGTTATTGAAAAACATAGTTTTCTAAAGCAGGGAAATTTAATTGGATTCAAGGAGGAGGATTGGAGGATAAACCAGATATTGAATGAAAAACTTGATGCTGAGGATGGCAGCAAGCTTAATTTAAAAAAAAAAGTAATTTGTGTTATAATTTTGCTGTTAGTGTGAAACCACATGATTAGTAAATCACACTGATTGCCTGTGAAATTTGTTACTCTTGGATTACCTTTTTTGGTAGAAAGTAGATTTCTAAATATAGGGCGCTTTTTTTTTTTGGTAATAATGCTGCCTGAGACCTAATCAGTTTTGTGAGTTCCACATTTAATTTGTTTTTTATGTTCAAAAAGTTCTATTTGGGGTTTTTTTCTGCAAGCAAAATATGGAACAGTTTATTAAATAATGTACAGATATGCCCAAATTCCCTTGGGCCAGATGTTCTGCATATAATCCATGGCCACTCTGGATATAATTAACAGAATATATTTTTATACTGGGCACTGTAAATCACCCATGCTAGTGGCGAGTACTGAGAAGGCAGCCCCATCCTTGTCGGAACGTGAAGCTGTGTCCGGTAGAGGTGATGAGTTTCCCGTCACTGACACAGGGGTTTCCTTGGGTTTATTTCTATCTGCTCCCCCTGGCAGTCTGTATGGGGTTTGGATTGCAATGGACTGCTCCCTCTGGAAATGCTGGTTTCATTTGGCACTGGTGAGCTCTGTCTGCCTGTTTCTGATCCAAGCAGCTTTAAGGGGTTGGTCACTCCCCTAAATGACACAGGTACTCCTTTCCTCTTAGACCTTCATCAGCTTAAGTCGTACACTGGTTTAAGTGCTATATGGGAAACCGTTTCTGAAGCAGTCGAGTGTAATGCAGAGTCTGGCACGTAAATGCTGGCCACGGTGCTCTTCCATAGTAGGCAAGAGCTCTTGGGAAGCTCACGTTCATTGACTTGAGGATGAAATGTAAGGGATTTCATGTCAGCAAAACTTTTGTTCTTCAAAAAAACTTGTCATTGACTTTCCGAATGCTTGTCTTGTTGTAATGGACTTTCTACTTGTTCAGAAATTTTGTATCTCCACGTAAAGATCAGAGAAAAACACTGTTTAGGTTTTCTTTTTTAAATTTTCCAACTATCAATTGGTATTGACAGCCCAGATAAGCTAAAAGATGCCTTCTTATCATCAGTTCAACAAATTCTTTTCTTCTCCTTTTAAGACTTTTTACAGTGCCAAGTCAGTCCATCTCAGAAGTCTGTCAGAATGCAGAGCACAAGTAGAGGAGAAAACCATGATCTAATAAAAGTATATTGGACTATAATCCTGTAATTGTTCTCAAGTCCGGGTACAAGTGATTTAAAAACACTCTTAGTGTTAAATTGTCTTTACAAATCAGTGGTTTAAAAATGTTCTTATATATTGTTCAGGAATTTAACTGGCCAATCCTCACTGTTTTTAAAGCTAATTCTGGTATGTTTTCACACTTTAAAAAAAATATTTCAAAAGAGGTACAGCTATTTGACATCTGGTTAAAATTGCATAGAAGAAATGACAGAATTGGTTGCTATCTTAAAGATTATGTTTTTTTCTGTAAGAACTGAAAAATATGGTGGTAATGACTCCATTATTAAGCCATACATGTTGTTTCCTTTTGTCATAAATAATTGGTTATCCCTGAAGATGTCACTTATTACTGGAATGGGGCAGAAGGTGGGCTTTTAAGCTGTGAGATTGGTTTTTGCCTTGAAGAAACAGTGTTTTGCCATAAAGAGGGCTTTAGATACTTGCTCTTTTGCCCTCCCTAAATCACTGTGGCTTGTCCCTGGTTTATGGTGGTGTGTAGCCGAGTGTTTCTGCCTTGGTCCATTGGCAGCTCTCACATCTCCGCCCCCCGCAGGACTGCTGGGAATGTTCTGAAGAGCCACCCTTTCTTGCAGGCACCAAAGATTTCAAAAATTTCCTTGATCTTTCCTGCTTTGTGTGGGTTGTATATGGTGTTTTGCATGATGCATATGATGACATAATATTGACCCTGGGAAATGTTTTGGTATTTTTTAAATGGGGGCAGAATAATATTTTGCAAACAGCATTGAGCTGAGCGCTTGTTCTGGAGCGGTTTCCTGTTGGAGAAAGTAGTCTTGGTGTGTCAGGTAGAGCCCTTTAATCTCGAGTCTTTGTACAGCCCAAGGACCAAGAATTTGTCTTCAGCCTTTATTCCAGAACACACTATTCCTTAGAAATATTTTTCTTGCACAGTAGTATTTAATAATAAGTGTTCTTTTGAGTTCCAGTTCTGTCAGACAACAAAAAACCCAGGGTGTTATGCCACTGGAAAGTAAATTGCACTGTCTTGCTGTATAGTAAAATACAAGTTAGTCTAGAGACTATTAAGACAAGGTGGTGTGTGTGAGAAATGCTCTATTAGTGAGACTTTTGAAGTTCCTCTCTCAGAAGAGTTGGAGTACAACTGCTCATGGTGTGGAGGTGCAGATTTAAAAGTGAGTAGCTGTGCTTTAAAGAAAAAAAAAGTTCCAGTTGATCTTCAGACTATTCAACCAATAAAAGTGGTTGCGTCAAGTGATGATTTCTTGGTTTTCTGTGGAGAAGAGAATGTGTCCTGCCAACCACTGGACTTGCACTGAATGTAAGCCTGTAATCTGTACTGCACTATCAAATTTTGATTCTTTGTTTTTCTGGCATATGCACCTAATGGGTTAATGGAACTGCAGGGGCAGGAGTAGGAGTACAAGTAAAAAAATGTCTAGTGTTCTGAGAATTGTGAAAACAGTATCTATCTTTTTTTGTAAAGGAAACTAGGAAATTATAGCCTGAGTGGAGACCTTAAAGGCAGTCACAAGTGGTTCATAAATGCCTTACTTCACTGTTGAAGTTCATCTATAGCTTTTGCATCTAGCATCTTTTTCCTCACCTAAAGGAAAGTTAGGACAGTCTTGTCAGAAAGCTACAGAGGTGTAGGCTTATAGGCATTAAGGGAAAGAAAATTCTCAATACCAGTGAAAGACAGCAAGTGGAATATTAAAGAGTAGATAAGAAAATCCTTTAAAAGACTAAGCAACCACTAAGCTGCAAGAGAATAGGAGTCACTGGATGTGGCTGGATGATGCTCTGATTAAAGCGTGAAGCTGCAGGAATGCATAGCTTGTGGATGAATGATGAGCAGTCTGGGTATGCAGTGAGTATCAGTTGTGGAAATGTAAGGCGGGAATGCAAAATAAACCATGTTGGGTTGTGGGAGTAGAGAAATCAGTACAAGTCTTTCCATCGCTACTGTGAACGTGTGACCAGTGAGAGCCAGTGCTGTCGGGCTGTGGTGGCAGCAGGTTGTGGTGCCTGGTGACACAGTTTCCATGTGCACTCTCATTACGTTTGAGTATTTTAATATCTGGGGGGAAGACTTAATAAAAACAACAAACCCCCCTTTATTTAAATTTACGAAAAAGAGACAAGAAGGTGTGAAAGCTGCAATGGGAAGAAAAAATTTATTTACGCATCATGTTAAGACTTTTATTAACTCCTAGTAAAATAAAAAAATTAAAAGCGTGACAATTAAGTACTTATAAAAAAATCCCAACAGATTAACATGAATTAATTAAATATACTTCCAGTAGGAGAAAGGTTACTGGAATTACTATTCCAGAGGTTAAAAAATAATACTGAGGTGATAGAATTGCATGCCGAATCCTGGATCCTGTCCTGGTTGTTATAAATAGCCCCCATAACCTCTCCGTGCTTGTGAGCGACGGCACAGCAAGCCTTGGCAAGCACAAAGGTAACATTTATTTCTGTCTTGCTGAACTTCAGCTTCACTGGTCTCTTTTCTTGCTGCTGCTTTGCCCTTCCTTTGTAGTAACAGGTCTAGACAACTGCATGCACTTGAAACTCAGGGAAGACAGATTTTTTTTTTTTATTTTTTTTTTAAAAATATAATTCAAAGGAGTTACAGCATCAAGTTAGATGTGGTTCCATTGGGAAGGAAATGGAAAGCTCAGTAAGTGAGGGAACTCTCACCTGAGTCTGCATCTCCTAAAACACAAGTAGTGCAATTCCCTGGCAGAAAACAAGTGACAGAAGGTGTCACACTGGTCCCAAGAGCTGCTCCAAAGGCCAAGCTGCCCAGCACACTCCCCAAACCAGACACCTCCCCAGCAGGTGTGCTGGGAGCAGCTCGGGTGCCCTCTTCATGCCCGTGGTTGACCTTAAATCTCTTCGAGGGTTTAAATTACTTCAAAAAGCAGAGTTATTTTGGACTAAGTTAAACTCTAGCAGGTACTTAAAGGCAATTCAAGCCATTTTGCAAGTTATTTGAGTATTAGGGCATAAAAAATGGTTAGACCTGATGGATACTCTAGGTAGGCAGAGAACTTAGCGGTGTAAGCTGAAAGAAATTTGGTCTGGGCAAAACTACACCACTTTTGGCTTATTCTCCTAACTTCTGACACATCTCACTTCTGTGTTAGTTCTTTAAATAAATCATAAAAGTGGAAACCTAAAAATTGAGTATATGAAATTCTGAAAAATAGTTGATTTTGAGTAACTTCCATGTATATGTGTATTGTCGAGTGATTATTGGTAACTGTGAAGTTCAGTTCACCTTTCAGTGCAATTCAGAGTTAGAAATCTGATTTCTATCAACTGTTGAATTAAGAAACAATATTTTAGGAGTGCTTAGGCAGGACAGTAACAGCGATACCGAGCTTGGTCTGTCCTACATTTCTTCATTCTCTGATTATCCATTCCCGCTAACAGGTCTCTGGATCTTTTTTCCTCTGCTAATCTTTCATGCTCCTGTATTCTTTTATTTGACTCATCACTTAGTTGCTCTGAGACAGTGGTTCCTTGCCATTCCCTGTACCGGCCCCAACTCACCATGTTTTTCACCGGTTGTACCTCACAACGGTCTGATGTCACTGGCTTTTGCAAGAGAGTTGTGTTCGTTCTGAACACGTTCGTGTCCTGCAGTTCAGCACAATGTCCTAGGGAGATCCCAACTTCTGATTTCAAGTTGATCTAGAGCACATAACCCCTTCTGTGCTCGCTGCTTCATCCCATCAGCTGTAGGAGATCACACGATGTTTCCCACAGCTTTCTTCAGCCGTAGAATAAAACACTTTGTAGAATAAGTGTGTATTGGAGAGAAAGGTGTGTCACTTCTGATCTCGATTTAGAGGCACAGAGATGTTCTTTCTCTGACTTTCCACTGGCAGTCTCCCCTCCCAGTTCATCCCAGTCTCTGACTTTGATCCAGAGCTGGTCAGTTCCTTGCCAGCGTGTTTCACAGTGCTTAGAGCAGGTTGTTCTTCTGGGCTCTGCGACAGGTCATGGGAGAAGGTGCTTTCTATTAAAAATGTTTTTAAAGGGGAAGGACAAGAGACAGGTTTGGTAACTGGCATTTTTTTGTCAGTCTGTACTGAATATGAGGCGGTGTGTTGTCCGTTACATATTTGGAAAGTTTTAAGTTAAAAACCCTTAGAAGTTGGAGCAACCCCTTTTTAGATAGTATTGGAAAGCAGTGACTGACTTGCTTGTTAAATGTCTGAGGAGTGGGATTTTGGCAAAAGTCTTTGGGTGGCTTAGAAGAATGAGAGAATTGATGCTGCTTGTGCCAAGTTAGTGTTAAGCCCCAGCATGGGCTACAGCTGCAAATTCATTAATCTGTTGCATGAGCAATGAAGTAATTATGTTTTTTCAGTTCTGGATTTTAACCGAAGCAGGAACGTGCAGCCAGCTTAGAGAGGAAAAGTTCACGGTAGCTAATTTTAGATATCTAATTTAGATGTTCTGGATCTCTTTGCATTCTCCATTACCTAAACAGAGAACACAGAGGCTGATACTGGTGTCAGTTAGAAATACCTGGTATGGAGCCTTTGTGGGATTAAATTAGTTTGCAGGTCTGAGCACGCTGTCATTTTAGAGTTTCTAACAAATGTTGGTCTCTGGTTTTGACACTGACTCTGTCCTCACACATCGGGGTTTCACCAGGAGGAAAGTGAGTTGCCTTTCAAAGGTTTCCACGATTACCATACACATCTGTTATTCACGTTGCTATGAAAGGGGCTTAAGTTTTTCATTCTTAAGAAAGAGAGAAAGAAGTTCCAAGTTAACAGAAAGCTTTCCCTGGAGCAGCCCACACACCTTGGCTGTATGTGGTAATTCCTTGCCCATCTGCAGACCTAAGCAGGGGATGAGACGGTACCTCAGAGAAATGTGGTGGCTTTGGAACAGGGAATTAGTGTATCAGTGCCACAGGGAGACAATTCTTATTTCTGATAGAAAGTATATTTAAGAAGTGGTTAATATTACATACAAGGGAACCTGTACATCCTTTTTACTTCCTTGGGGTAAAAAGTGTGAGCAGGATTGAGTAGGAAATCAGTGAGCTAGAAACTGCTCTCTTCAGAGCCACCTACACTGTTTGTTCGTCACCTCCCGAGTCCCCTTCATTTATACCATAGGAAGAACAGGTATTAATATTGATAATCTGATTTTAGTGTACCAATAATCTGAGTTTTCCTTAACCTTTTGAAGAGAGGAACAGAGATCCATTCACATGATGACAGATCTTGTGGTGGTGTTTAAACTGAAGCCTTTTGCTTTTTGTTTTAACCCCGAGGTTCAGCGCAACGTTCTTGCTGTGCTTGGTGGGCAGGTACAGTTTTGGCAAAGTGGATCTTCGTGATAAGGGGAAAGAAGTAGCTTTTCTGTTTATATTTTTGGATTGAATGCACACTCTACAACTCTAAGTTTATTTACTTACACATGTGTATAAAAATACATATTATTTAAGGATGTTTGTGTATGTATGTGTATCTTAAGGTTTTATCAGTGTTGTGCTACTAGAAGCTCATAATTTTAAGGCAATTTCCAAAGTAGGAGATCGTTTAGTACTAATGAAACCTTTATACCATATGCTCTTTTCTGTAGGTAACTACTTATTGTTGTAAAATCATTTTAGCAGTTTGGAGAGCGGAAGGATTGTTTGGGGGGTGTTCATGTTTTCTTCATAGTCTGTTACGGGAACAAATGGCCACGTACCAGAAACTGGCTACAAAAGGTGGAACTGCTGTAAAGAGAATAGAGGGGGTAATTTCTGTTCTGCTGGTGGTGGTGGTGAAAAGCCCAAAGAGTTTTCTGCTTAATTACCTGAGTGATGGGGCAGGTTTGCAAAGAGCTCTGTGGCTGGGGGCTTGGGGACTTGAGGTGGTGGTTGGGGGTGTTGGGCTCCACGGTGGCAGATGAGGGTCACTTCAGAGGGAGAGAAAACTGGGTAGAAAGTAGCAATGCTGTTAACTTGGAACAGCAGGTGAGCTGAGGAATGACCAGTGTTTCCAATACGTGCAGCAACGGCATGGGTTTGTTCTTGTGTTTTGGATCTGAGGATTTGGGATTAGCCATCACCCTGTTCTTTACCAAAATGGGATCTTTTCATCACCTGTTAAAGAAGGGTGAATATAAAGACAGACATGTCCAGCAGCACATTAGTAATGCAATTTTAAAGGCTGGGGACTATAGAAAGTTTATTTTTTTAAAGTAATTTTTTAATCAAAGAAGGTAAATCATGATCTTTATACACTAGGAAAAGGCTGTTTCAAGGGCATCTGTTAATAAAAGATGAAATATGAATTATAAATCAGGAAAACTGATTAGACTTCCTAATCACCGTCCTCCTAAGAGTGGGGGATTATTGAAAGGAATTTAAAAGATAGCACATAAAAATCAATCCAGGAAGGTAGTTTTCAGCTAGTCTCCAATTACAAACTCAGAAACTTATTGACATTATATACATCAGATGTTACAGTTTTTATAGCAGCGCAGTATAATGAATATTCGCATGGCTGGCGAGCAGCAGCATGGACACATGTTTACTTACAATTTTATGCTGAGTGGTTTGTTGGTTTTGTTACCATATGCCCCAAACCTGTGACAGACATTTATAGCCCCTTATCTCTCTGCCCCTTGGTTAGAGATTGTTTAAAGGCAATTATTTCTTTATTGCCACCTCCAAAGATTAATTGTGGTGGTGAATAAATACCGGTTGTTTTCAGGGTTCAGTCCCAAGGGCAGTTGCACCTTTTCCTTTGCACTCCTGTTGCTCCAGCAGCAGTATCCGTGTCTCTCGGTGGTTGTACCTGCTGGTGCTTCTGCGCAGAGCTGCTCCAGGAAGCTCAACTGGAAGAATTTCCTTTCTTTTGTTTATTTTCTTTCTTCTTTTTTTCCTCTTTGGCAGAGGAGGACACCCGGTTCAGGTTCCTGAATGCACTCCAGGAACACTCAGCTCAGGAGAGGGCAGGTTTCCCCCTGCGTCACTGTGCTGGGTGCAGGCTGGGGTGCTGCCCCATAGCAGCCCCCACTTTTGAGATGATTCTGAACTTTGGAAGCTCTATGCAGGCCTGGTTCAGTATTTACTGTCAACAGGTAGAATACAGTTTGGATTCTTAAAATTGCATGCCTTCTATTGTAGAATTGGAGGCCCTTGAAAGCTTAAACTATGCAATGAGGAAGCGTTTCAGATTGTAAATAACATTTTGTTAGGCTTTGAAACGTGATGTAATTTCTGGATACTGGTGGTGTACATCAAGAAGTTGTGCTGTTGCATTAATACAAGTTGTAATTTTGTTTTGTGTTCAAGTCTTGAAACATCTTGATTTGCTTTACACATTAAAGTGCTGTTTTATTTCTGTTCTATTTACAGCTGATATTATTTCAACAGTTGAATTTAATTACTCTGGTGATCTTCTTGCAACAGGAGACAAAGGTGGCAGAGTGGTTATATTTCAAAGGGAACAAGAGGTCAGTGACTTGAAAAACAAAAGTGCTGTTACTACACTGTTCTTGTGTTGCACAGTCTCACTTCACCTGTTCATGCTGTGAGGTTTAAAAGGCTGGATAGTTTTCTCAGAAAACCCTAATTTTTCTAAATTTCTAATATCTGCCATGTGCTAAACTTGGTAGGTTACTCTGGTGGTGGATCCCCTCTATCCCTTTCAAAAAAAAAAAGTCCCCAAAATACAAAGAGTTGTTTTTATCTGTACCTGGTCTGCTCAGGAGCAGTTTGCAGAATTGCCTTTGGGCTTTCTCCTAAACTTTGCACTTGGTCAGGCTGATCTAAGGCAAATGGTAATGCTTTTGAAGAGAACGCAAGCAAAGCTTATAAAAAAGGATGCATGTTAAGCGGCAAGGACAACAGGCTAAGATGGTTCAAAAACCGAAGAATTAAGCATCTGACATGTTTTAGGATCCGGTGAATCAAAACCAGTGGGAACAGCTGTTTCTCCACAACCACTTGAGCATTTTCAGCTCATAGGGCTCATGTGATGGCGTTCAGTGGAGTGATGATGCTGTTACGTATTCTGCCCGTTCTTCACTGAGCTTTTTATAGCCAGAGAAATAGTGTCTATTGGAAAAGTGCACTGTATGCTCAAAAATAATTGTTGTGCCTTGTTATGTCTGGGAGAAATCTGGAATCATGTTCTTTCAAAAGCCAATACTCCACATGGCAATTCTCACCCTCTCCCCTGCCACCCAAGAGCATCTTCATCCTTCCCTTTGAAGAGCTGAGGAGAATTTCAGCCTTTGGTTTGGAGCCTTCTCCTGGATCAGAAATGCTGAAATTGATGGTGGAATTTTCATTCAGCTCGTTCGTGGAGGAAGTGTGTGAATCCTGAGGTGCTGTGTGGCTTTTTCAGCAGAATCCCACTTCTTTCATTGTGTGGTTCAAATGATGCTTAGTTCACAAACAGACATCCAATATTTTGCATTTCTTCCTCACTGTGATACTGTTTATAAGATATTTTACCAAAGGTGGCTTACCTTTTACTGTACGGATTTTGAGAAGTAGAGAAATGAAAATCCTGTTGCTGAGAAAGCTGCTGAAATGTTACACTGCTGCACCTAGAGAGCTCCTACCTCATTTATCATTTACTCTCCCGGATAGACTTAACTAAGGCACAGGGAGATCAAGGTCAAAAGTGTCCACCCGCTCACATCTCTGACTTGCCTGACGCCTGTTTGGAGCGGAACTATTATTGGTTGGCTTTCAGCTGGTGGTGCCCAGTTGCTCTGAACGTCAGAACCCAGCTGTCACCTCAGTTCCTTGTGGGGGGGCGGAAGCCAAGTCAGACTATTGACCCAGGAATATTCCACTGTTTGCTTGGGAGCACGTGCAAACTGGGAAGAACTGGGCTTAAGGATCATTTGTCTCGTGCAAAACTGCAGGATTTCTCGAGTGGCGGAAGAAGTCTGAAATAAGTATATAATGCTGGAACCTTAGTAAAGTCCTACAATTAGTATTTTTAAAGAATGTGGATTTTGGACTAGATAACCTACAATTTAGGATAGTTGTAAAATTTCCCATACACTACTTCAGGAAGTGGGGCTGAAATGTGCATCACGCCCTGACCTTGTGTGATGTGATTTCAGTTCCAAGCAGCTGATTATCACCACCAAAGGTGGGAGTAAAGCGTGAGCCCACGGCCTGGTGCCAGGCAGGGCAGTGTGCTCCGGGCACGGCTGGGTAGGGAGTGTGGGTGACCATTCTCAGTAGTGTTGGTTGAGAGGACTCTGTCCAAAATGCTCAAAAGTTAAATGACAAGTTGGGAATGTGAAGTCTCAGAATTAACTAAAGCTCTAGGTTGTGAGAGCTTGCAGGAGGAAAGCCCCTGGCTGAGAGAACCTTCCCAGAGCTGCCGAGCCAAGTGTGGAAACGTGAGGGAGAGTCAGGACAAAGGTTCCTTCGCAGCCTTGTGTTGGCCGAGCAGTCTTCAATCTGGGAGTCACTGCTGGCTGCTCCCCAGGGCCGTGCTGGCCCTCGGTGGCCAGGACAGACTTTTCCTGCCGAGCCTCATGCCCGCCTTGGCGAGTAAGGGATTTCCTGCTTCCCAAATGAGTGACTCCCAGCGGTGTTTGGGCAGTCTGTTCTTTCAGAAGTTCTTGCCGCTGCAGCTCTGCAGGTGGGGCTGTGCTCCAACACAAGTCACTATCTAACATTAACTTATTTGGGGAGCCTGATAACTGGTTGCCTCAAATCATGCTGCCAGTCTGTGGATACTCGTGACTTTGATCTGTTTGTGCTACCCCATCTGCCAAATGAGGGCAACCCAAAGGGGTCTGCGAGCTCTGTGAGGGGAAGGGTTAGTGTATCTGTCATAGTCTCTGGTACGTCATGATGAGCTCTGCGGAATGGCTTAGATGAAAATGTGCTAATCCCAGCCTTCAAGTTTCTATAATAAAAAAGGTGGTAAAAGCTTAATTATAAGCTTTGATACTGCCTTGGGACACAGCATGTTTTAAAATGAGTGGGAGAGGAGCCAGATCTAAAGCTCGTACTCAATCTTGCTGTGCCTTCATCAGAATGACTTTGTGCAATGATGTTTTTATAAAAAACATATTTAATTACTCCATGTCCTGTGTCCTTTAACATGTATATCCTAGTCTGGAAGCCCCACATTGTGTCCATACTGTGTGATGAAGGGACTGAGTTTGGGAAAGGGTTGGAATGGGGGTTAGGTGAAGTATCTTTATGTATAAAGTCACATTTTTTTAAAAGTAAGTCTGTGTTACTGATGCTAAACTAGATACAGTATCATAGAGTAAAAATGTAAAAATCATCAAGATCTGTTGTAAAAAGTTTATTTTCTGATTGACAATTTTCAGTCATTAGTTTGCATGTACAATTATTAATGAACTGAGTAACATCAGCTTCAAGAACTGTTGTGTTTCCTTGCAGAATAAAAGCCGTCCTCATTCTAGGGGAGAATATAATGTTTACAGTACCTTTCAGAGTCATGAACCTGAATTTGACTACTTGAAAAGTCTAGAAATTGAGGAAAAAATTAATAAAATTAGGTGGTTACCACAACAGAATGCTGCTCATTTCCTGCTGTCTACAAATGGTAAGGACACTTTGTTTTTGCACAAAGAACTTCTGATGTCATTTGAATGTTATCTCACCTGTGATCCGCTTGTGGGGGTTTTTCTGGAGTGTTTTGGGGTTGTATTGGTGTCTTCTCTAGTTATATATGCCAAATATGTTTTGATTGTAATGCTCTGTAAATTACTGATTTATGAATGTAAATATAATGAAGCAGCAACAGAATAGACAGAGCTGTGTTCTGGGGACAGACTGGCCGTGCTCTCAGTTTCCATACCCTGTTACTCTGCTTTACTGCTCCTGTATAAATGGGTTCCCAAGGTGCTGAACTGTAGCACAAATCCCAATTTCACTTGATCATCCTAATTTTGAAATTTATTTTTTTGTGATCTCAGATGAATTTTTAATAAAGGCATTTGAAATTGAAACACTGTGGTTACAATGCTCTTTTTGCTTTTCCAATACCAGAACATCATGTGTGCTTTGACAAGCAACTGTTTAACAGACAACAGTCACTCCAGGAGGAGGATGTTCACACTGTTTTCACTGTACATGCATTTCACAATGCATAAAAGAAATGCAAAAATTACAAGTTGGAAATCACAAGTTTTCATTCACTTTGGGTTTTTTATTTAATACTTCCAGTATTTTAGTGGTGGTTCTTAGGCATTGGGTCTGTTTGATTTTGCTGCATCGTGGAGCAAGCTGTAACTGTAAATGCTGACCTGCGCATGGAAAAACTTGCTCAGCAGAACACTCTTGTTCTGACAGCTTGGGTCCCTTTTTGCCTTGTCCTTAAGTGACTTTATGTAAGGGCTACACCACATTTAAAATGTGGGACTGACTTTCGTCTATTGGGCTTTGAAATTCAAACAATCTTACTTTGATATAAGTCTTACTAAATTTTAAGCAGTCTTTAAAGTGTGTCATTGTAAGCGCTTTAAAGATACGCAGTAGCTTGGGGAGGAGAGGTGGATTTCCAGTTAGCTAAGGATCCTGCTCCTGGGGTATACCAACTGGCTGCACTGGGAAAAACTTCCTTTAGTGAGACCTGGGGATACAGAACCCAAAAATACTGGGGTGAGCCCTGTTCTCGCTTCCTGCCTGTGGTTGTCCCTTAGCAAACACCTGGGACAAAGCTGGCTTTCCATAAGGTACTTGGAGTAAATAATTAATGGGGTGCTTGGAGATTTCCCTACTATTGGTCAGTTAAAAGTAATTTAGATGGTCATATAGTGCTTATTGGTGAAGTTTGGTAACTGAATTTCAGTAAACTTCCCTTGTGAGGGGTCATTTTAGTGAGTGATGGTCCTATTGTTTGGGAAGAAACTTGTAGTTTGTCAAAAGTGAACATTACATTGGAGCTAAAATAGAATCCATCTCTTTTCCCTTTCCATTTACTGCTATTTTCATGCCTTTCCCACCTGCACCCTCCTAGCATAGGTGTCCGGTATATTTTTGTTTGTTTTTCCTCTATCAGTGCTGCTGAACAGTAGAGCTGGAAGGCACAGGACTTCCAGTCCCCGTGGGGCGGAAGGTGCTTGGGATTACCTTGTTGTGTAAAGCATTTCCTCAGTGTCCTTCCCGCTGCAAGCAGTGGAACCTGGGTGGCTAAATACATCCACTCTGCTGACTTCATTATTTGGTGATTTTATTTTCAATTTAATTCATTCTCAAGCATGTGAATTTTTGTTGGTTTTAGATAAAACTATTAAATTATGGAAAATAAGTGAAAGGGACAAAAGAGCCGAAGGTTATAATTTAAAAGATGAAGATGGAAGACTTAGGGATCCTTTCAGGATCACAGCACTACGGGTATGTTTCTGCTCTTTGACTTTAAATGTCTTTTTGCATGTACTTCTCTACCTTTGCACTACCAGAGCTGTCAACTGAAACGTGTGGATTAGAAATGATGTTTTGCTCAGGGTCATGGAAAACTTTTATAAAAAATGGAGACACTTTATACAAATATAACTGTTAAATAAGGTTCCTCTGGAAAACTTGAGGCAAACTTTCATGATTATAATATTGTATTAAATTATTAGCTTCCCCATAGTTTGGGTTGTTTGTTGGTTTGTTTCCTGGAACAACTTAGTATATTTAAAATTGATTTGAAATCTAAACTGTTTTTTAAAATTAAAATATTTTGACAGAGACAGCCTTTACCTCAGTCTATTTGAATTGTAGAAAAAGGTACACTGATTTATTGACGGCAACAAAATATACCAAAGTGTTGTTATTCAAGGCTGAAAGTGCAGCTTTCTGAGTATCTGGCTGGGGCTGTGCTGCTTCTGTACTGGGTTCATAGAAAGCCGGCGCTCCTCCTGCTGTGTTACTAAAATAGTCTAATGACTTGGTGTGACACCAAGAAAAGTGCAGGGAAGATGTTTCTTTCAGAGGCCAGTACCACACTGAGTTCTGCTGTCGGTGCTGGTCTGTAGAGCACAGTGCACAGATCATAGTGATAATTCCTTCCCACCCACACCCCTCGACATTGCTTATATTTACCTTGTTTAGTCTTTTTTCTAAGAAGACTAAAATGTGAGCAGGGTGCTGGGTACTCTATGGGTAGGTAGAAGGCAGGTTATGAGCATGTGGAAGATGAATACTTGAATAGTCTTGACATTTTTGCACTTGCCCAGGTGCTGCAGGGCAGGATTAGCACCCCAAACTTGGGAGCATTTAAAGCAGAAATGGAATAATGTGGTGTTGTGTTTTTTCTTGGTTTTTTAATGATGTTGTTATTGCCATAAATAGGAATTGGCCTGAGGCTCTCGCTACTTTCTAGGGAGGAGAAGCAACATATGAGCGCTGTGCCCGTTGTGTAGGGACCATGGCATTCCTGAGTTCATTCCTGATAATTCACACTAATGCATTTTTGATCTCACAACCAGGCTAGGAACACTCCTGTGGCCAGATAGGAAAATTGCCTAATAAGAAGTAATGGATTAATTTTAATCATTACAGTTTGATATAAACAGACAGTAAGATACAATTGTGGTGAAAACAATGACAAAGCTCTTGGATTAATTTTTTTCTTGTTCCAGGAAGGCAGGTTATCTTGGACACTGTCACAACTTTTTTCTTGGTAGGTTAGTGTTGCGTTGGGCTGTGTGTACTGGAACAGTGCAGGACGTCCTTGGGCAACCTTAAACCATTCACTCGTGGCTTGGTGAGGACCTGGAGGGGAGCTCAGGCCACTTGGCCCCGACAAACCCTGTCACCCTTGAGATCAGGTGGCTGTGGAAATCATGTGTTCCCGGCACCCTACTGACTGTTCAGGGATGTGCTCTGCAGACTGCTCCTACCAGTGTCACCCCTCTAAGAGATGGGGTGAATTTGTGAATTTTAAGCGCTTGTTTCAAATGAACAGAATCTTCAAGCATTGCTAGAATGACACCTCGTTTTCCTGCGCTTTGTGCTGGCAGGATGGCAGTCGCCTTCCATACCCTGTTGTATTACTTCTCTTGCTCGGTGCATTTGGAGAGTACTTAGTCGCTATATCAAAACAGAAACTGTGGTGTGCAATTAACTACCATCTTCTGAATTAGAAATGAGGTTTATGCCAAAAATTGACTGTTGTTCTTCATGTTTCAGGTGCCAATATTGAAACCCATGGACCTAATGGTAGAAGCAAGTCCCCGAAGGATATTTGCAAATGCACATACTTATCACATAAACTCTATTTCAGTAAATAGCGATCATGAAACGTACCTTTCTGCAGATGACCTAAGAATTAACCTATGGCATTTAGAAATCACAGATAGAAGTTTTAGTATCCTTTTTTTGTTCTCTGTGAACACTGGGACAAGTCAAAGTTGTTTATGATGTGGAGGTTTAATACAGTGAAAGCAGGCCTAGGGAATGCTCCCATTCTTTCTATGGAGAACTGCCAGTAGAACTCCCATACCTAGTTTGATCTCTAAAGAGCAAATGAGCAATTTTGGGAGCATCCTTTATTTGTGGAGTTCAGCCAACTTAATTAAAAGTTGGAAGATTTGAGAAGCAGATCCTTTGTTACTGAAGATACTGCTTTCCAAAGTTAAAGGTCTTTTAAATGTTCAAGCGACACTTCTAAAGAAAACAAATTTTAACTTTTATTATGTCAAGTGATATCATCAACTGCAGAAATAATTTGAAAGTCTCTTTGCAAGCATGTGTATCCAAAACTTATTTTCTACAGATTTGTCAATGTAGGACATACTATTAAAGTAAAAATAAAATAGTAAATAACCTGCAGTAAAAGAAAAGTTGCAGAAATGCTGGATATTAAATAGGCCGTACGCAGGTTTTTCTGAAGCTTTAGTTAAATAGATGAGGTCTATTCAGCGTTCAATAGGAAGTGTTACAAAGGAGGCTTGAGAGGAGTCTTAAATTATCTGCAGCATCTGTTAAAGTTCATTTGTAAAGTCTAGATGATTTTTTTTCTTTAATCTACTCGAATCACTGTAGTTTATGTGGATTGCATGCAGTGGAAAATAAGACGTTGCCCTGGTTTTCTCTGTTGTATTTTTAACATTTTTTAATAGTTATCCCTGGAAGTGATTTGAGCGTGCAGTGTTACCTGCCTTTACAACCCCCTCCCCAGATATTGTAGATATTAAGCCCGCCAACATGGAGGAGCTGACGGAGGTGATCACGGCCGCCGAGTTCCACCCCCACCACTGCAACGTCTTCGTCTACAGCAGCAGCAAAGGCACCATCCGGCTGTGCGACATGCGCTCCTCCGCCCTCTGCGACCGGCATTCCAAATGTGAGTTCTGCTGCTCCGCGGCCGTCGGGTGGCTTATCCTGCCAGGTAGAGCCTGTAGGTGTTCTGCTCGTACCTAGCCATAGCCAGCTGTGCCGCTGGGGAACCGGCGTACGAGGTGAGGGCTGGGAGTTGCGTAGAATGGAACGTTTTAATTGTCTTGTTCTAGGCCACCAACGAGCAGAAGTGTAGCATGAGACAATTGACGATCTGACTCTGCTCCTGTTTACCCATTTATGCATCACAAAGTGATGGGAACAAGTGCTTTTGGCACCAGTGAGACCTGTCTTCTGTCCAGACTCAGTCTTGGTGCTTCTCAAAGGTATCTGCTTATCAAATGCCAGTTCAGGGCAGCGTGTTCACTTTTGTGCGTTAGAAACCAGGCTGATGTTGCCAGAATCCATTTACTGTGTGACCGTTTGCAGCTCCCCACATACAATTAATTCTTACAAGTATGTGCTGCGTTTGAAGGGAGTTTCCAGGGTGTGGGGTGGCTGCTCTGTACCCCCCTGTGCCACCCACCCTCCCGCAGGGGAGGAGAGCTGCTCTGTGGATGCCCCAAGGGCAACTGCCCTGCCTCGCTCCCAGGCCCTTGGCTGGCCTTCACTGCTGTGATTTATTGGGGTTACTGGTCCTGCGGGGGGGCCTACCCTCCTGGTGTTTGCAGGTAAGCTTTCTGTAGTGCGGGTCAGGTGTTCCTCTTGGTGGAAGGAAGTATTTGTGCGATGGGACACGCAGAACACTGGGCCGTGTCTGTTTGACTTGGTGGTGTGTTAAATTACTTAAAAGCACTCTATTTTTTAACTACTTGTCACTGACTAACATCCTGTTAGAAGGGGTCTAGTCAGAAATGAAATTCATAGTTTTGGGGAACTTGTGTCCTAAAACATCAACTCCAATATTAACGCTTCAGTTTAAAGAGTTTATTTTCTTTATTTAAAACCGTACCAATTGCGTTTGAAGTGTAGATGGAGTATTTCAGTAGGCTGTGGTGTCCAACTCTGCTCAGAGCTAGAGAAGAGCTGTGCCGTAGTCTCAAGGCACGGGTGCTGTGTGAGGAGACGGCGTGTGGGACACTGGTGTCTCTGGCTGCTGCTGGTGACCATGATGTGGAGATCGGGTGGAACATCTATGTACCCACCTGCTGGGTTTTACATGGGTTTTTTCTCTGATCCCTGAGACCTGGTAATTGTCTGGTGCTGGTGCTGGGCTCCAGCTGGGGACGTTGGAGACGGGCACCCAGCAATGGTGACTGAGAGCGCGACATTGTTTAAAAACAGCTTATTTTTTAAAAAATACTTGACAGCAACTTTCTTCAGAAAGAAACTGGTGTATTGAGTTAAAACCTTCCTAACACAGAAAAATGTTGGAAGCTGTAAAACTTGGTGTTGGTTACATCTGGGATTGTGTCTTCTCTCTGCAGTTTTTGAAGAGCCTGAAGACCCTAGCAGCAGATCGTTTTTTTCAGAAATAATCTCGTCGATCTCCGATGTAAAATTCAGTCACAGCGGTCGCTACATGATGACAAGAGACTACCTTTCTGTCAAAGTGTGGGATCTCAATATGGAGAACAGGCCCATAGAGACATACCAAGTACGGCGTTTGAATCTTCTTAAATAGCCCTTTTTCCCCTTCTCTACTTTGTCCTTATCTCTAACGCCGCTTTGCGTGTTCCCTAAAAGGTCCATGAGTATCTCCGGAGCAAGCTTTGTTCCCTCTACGAAAACGACTGCATCTTTGACAAATTTGAATGCTGCTGGAACGGTTCCGACAGGTGAGCTGGGGGTCGGTCTGTGCCGGTTAAGCAGAACGTGACTCTGGGGATGGAATTCCTTACGTTCCCATCAACTGGGTGGACTTTGGGGGAATTTTTTGTTGTTGTTTTGGTGGTGGTGTTTTTTTTTTCCAAAAGGACTTCATTGTTCAATTCTCCCCTCTCGAGCTGCAGAGGTGGAATAGATTCTGTGTCTCAGTTGGCTTCTAGTGGGAATTATTCTTGAAGTTTCTATGGTTTTTTTTTCAAGCGACTCCAGTCAGTCTTTTATGGAGGAGTAGAACAAGTCGAAGCGAGGCCTTCTCATTTTAACAGGCGTTGTCATGGAGGTTGGGATGCTCCCCAACTTTGAAATGGAAAAAAATACTGGGCAGGGGCTATGGGAATGGGGTCGCATTCTCCTCTGGCCAGGAACTGTTTGACGCAGTGAGGACAGTGTGTGTCGGTGCCTGGGATGAGGAGGGGGAGGTGGCTGGCATTTTAACAATCCGAGAGACTTCTGCCATGTGGGAAACTGCTCTTCCAGTTTCAACCGGTGAAGATAGGTGTTCAATACAGGAAATCAGGAACTCGGCCTCAAGTTGAAGCGCGTTTTTTGGGAGCTACAAAGCAGCTGGTCGTTGCAAGTCAGATAGGAGAAAGCCTTTTCAGATGCAGGTTTTTTTCTGCCTTGTTCAAAAGCAAACTTGATTCTGTGCAGACTCTGCCGTGTCCCTGCGGGGCCGTGTCAGACACTCACATGAGGGGTTTCTTCTGGTGATTCAGGACAATTTTTTGTAATTAATCCCTTGGCGTGCTCGTGGTCCTCCAGGAAGCACTTGGTTTTTTGGTAGTCCCTTGAAATTAAGCGGTTTAGGGTGGGTCTGCTTCCAGCGTGACACCAAGGGGCAGAGCAGTGCTGGGGTGAACAGAGCGTGAGGGCGCTGGTGGGCACCGGGGCAGGAGTGGGGACCAGGGAGGAGAGAAAGCGATAAAGTGCCAAAGTCAGAGAGGAAGAGACACTGGTGCCACGTCCTGGCCATGAACCGGGTCTGACGGTCACGGGGTGTGCGAGAGACCGGTAAAACCTTTGCCTTTTCTTCCCCTTCCAACCAGCGCCATCATGACTGGGTCCTACAACAACTTCTTTAGAATGTTTGACCGAAACACGCGACGGGACATCACCCTGGAAGCGTCCCGGGAGAGCAGCAAGCCCCGGGCCATCCTAAAGCCCCGGAAGGTGTGCACGGGCGGTAAAAGGAAGAAGGACGAGATAAGCGTTGACAGTCTGGACTTCAACAAGAAGATCCTCCACACGGCTTGGCATCCCGTGGAGAACATCATTGCTGTAGCTGCCACCAATAACTTGTATATATTCCAGGACAAAATTAACTAAAGGTGACTTGCTGGAGGACGGCGCCGTCGTCTTGCATAGTTGAGCTCGGTTGTTTGTCTGTAACAGAGAAGGCCTCGTCGTCCTCCCGGTGAAGAACATTGATGCACTTCCTTCCCCTTAGCGAAAGGCGAGGACCTGGCCTGGCTGTTGAGTTCCTGGCGTGGTTCTGCCGTCGGTGGGGCCGGGGGCGGCCGGCGCAGCTTCCTGGGAGCGACCCTCGAGGGGCAGAACCGATGGACGGGGCTCAATGAGGCCAATACTCGAAACAAATGTATTTATTGAAGTCTGAGCCTTCCTTTCCAGTTTATAGACCAAAAAAATTTAACACCCAAGAAGAAAAAATTGTCATAAAAAAATGTACTTTCTATCTCTCGTGCTCTTTCTCTGCTGTAATATTTGGGCCTTTCAAAACATATATTGTGCTTCACGCCTGTAAACATTCCTCCTCTGGCCCGGGGCCAGGCTTCGGTGTTTTTACCTTCGAGCACTTCGGTAGGTCTTGAGTTGGGTTCGTAGACAGGTTTCCATGGATATTTACTCACCAACTGTATCTATAACCACACCTTCTGGTGTAAACCACTTAATAAAATAACAAGCTATAAAAAGTGTTTTTAAATCTGAAGGTATGTATTCAGTCTTTTTATTTTTTTATTGCATGTACTGAGATTGTGCAGAATAATCCTGGGGGGCAGATGTTTAACCTGTTTGCCCCAAAGCGTTGATTTTTGGCAGACTAATACAAACATTTTTATGTAGTATTCAGAATTCTAAATTTAGAGTTTCCATGCAATTGTCATTTAGTTTAAGTTGCACAGGTTTTCTTGTCCCACGCTCTCTGTGTAGCACGTAGGAGACGGAGAAGGTTGGAATAAACCATCCACAGCCTTAACCGGGAGCGAGCGCCCTGCGCGGGAGGGAAGGGCAAACTCCCACCGCTTCTCTTTGAAGATAAAAGTTGAGTCTCTCTGATGCCGCTCAGTGGTCGGTAGAGACAGACCTTATGTGCATTATGGGTTTTCTTAACCTTGTTGGTATTTGTCGTGAAGATGTCGTTTATTTTAAATACTTGGCAGAACTCTGTTGTGTCCGAGGTTGCGGTTCAGGCCAGTGGGAGCAGCGGGAGGGTTGGGTTATGCCAGGCAGCAGCGCCGTGGGTTTTACCGCCTTCTGATGGAAACAGGGCCCCGGCGCTGGGCTCGGCTGCGCCTGCTCCGACTCTCTTCTACTCCAACTTGGTTTTTTAAGCCTTAGGTACTTTTTTTTTTTCTCTTTTTCTTCTGCTACTTTTTCAAAGAGGCCTAAAACACATCGACCTTCTCTCCCCCCAGCCCGGGGCAGGAACCGTCCCCCCGGGGCCACAGCAGGTTTCAGCAGCACCCAGTGGGTAGAGATGGGGCTCTGCTCCGCGCACTGTGCCTGCCCACCAGACCCCCCCAAACCCCCCCGCGCTCCGGGTGAAGGTGTGAGCAAACCCTCTCTCCCCTCCCCATCCCCGTCCGCTCAGCGGGTGCAGCCAAACTCGGGCTTCTATGGATACAGTTTAAATTAAAAATAAGAATCTTGCCCCGTCTGTGGGTTGTGACACTATTTGGACTCTTGAGCTGCGGAAGGGGGGGGGGGGGCACCGGAGCGTTAGACTCGACCTTGTTCCTCCCCCCCCCCCGGCAGAGCGACCGCAGCGGGACTGTACATACTTGTTATTTTGACCAAAAAGTTTAATAAATTTTAAATGTTTACCTGGACTTGCTCTGTGTATTTTGAAAAAACTACTTCTGTTTGTGAGAGGATTGGGCGAAGGAGCCGGCCCCGGGAGAGTTTGTGTTTCCAGTTAAAGGTCAGTGTGAGCGGCTGCCCCCCTGCCGGGGCCGCCCCTCTTGGTGCCGGGGCACAGATCAGCCCTGTCTATTTTTCATCTATTTTTTCAGCAAATGTAAGTGGAATATGAGTAAAAAAAGAAAAGGATATGATGAAATCTTCTATTATATAAAATACGATTTGCTTGTACCACTTTCAATTAAATAGTTTTTGATGATTCATGAAACTTTCACAATTTTGTTTTATCTGAAAACAGATTTTATTGTCAATTTGATGAAATCTATTACTCTTTCAGCTCTTTGCCCCAGCCCCCCCTTAGCTGTTGTGTGGGGTCAGGGAGCCCAGCCCCTCTGGGGGTGGGGGGTGGGGGCTGGAGTTGCGATATTTGGCTTTAATGTGATGAATTCCCGGTGGGAAACACAGCGGGAGATTTCCCACGAGACAGAGGGAATCCTGGGCGCGGGGGGTCAGAGGAAAGGGGGGAAGAGCAGGGAGTTGTGGCAGTTCTGGAACTGGAACTGGAAGCCAAGGTGCTGATGGAGCTGGAGGGTCCCGTCCCCCTCCCTTACAGCCTGGATTTTAACAGGAAAGTCACAGAAACCGTTACCGGCACCTTAGAGCCTCCCCCAGGGAATCCTCGGGGGAAAAGAAACAGCTGGTGCCAAGGAAAGGGGTAGGACCCCCCTGCACAGGTAAAGGTGAGTGTGCCCCCAGCACCCCCTGGCGCCCCCAGCACCCCGGGCCTGGGGTTCAGCACTTTGTAGGGAATCTTCTGTTTAAATTTGGATGCAATGGTTTGAAAAAGTCCTGTTTTCCAGAGGAGGAGCAGGTGCTGTGAGAGCCTCCAACAGTCCCTCCGTACCAGTGTTTAATACTGCTTTGGTGACCGCTGAAGTTCAGAGCTGTGTGCAGTGTCCCACACGGGAAATACATGCATTCTATACCTAAATAATCCTATAAATCCGTTTTTTTCATTGCACATACATGCAAAAACCCCAACAGATGCTGGTTCTCCTGGCACAGGGGGTGGGTAAATTCAGTTCTGTGTTTCCAGCGGCCGCAGGATTCCCCCGGGAGCGAAGCAGCGTCTCGTGGCCACAGGATGAGGCCGGTGCCGCAGGAGTCCCCGCGCTACAGCCTGGTGCTGCTCTTCCTAGGGACCACCTGGAGCAGAGGTGAGAAGCCAGCACCGATATAAAGGCCAAAAAGAAAGCAGAAAGTGCATTTATTCCTGGGCGCTGGTGGTGGTAGAAGCAGAAGGTGCCTTTGCCTGTCCGGGGAGTCTCTGCTCGAGCTGAAGCCCAAAGCACCAAAGCTTTTTTCTACAGAAACTGCTCATTTGTCAGTTACGTGAGGAACTGAGGAAGGTTTGGTAACAGAAGAGCCTCCTCAGCCATCTCCAAGAGTTATTAGAGAAAAAGGAATGAGGAAACTCCAACTCCACAAGGAACCTTTTTATTTAAATATATAAAACATGATATTTTGGCAAACATTTTTTCCCCCCCTCATTAAATAAGATAAAATCACTGAATGAAAAGGCATTCCATTAGTAAAAACAAATAAGCAAGCAACCATTTTTTAAATCTATACAAGGCTGGGGCAAATGTAAGATGCAAATTTATTATTTTACAGATAAAAGCCTGAGAAGCGATAGGCTGCGAGGAGATACTCCACAAGGAGCTGCTACTGATTCGGGAGCTAAATAAATGCCTTTGCAAAAGAAGCTGTTTATTAGGCACTAAATTCCAAAATTTTAACTCGGGCTGTTGTGCATCACACTTGGAACCAGTGCCAAGGATGGAGGTGTCACTGGGAACACCGCTCCCCTCCCGCTGGCGGTGCCCCCAACACCTCACAGGGCACACCAGGGAGCTCAGCCCCTGGGAAGCAGGAGCCCGTCCCCAGCGAGGAAGGAGCTGCTCCGAGTTCCTGACTGATCCGTGAGGCCACACATCCCTGGGGCTGATCCCTCCCCGTGGCGATTGCAGCAGCAGTGACAAATCCATGGATGAGCTGGGCCGAGCACCCACCCCCATCGCAGCGGCTACGGGAGAGCTAGGATTGGCTTTGAACATCGACTTCTTCTAATTTCCAAGGTACTTCACTACAAAGCGCTACGGCGGCTGTTAATGCACCGGACACATGCTCTAGAGCTGCCCCAGGGCTACGTATGATACAGCAGCTTCCCTTTCTCCTCCCCTCCCCGCCACCCCAGGACCACCACCTTCTCAGAACCAGCACACACCGACCACGGAGCCATCGCAGACATTCCCACTTCTCCATTCCCAGACGGATCTTTCCGCTGCCTTGAACGGGGACCCCAGGTGCCTCTAGAAGCTGCTGCTGGAAGCTGTGGTCGTCAGGCGCCTCCCGATGTAGACCCTGTGGATGCAGAGCAGTCGGTCAGGAAAAGCCACACCGAAGGTGAGGGACACTTTCTCACCAAGTTACCGGGGATGCCGTTCCCAGTGGAGCAGCAGAGCCAGCTGTAATTAAGCAGGCAATCAAGGGACTGCTGTGACAGGCAGTTTTCAGCCACAGGTGACAGTGCTCACCCCTGGGACAGCCCCCCCAGTGTTCTGGGAAACTCTGGGGGCTGCTGGGCTTCAGGAAGGCGAGAGTGAGGTAAGCGCAGGGTCGAGGAGAACACACTGCTTCAGTGGGGCTCCAACTCCCAGGGTTTATTACCTTTTCCTTCTTAAGTTTTTCCATTTGCTAAATACCTCTGAACCCTGTAAAACTGTCATCATTTACCATCACCTTCAGGCGCTTCTTACTGTCTCTCTGGCCCCTGTTTCCCAGCGTGGTGTGCTCCCGCAGCAGCCCCGCGCTGCACCCTCTGCTCAGCTACTTGCAGCTGAACGAAGTGATTCTTTAGAAGCACCACTCCCTGACGCTGCAGGAAGCACCTTCTGAAGATGTGACTCTGTTGCTCGCTCGCTACGGAACGGGAACGATGCAAGTTCACAGCAGTGGCGGAGTGACCAGGAAGAAAGTAAGTACCTACAGCACCGAACTTGGGGGTTTTTTGGAAGGAAAATTCCATTTTGCTTTTATTTGTCTTGTGCAATTTCTTATTTTAACTTAGGAAGGAGCTGATTAGTTTTGTGTTACTGTTACAGTACTGCGTGGCCGAGATCTGCATTTTGTAGCAGCAGATACCTCCTCTCTCTGCCCTCACCCACGCGAAATGATGCACACACCTGGGCTGTCCTTCCTCCAGTTCTGTCTCCCGCAGCCCCTCACGCACCTCCCGGAGAAGGCTCGGGATTGATGGGAGGGAGGGAGCAGAGAAAGAGCAGGGCCAGGGCTAAGGGCAGGTTCCTTGGGGAACAGGTGTCACCTCAGACCTCGGATCTGCCCCAGGCCCCCGTGTCACAGCGTGCTCCAGAGGGAGAGCGTTCCCGGAGTCCGTGCTGGTACCGGGGGATGAGCCCCGCTGAGGCGCAGGGAAACCCTCACCCTGCCCAGGAGGGATTTCATCTCTGCCCTTTGGTCGGTGTCCTGCAGCCATCTCTGAAGTAGGGCCCTATAACCCCTACATCATCTAAAGAAACCCAGTTCCTGGTTTGGTTGATGTCCCTGAACCTCCCAGGTGTCAGTGGAGTTTTTAAAATACATTTTTAAAAAGTATTTTTTTCCTTTGCAATTAGTTGTGAGGTTAGAACTCCTCTCTCTAATGGAACAGAGTATTGCACGTGTATAGTTATAGTTCATTTGTATATAAACCCTCCTAATTTCACTGCCCCTTCGTTATTTTGAAAAATTCTCAACTAGCAAGAAAAGCAGCAAAGGGAAACTCGGTACATTCAGCAACCCACCAGAGAAGTAGAAAGCACCACCCTGAGCGACTGTCCCCTGCTGTGGGGAGAAGTGTTACCCACCCTTCAGTCAGGGAACAGGGAGTCAGAATTGGGCCTCAGAGAAAACAGGTGACAAAAATCTACTTTTCTTTTTATTTTAAATTGCAACTTACCCTAGTCCAATGGCAAGCAAATGAGAAAGCAGCAGAGACGGAAGAAAAACCTTCAAGAATTCAGCTGAGAATATCCCCCCTTTCTTCATTACACTGGTATTCCTCATGCTGAGGGTGGCCGTGCGCCTGGGGTGTTTGAAAAGGAATTCCCTGGTTTTGAGGAAGAAAAGAGTCAGAACACGAGCAGATCCCTGTTTAGACGGGCAGGAGCAGGAGCTGCCCCCGAGCTCCCCCAGCAGCAGCCAGCACTCACTTGGGCGGGATGTTCTCGGGCCTGCTGGACCAATCCCAGATCCAATCCGCGTTCTTCCGCAGCAGCCGCTCCACCTCCCGCCTCCTCTCAAGGAAATCTTCTTCAGACTGAAACACAGACCCCTTGTCAGACAGGACTCGGGACGGGCAGGAATCGGAAGAGAGCTCCTGTTCTGCACCTCAGCCAGCCCTTCTCCCCGTGTGCTGTGTCCCTCTGACAGCCCTCCCTCAAGCCAACACAAGCCGAGCTCCGTCCAGCCTCACAAAGCTCCTGGGCTGGGAATCCAGGCGTGAGCCCAGGGCTGTCTGCACACCTCCAGGCAGAAACCCCTCCAAACAGTGCCTTTAGGTGAATTACAGCGTGAACGCTAAGTAGAATGCAGTTTCTTGCTTAATACATGGGCCTTAAATGGAGCCAAGGTCTTGTGGTAAAAATAGTATCTGATCATAGAATTAAAACAGGCACATGAGCACACATACACGCTTCAGAATGGAAATAAAGTTGTCCTGGCAACTTTAATTCTGATCAGTTTCTAAATTTTGATTACCTGTTCTCAAAGTCTAAATAATGATCTTTAAACATAAGAAGGGTTTTCTGGAAATATAAAAAACAGTAATGTATTTAGCTAAGCCAAAGGTGGATTCCTGGAGGAGCTGTAGAGCCGATGGGGAGTTTCAGGCAGAGGAAGGGGCAATGGGACCAAGCATATTTCATGGAATTTTGAGAACTGGTTAAATCTAGGTATTATTGATAGAGCTGTATAATTTAGAAACTGTATGAAGCTGAAACCCCACAAGGTTAGACGCTGTGCAAACAGTGAATACGCAGACTTTGGTTTAAAAAGTTAATAACACTGGATGGAAAGAGATAATCCGTGAAGGAATACACACAAAGCCTGGTTCTGCAAAGATTAATCTAAATTATTCAAGTCTCTACATTAGCAGCTTCACCTCTTCTCTCCTAATGCTGTTTTTCAAACAATGAGAATAAGAAATTCTCTCTCCCAAGGCAAAATGAGATTTTTACCTGAAAGCTATTCTTTTCTCCGCTGCTGTGACTCTCTATTTCCAAAGCTCTGTGACTGTCCTGAGGCGTCTGGGACCGAGGAGGGCTTGATAAAAAGAGAAGCGCAAGTAAGAAAGAAGTTATCAAGTTTTTATGACATCATTTCTGGTATGAACTAAAAGCGAGTCAGTGAAGGCATGCACAGCTCTCCCGACGAGCTGCAGTGCCGTGACCATAGAGATGACCCTGTCAGTGGGTGCTACAGTCCAGCCACCATAGCCAGTTAATCTCTGATCTTCTAACATCCACAGAGCTGGTTTTCAGCAGCACAGAGACGCCTGTGGGGCTGTAGGATCTGCCCGTGTCACTCACTAAATAACGACAGGCAGCAAACGAGGACTAGAAGGGGTGTCTGGTTGGAAGTCACAGTAGCCAGGTAAGACTAGGAAGTTTGCATCCTGCCGTTAAACTTGAGGCTGCAGGCTTCACAGCCCACCAAAACCAATGAATGAGTTAGTAACACTGACTGACAACTTCCATCAGACATAAGTTATTTCATTGCATTTTACTCCTAGAAATCTGTTGTTTTGTAAACTAGATACAGGACAATTCTTTAGCGATTACCTAAGAACTAGTACCTGATGTTCCCATTAGGAAACACGTTCCTTTTTCCCTCCTTTCTCTGCCACCCATCCCGGGCAGCAGTGTCAGTAGCACTGCACGCTCCCCAGAGCCGCGCTGGCACTGCCTGCAGGAGGGCTGAGCCTTTGGAGCGAGGGCCACACACGCCCCAGGGTGGTTTATCTGCCAAAAGGTGGCCACTGCTGGCACCCAAGCAGCACTCCCTTGGGAAGGTCAGCTGCTGCTGCTGGACTTCTCAGCGCATGTCAAAGCCCAGGGTGGCACTGTCAGGAGATGGGAGAAGTCTTCTGGAGTCCTCTCCCCTCTCAGCTCAGGATCTGGGGTTTGCCTGTGAGAAGCACCTTCCACTGTGCTAATTGCCTGCACGGAGCCTTGTACAATGAAGCAGAGGGACAGGTTTCTACACAGAAGTACTTGAGTACTCTAGTATTTAAATATGGACTCCAGTCTTTTCAATAGGACAGTTTCCTCTCTCTCCCTCTCTGCAGGTGTGTATATCCCTGTGTATATACACACACGTGTGTAAGCATTTCTATATTTGTCTTTGCCCCTTAGGCATAAGAATGGCTTTGTGTAAGAGTGATCTTTACTTTGCTTACAATAAGGTGTTTTGTTTACCTGTCGCAATGTGAACTTTCTCTTGAACTGCTTCTTCCAGACTCGTGTTGAGCATCGAGGAGTATTTTCTCCATGTCACCGTTGTGGATGGAAATAGAGGCTGGTACCTGCTCCTGGCCGGTCGGCGTGGCCGCGCTCCCACTGCCGTTCCCATTACTGCTGAAGTGGAGTTCCACCCAGGAACCTGCGTGGCACCATTGAAAACAGAACCAGAATAAACCAAGTGCTTTTGTGTAAAGGCATGTACAATATGCGACTGCTGATCCTCCCCAGCATGACGTTACAGTATGACATGCAAAGTACCAGCACTGACACCTCGGCTAATAAACACCAGGGAATGCCAAAGCGTGGGGGCACTTTCGTTAGCGAGCTGGAACATCTCACAGAACTGGGAAGACGCTGGTCAGTACATCGTGTCTCCTTCTGCAGCTCTAGAGCTTATTTTTGGATGTGTTTAATTGTTATTGTTCGACACAGGTGGTAGCCAAATGAAATAATCTCAAGGACTTTCTCCCCCAAAGTTTGTTTATTCATTTATTGAAAATATTTTAGGCTCAAGAATCCAGTAATTGCATCTTGTTTAGCCACTTTTCAGTAAGCATTTTTAGGTGTTGCTGTTAAGCAATAGAGGGTATGTGGCAACCACTAGATCATGTGTTTGCTACTGGCAGTATATTTAACACCAACAGTCACATGTTGCTTTGTTTTTTTTAAGAGTGTGCTGAATAACAACCCCCTCCTGAGCTAGGAGTAACCAGCACAAAAGGATCTGTAGCTGTTGTCTCATTTCTAAAGCAGCTCAAGGGACAGATAATATTTGAATTATACAACTATCAGTGGAATTCACCTATGTAACATGTTTACATATGTAACCAACAGACCAGTAGCCAGATGTGCTACTGGCTGCTCACCCACCCTGGACCAGTTCACAGGAATTTAACAGTAAGGAGGAGGAGAAATCAGCAGGTGAGACCGCCCAGGCTGTAGAGAGCAGAGGATGTCCAAGGCTTAAGGAGAGGGGGAGACACAGAGTCTGGCCCGTTCTGCCCTAGAAGAGGCCGGGGCAGAGCTCAGGCAGTAAATCACGTTCCAGAGAACAGCAGAAGGGATAAGGGAACAGTTTGTGAAATAGAAACATCAAATGCAGAAAGATGTTCCAGTTGTGAAGAGAATGAAGATTCGTAAATGAAATGAAAACAGCAAAAAGCCAAATGGTTTAATCTGCATTAATGGCATTAAACTCTCTCCTCTGAAAAGCCAGATGACCACCAACTCTTGAACTGAAACTTACCAGGTTACGGAGTTTTGAAGAAACATTTTTTTTCCGGATAGCCTCTTCTACTTTACAACTATTTTGTTGTTCTGGTTTGTTTATGAGTTTTCTCCCCTCCACGTGACCGTATGTGGTATACGTCTGGGGATGTGTTTATACCCAGACAAACTTTTCCCTACTCTTTCCCTCCGAGTTTACGAAAGCCCAAGTTGTTACCCAAGAACGATCCCAACCACTGCAGCTGAAATTAAGACCGTGTCCAACGGAAGCTCTGGCTCCGGGCACCCTGAGAGCATGAGCCAGCTCCCAGCCCACCCGTCCCTGCTCCTCAGCTCGTCCCACCTCCACTCAGGCAGCAGAACAGCCCCCCGGGAACACGCTCAGGAGCTATTTTCTCCCGTGAGGATGTATGTGCTATTGGAGCCACGCTCACATTTCAGCAGTCATCCGCACCACGGGCAAACCCAACTGCTCCACACAGCAACCTACCGCTACCCACAGAAACCTTCCTGGGGACAGCACAGCCAATGCTCGTAGAACAGGGAGAAAACATTAGCACTATAACAGAAAGGTCACAGCACAAGTATTTTACATGTTTTCTTTTTTTTTTTTTCCTTTTATACACTCTTAAGAATAAGGTTGTGCTACTCCACTAGAAATGTGCTATTATATTATCATTTAAAGATAAAAGAACTTCTATTTTTATGAATTAGGAAATACAAACAGGTAAGAGCATGTGTAACGTGGCAATGCAAACCAAAGACTGAGTCACTGGTATGGATTTTTGAAGAGAATGATCTTCTATGATGTTCTGGCCTAGGATACGTACTGTGGGAGTACACGTAGCACTAAAAAAGGTACTCAATCAGCTCCAGAAATCTTATTTTCTTAACATGTGGCTTTCAAAGCTAGAAACAAAAAAGCAAAATCCCACAGAAAGATGAGACCGCCTCCTTGAGTTGCTGAGGTCTCGGTGTAATTAATACACAATTAATACATCACTGCACACAGATCTTCCACTCGCCAGGTAAATTTGCTCCTGATTTTTGCTGAAAGCCCGAACATGCGACCGACCCTGATCTCTCCTCAAAGGCAAATCCCAAACAGCCCCCAAAGCGCTTCTTTTGACGAGGATTTATATTCCCCAGGGTGCACAGATCTCATGAGGATCTCTATTAATCCAGCCGCATCGGGCAGTTCAGCCACACCACGGCTCGTTAAACCCGGCCCGTTCTCCCACCCAAGCCCTCAGTTTCTCAGCGCGATTCGGACGCTCGGTTCGAGGAGCAATGACCGCCAGGCTGCGGCACGGGCACGGGCTGACGGGGCAGAGGTACCGGGGCAGAGACACCCCAGGCCTCGCCCGCCGCTGCCGAGGGACACAGGGCCGAGTATCGAGCCCTTCGGGGCTGCTACTGGCCCCGCGACGCCGCTTCATCCCCCGCAAAGCGCCCGGGCGAAGGCCGGGGCCTGAGGTGAAACCCGACCGCGGCGGTGGCCCGACCGACCGCCTCATCGCCGCGCAGGCCGGCGGGCACCGAGGGAGAGAGGACGAGGGAGGCCCGGGCCTCCCCTGGCAGCGGCCGCGCCCCTTACCCTGCAAGTTCTCCTCCTGCGAGCTGAGCCGCGACATGGCGCGGCCTCCTTTCCCCTGCGCCACGGCGGAGCCACACGATGGACCCCCGGGTGCTGCGGCCGCGGCAGGACACGCACTGACCGCCGCCACCGCCCCTCCCGCGGGACTAGCCGCCGTGACGTCAGCGGCCGCCCCGTCCCCATTGGCCGCCGCCGCGGGGCGGGGGGCGGCGGGGCGGAGTCGAGCGGGTCGTGCGTCCCCTCACGTTCCCGGCGGTTCGCTCGTGTGCGCTCGCGCTACCTCAGGGTGCGTGTCACCGCCTCGCGCTGTGGTACGGCTCCGCAGGCGCCTCGCCCTCCCCTAGGCTCCCTCAGGGCCCCACACAGGCCATCACGTTCCTTCCCGCTCCCTCACAGTCCCTCGGCGCTCTTTCATGCTCTCTCCTCGTCCCTCACACTCCCTCAGGCTTCCTTACAGTCTTTCACATGCCTTCGCAGTCCTTCATGCTCCCTTGTGCTCGGTCCCTCACAGTTTCTCAGGCTCCTTCACGCTCCTTCACTGTCTCTCATGGTCCTTGAGGCTCTCTCTTGGTCCCTTATGCTCATTCACATTCCCTTGTTGTCCCTCATACTCCCCCAGGCTCCCTCTTGATCCTTCATGCTCCTTTACAGGCCCTCATGCTCCCTTGCCGTCCCTCACCATCCCTCACACCGCCATGCCGTCGGGAGCCGTTGGGGAACGTTAGCTGCCAGTCGGGCATCCCTCAAGCCTCCAGGAGCAATGGAAGACATCCCATGGTGGCCTCCGACCACAGCCGTGAGAGCCCGAGCCGAAGAACAGGGTAATTTCCTCAAAGAATTCCTCATCTTCCCGCTCGGTACCCACTGGGCGCTGTACGTGGCTGTGCACTGCACACCCCCGTGTCCTGCGGGCTTCCTGCTCCTCTTCCATAACCAAATACCGAGCTTTGTACATGGAGTTACAGAGAGCAAAGAGAAAGCTGTGCTTGGATTTCAAGGGAAACCATATCTGACTGCAAAAACACAAGTGCTGGCCTCTAAACTAGCCTCTGACAGCTCTCACACTAATGGCACAGGGCCTTGAAGTAGGTAGTAATGAATTCCTCCTCTTTTTCAATGTTGGCTGGGGCTGGGATGCCGTCCGAGCAGACAGCAAGGGCTCTCCACATGGGAAACCACTTAGTATAGACCAATGTTGCCATTGGAAACCAGGTGCTGATTTACTGCTGGGTATTTATAGACACATAAAATTTTATTTTATTTAACTAGAGGATGGGTAAAGTGTTGTTTACTTATTAGAGGATGCAGGCATTTTCTCTAGGTTGAAATTGTTCTCATCTGTGCCTTTCTGCAGTAGGGAATCATGAAACCCAAGTAAAATATATCTTCTGGTAAATTTTTGGTAAGTTACCTTAATAGCAAGGAGTATTAATGTACAGCCTTCCCAGAAAGACAAGGTCAGGCTTTCATTAATATGTGCATTATATTCAGTACAGCCAATGGATTATCAGGCAAAGGGGAGTGACGGTTTGGCCAATGAAGACATTTTCATTGAAAATTTTAATTGAATAACTGTTAAAAAAGCAGGTTCCTTATGTTTATGTGTTTATTTATGATGTCCTCCTGTGCTAGGGTGATGGATGGGCACAGACACGGCTCAAAGCTGGAGCTGCCTGGGTTCGGTGCTCGTCCCGCAGCCCTCTGCTGCTCTCTGCTGCCAGCAAACCGCGCTTGGGAGGGAAATACAGGCAGCCTTGGACGCAGAAAGGAAGAACAAATTCATCATCCCAGGAGTGTGTTAGTCTTCTCCAGGTGAACACTGCACTGAAAGTGCCTCAGGGACTGCGACAGTGTTTAAGGAGCAGAAAGCTCACCGCTGTATTGACACGGACATGGGCTGGCTGGCTCAGGAGGGAGGAGGGGTCACCAAAGCAACTGCCACCCCACTGACACAATCACCTTTCCAGTCTTCTCCCACCCAAAAAATATATACGTGGAGAAGCTTTACAGCCACAGGATATCCCCCAGTCAACAAGCCTGGATAGCACTTTCCTCCACTCCAGGAACCAGCAGTAGCTCCACAATGTCACCACAGGCAGCAATGTGCTGTGACAGTAGCTGTGACTACTAGCACAAAAAGCCCTGACAAGTATTTTATCTTCTGGTGCTGTGCAAACCCTGAGCATATCCTGTGTGAAGCAGTGTATTTGCCATGAGCTCTTGCCTGTGTCAGCAGCACAAATATCACATCACCTCCGAACTGGCTTCCTCTGTTACTGGCTTCTTGGAAACAACAGGCTCTTTGCTAGGAGGAATTTGTGCAAACACGGAGCTCAGCTGTGGTTTCCTGTGAAGTCTTTCTCCTGTTGTTCTCGTGGGAGGAAGAGAGGAGCTAACCCCACCTCATCCCCTTTGGAGGATGCCCTTCATAATTGGACACCAGTACAGGAAGGTAAGAAAGACAAGGCATCACAGTTTCAAGTCCATTTTTTTTCTGGTGTGGTGGAATTGTCTAGCTGGGGTCCAGTGTATTGGAATTGCCTACAGGCCATTAGATTCTCAGCTGCCCCAGCGTGCTGGTGAGCAACAGGGAGAGGAGTAGAAGGGAACTTGGAGCAATGGTCTACCCACTACCATTAACAGGGAGATTTTGTTAAGGGATTTCCAGCAATATTCTGGAATGATAATGAGTGGCTTGTTGGTCAACGCTTCTAAACCAAAAACTTAGATCATTCATAGTAAAACTATGTTCAATACTTCTACCAATACTTGACAGTACTCCCTCGTCCTCAGTGTTACTGCAAGGAGTCCTGGCCAGCCCACCAGGACACGCGCCTTTAGCCAGCCCTTAAAAAGGAAGATTAGAATAATTTGCAAGCCCTTTGAAGGTAGGCAGCCAAAAGTTCAGTGTGTGGAGCAGATGTGAGCTGCTGGTGCTGCTGCCAGGGCTCTGTCAGGTACCCTGTGCCACTACTGCCATCCCACACGACACATCTCTGACGCTCACTTTGTCTTGTTTTCTGTTGACTGATCTTGCCTTCAGGAAATCGATCTACCAGAAGCCCTTTCTGCTCGAAGGCAGGTATAAAGCAGGGTCAAGTTAATCTTCTTCTTATATACTAGTAGATGTCACAGTACAGCTGTGACAGCTTACCTCTGGGATCTTTCATTAGTAATTGGATGAATGCATTTATTTTCATATAAATCTTTCTGGTAAATGAGTTTTGGTTATTGCCAGAAAAGCACTCTGCTGGGATCATGGAAAATTGTAAATTGTATTGGATGAAATCTTTAAAAGCTTATTGATTTGTTAAGCTGTGATCCTCTTTCAGGTTGGAACTCACTTTAATTTTGTTTACTTGCATGTCAACAGAACAATCCTGTATTGATTAGTTCCTTTAAATCAGAGACAGTGACCCACCTCCTCCCTGGACTAAAGGCAGCAATATTTTAGGTAGTTATGAAGTTACACTTGCTGCTCAGACAACTTCAGCTTTGTGTTCAGTTTGTAGCATGTGCTTCTGTACCCATGTGGCAGCTTGCAACAGTTGGGAGGAACAATTACTGCAGGCATTACACAAAAACTGCTTGTAATCCCAAAGAGATTATAAACTTAAATTAGTCTAAAAATTGATAATATTGATTGAAGGGCTTTTTTTTTTTTTTTTCTTATTGATATAAATCAAAGGAATCTACACCAGCTTTGTAATGGATACAGTGTAAGACGTGGTCCCACCAAGGGGTAGTCTGAGGAGTGATTGGGGAGAATGAGCTGACATCACTCCAGATGGTGACATCACACAACACAGGACGCTTTCATTACATGTCTCCTATCCCTCTTCAGCAGCACCTGTGCAAAACTCAGGGCCTCAAAAGCTGCTGAAATCTGAGAACTACCTGCTTTCAGCTGCTTTTTCCCTGCCAACAATGGCTTAGTTATTAACCTTCCTGGCTGCCCCCGGAAATCAAGCCAGTATGTATATTTTTATGCTGTGCATTTCTTGGAATGTTGTTCATCATTAACTACAAAACTGTTCTGAGATACTCATTTCTGAGCTGTTCGTACTTACCCAGGCTGTTGACATGAAGAGATCTAATAGATACATGGTCTGTTGGTTTGACTTTTTTATATCTGAGAATTAAAAAGCAAAACAACCTTGACATAGTGAATTTAATGATCTTATTTAATATATAGTCTAAAGAAGGAAAGGAATTAGGGGTTAGGTCTATACATGAAAGCTGGTGGTGAGGATTTTGTGCATTTCTGCTGGCAGCCCTCGAGTCGGCTGAGCTCATGGGATCAGACAGGGAGACTGTGAACGGGACATACCTCTTATAAGAAATTAAGGTAGCAAAGAGGAGTAAAATAACATCTTCTCATCCATCAGGATTCAGGAGAAACTAAATGAAAACTGAAGTTTCCTTTGGTATAATTTTTAATGTTAGGTTTTGAAAGGCATTTAAACTACAGCGGTAGAGACCAGAAGAAAAGAGATTCTCTTAACAGTTGAAATAAAATCGAGACTTGGGTGCAAAAGGGCCCCCGTCTTCTATTTGGGCCACAAAAAAATCTCACTTTTTTGTGAGATTTGATTTCTTCAAGTTTATGAGTGTGCATCACTCTTTCTTGCCTATGCTTGTCTCTTTTTTGCATGTGTTATTTCTTTCTTACAGAAATTTCTGATGGCCCAGTGACAAAAATCTCATCATTAGTATCATTCATTCCTTACAGAACCATCAATTGTTTTCCAGCCTGGAAAGGTGCAGGAAACAGGACTCATTGACTCTTAAGTAGGACTTAATTTATTTTAGATATTCAAATGGATACTCTACCATTGGGACTCAGAAATATCATTCTCTTAGTTCTAAAAGATGCTCATAGAACCAGGTTTGACGTTAGAAATACAGATCAAAGCTTGCCTGAAAGACAAGTCAAGAAGGGGTGTCTCAGGACATCTTCTGTCAGGCTGTAGTCCCAAGGTGTCATTTTCTGCTCCAGAGGATGAGGTGTACAAAAAAAACCCAAACCCACCACCTCTAGCATAACTACTGCAATCCCTGGGCTTTGCTGTGTATTTTGTACAGGGTCTTTCACACCTTTCTCCAGCAATTACTGGGTAAGGGGCAGAGGAGAAGCTAAGATTTGTGCCCAGTTCCTGCAGATTGCTGCACAGTGCTCTGTGTAAAACCACTGGGCTGACCTGCTGGTCTGTGTTTCAGAGAGGCTGTAAACAGAGAGAGATGGAAAATCCAGAAATCAGAACATTTAACACAAAAAAACAGACTTATGTTGGTTTGCTTTTCAACCCCTAAAATGGAAGAATTCTGACTGCTTCTAGTGTGAATCAGAGAAGTGGAGCATAAACATTTTTTCAGCTCTTATTTACTTGCTAAAAATGATTTTTTTTAGATCATTAGCATTTTTGTCTTGTGCGTGATAAAGCCCTGAGCAGCGGAGTGCTTTGGACAAGGCTCAGTACATGGAAATTGCCAGAAGAATGCATTTTCCCTGGCACTTGCCAGCTGAAAAACAAAACCCGATTCTTTGAGTGATGTAAACTAACGGTGGCCTCTTGCTTTACACCACTTGCAACACTGCACTCAATGTTGTTTGTTTTACTTACAAACTCCCACAAAATGTTGCAATTCAACTCTAAAAATAGAAAATAGTTGTGTTTATCCAACAGTTCAAAAGCTATTGTTTGCACAACCCTCTTCAGAGCCACAGCCAGTCCCTGTGTCTTGAGAGAGATGGCTCCCGGGTTAGGCTGGGGAGCCGGCGGGAATGTGGGTGCTGTGGGGGTCTGCCCATCACCGGGCAGGGTGAGCTGTAGTGACCTGATCCAATTTAAAAAAGGATTTGTGTGACAACCAAGCAAGGAAAAGCGGTGGGGTTTTGTCGAAGCTGAAGACAGAGATGTCTGGCGTTGGTAGTGCACCCTTGCCTGCGTGTGTGACACTAACGTCAGCAGCTCTGTATCTGTAGAGGGAGTCCCCCAATCTGCCACATCTCTGGCAGACTGGCCTCTGCCCACAGACACTTCCCCACCTCAGTGGGGTGCCAGCGGGGCAGGCAGTTTCAGATAAGCAGCCAGGACTGGGGCTTAGGAAAAACCACCCCTGTAAATGGGGAGTCTGTCCAGTCTGTGAGTAATCGTACTGTTCCACGTCACGCAGCACAGTATGGATGGACAGAAAAAAGGAACATTTTGAGTTCCTTTGAGAGCAAAACCCAAAGAGATTCTGTTCTTTCAGCTTCCTATCACTGGAAATTTTGTCATATTTTTATCTTTCTAGGTGTTTCTGTGAAGTAAATATGAATTTTGTTCTAATGGTTTTCTTAAAATGCTACTACGTGTCCTTTTGTCAAAGGGTAATTCAACTGCAGAGCAGGGGGAGAAGGCACTTGAAATCCAGCCGTGGGTGAGCACGGGAACAGGAACGGGTTTCCTGGAATCCGGTTGGAAGGCGCACCCCTTCCTTGGCTTTGCATTCAGGTGCTGCACAGTCAGGGGCTTTGGACTTGGGTAAACCAGATTTTTAAATGCAACATTCCCAATATTTAGGTATTGTTTAAGGGTAAAAAACCTCCACACCCTCCATTCTAAGAACTGAGAACATACTCCAGGGTAGGTTTCTGCTTTCCAGTCCTGTGCTCAGCTCCCTGTGCCATGCCTGTTGGCAGTTCAGTGACACTCACTGGGAGTGGTTCTCAGTCGTCACTGTGGGGAAGACATGAAAAACAAATAAATAGGCCTCATATCCTCTTTATTTGTAGATAATTTTGCAGTGTGAGGCTGTTACAAGTATCTTGCAACCAAATGCATTCAATTTATCCGTATTGGCTATTCAGTTGATGTGTGAAGGGGAATTTTCAATGTGGTGATTATGAATATTGAAAACGAGTAATTTTTCAGTTATGAGAAGTAGTGAGAGCCAGCACACGAGGGGTTAAAGACATGCTTTTCATACCTGCAGTGCTGTAATTCTCAAATCATACCTTACAGGAGTTTGTAAAGACACCTGCCTTTTTCCCACCATCATACCATTTCCCCACAGTTTCAGAGAAGGGGGTTGCTCAGCAATGACGCTGCTGTAAGAGATGAGCTCCAGCGCCCGGCCCTGCGCTTACACACGTCAGGATTTCCAAATAACTCGGTTCCATCTCCTTTGCTAGGAGCAAGTGCAAAGGCTGCTAGCTATTTTTAAATCTGAATCTCCTTCAGATCTTCTCTGCTCTTTTCAGTCATTTAGCCCCTGCTTCAGCAGGAGTTCCGTTCAGATTCCGTCTGTGCTGGATGCAAATCCTTGGCTTAATAATGAAGCTGAAAATGCAAGTCCTTCTGGCAGCATCCAGGTAACGGGGATCTCAGTCTGCGCTGGCGGGGAGCTGTTTTGTGCCAGCGGGCTCGACTGAGATTTCGGAAAGGGAGGGCTTTTGGTTCTCGGGGAGCTGGTGCGATGACGTGCCTGCGCTCAGCTGCGAGCTGCAGTGACACTGCAATGGCTGAGGGGCGGCTGCTGGATCTTCGCAATGAGCTCATTCTCCCCGGAGGGAGCGGGATTTACAGTGCATCACCCAGCAACTGCAGCCTTCTGCTGAAATTCATCTTTAGCTTCTCCTCAGTTAGGCTGCTCTGAGTCTTCACTCTGGGGGTGTGTACATGGTGAGCAGATTTTACTGTATGGTTGATTTTTTTTTTTATTATTTTTTCTTTTTCTTCTCTGTCCTCTAAATGCTTCCCTGGACTGATTGATGAATCGTTTCTCATCCGATTCCACTGTTCAGAGGACAGAGATGGAAAATATAATCTTACGCAGCAGGGATGGATTATTATTTTTGTTAGCCTTTTGCAGCGTGAATCGTAAAAACCCTTTTAAATCTGTCTGCTAGGAATAGCCTACAGGTCTTAAAATGAAGTGCACTGCAAGGAATGGTACTCTCCTCAGGTAAAGCAGAAAAGCAGTGTGCACCATGATGGAGCATGCCTGTGAGGTTAGTTCCTATACATGTTTATGCATATATAAATATGTACATAATGTGTGCTCTCTATATATCTATATGTTACACATGAATCATCTGCTACCTAACGGCTTTATAGAATCCATTTTCAAATGTCCTATTTTGCATTCTGTGTTTGGGATTTTTTCCCCCCCTTAATACCTAGTTTCTCTTTGGAGTGGTTAATAAACATAGCTGGGATTTGCAGCAGCTCCGCGTTCGGATGCCAGCAGAGATAATGTCTCTGCCTTCCATTGGTTAAGTGGGCTGCTCCTTCCTGCTCCATTTATTCCTCAGGATCTTCATAGAGTCTCTGCCGTGTAAGATTGAGCTGAAATGTCAGGGCCTGTAATTGTTGATAAATGTCCTCTGCAGCAGTAACTGTTGGTGTTTCAGGGTAATACAAGTTATGATGAATTGCTGTAACAAAATAATCTGGTTTCTGTGCTCACTGAGTAACTCGTTTGGACATTTCCCATTTTCTGAACTCCAATGCATATACTGCATATCTTGAGAACTGCTTCCTATTCTGGGCTGTTTAACCTCTTAGATTAAAAAAAAATAAAGTTCAATTTTTCCCAGCTGCTTGCTCCTTTAGTGGTTTTAAATGTCATTTATCTCATCAGGATTTCTTTTCCTTTCAGTTAATGTGCTGCGCCTCTACTGACACCGTTTAAAATGCAGACAGCAATTAGAAAGCAAATGCATTGGAGACAGATTGACTTTTGTCTGTTATTTCCCACACCATGATACTTGCAAAGAGCTGTGTATCGTATAAAATAATAATTTCCTGGCAGGAAATGGGTGCTGTCAGGCTGGCTCGCAGCCCTCAGCTGACATCCAGCATTCTTAACCCACCACCTCTTCGGCACGTTTGCTCTGTGGATGTTTAAGTGTGTGGTGGGTGCTTACAGCGTGCTCAGAATTGTCAAGTTTGGTGTAGGGGCTGTCTTAACACTTTTGTGGTGGACTTGCTGCCTGTTTTGTATTGGCTTTTGTCAGCGTTCTGAGTAGCAACTGCTTGTTCTTCACCTGGAAATACCAGACTGGTAGAAAGTTTAGCTTTCGTAGTGGTGAATTGAAAGGCAAAATGAGACTGGTATGAGGATACAGGAATGCCTTGGCTAGAGGAAGTTGCATTTGTCACTAGGACCCTGATGGAAAAAATGGCACCCATTTTAAGATGACTTTTAAGCATGTGCTTAAGGCCCATTGGTAGTCTTGAAAAGCACAGTCTTGAATGTATTTGTGGAACTGTGTGCATATAAATCTTTCCCTTCTTATATGCTCTGAAAGTGGCAGTTGTCAACACCTCCTACTTGCTGAAGTTTCAGTAAGTTTTCAAGTGCACTGTCAATTTGTTGGAAGAATAAAATTTTGCTTCACTTTTTTTTTTTCTTTCCAAAATGTATCTCTGAAATATTACCTTTTATTGAGGATGGCTCAAATTCAGAAACGTGTCAGCAAATGAATGTTAACAAGTGAAGGCCTTTTAATAATGAGCTTTTTTATCACTTTCCTTTAAAACATGTAAGTTTATCGCCTTCTCCAGTGCAGCTTTTCATATATAATCAACAGCAGAGGTTCAGCTTAAATGGAAAAATAAAAATAAAGAAGAATGTTCTAAAAATTTTGCACAAAGCTTTGAACACAAAGCTGTTCCATCCAACTACTCTGGTTGTGAGGCTCTACCAGGACTGAGTCATTTTAAGACAGATAACAGCATTATGGGAAAAGCAGTCAAATATTAGCCAATACTTCAGACTTCCAAATTAAATCATTCCTGTAATCCTGTCTTTATTTGACCACAACTGGCTTGTAGCATTTATGCGCACACGAAGGAAAAGGGAAGCTTACTTGTCCCTAGAGCATCAAGTATTGGCTATTATTGGGGACAAAATACTAACTGATCTCTGCCCGTTGTCTGACCTAGAAAGGCGGTTCCCTGATTTTCCTTCGGCACTTTCAGCCAGGTGCTCTGTTGTCAAATAGCCTTAAAACCCCAAAAGATCTCAGGAATTTAATATAGTTCTGTAGAAACTGTTCTAATGGAGAATGACATCCTTTTAGATTTTTAAAAAAACTCTTGAGTTCTATGCAAATCCACAAATCATTACTTGCAGGAACACGTGATTAGGGATTTGTTATTCTCTGATGATGCGGAATCAAGATGTAGGTTCAATAATTTTTGTCTGTGTCACTTCCTATATCCTCCAGCGTGACCCTGCCTTTTGTATTCCGCAAAAGCAGAGGCAGTCTCTGAGGAGAAATTGTTCAGAAAGGCTTGGGAAAATGTCTGGAGGACAAAATTTGTTACCTCTGACAGCCACGCAAGCAGCAGGGTGTAGAGTGTTGTCTTTCTCTAAGCCCTGGTGCTTTTTCGATTTATTCCCTTTTTTGAGTTATTCCACTAGTGCCACAGTGCTTTGACCTTGACAAGGTCATGTGCAAACAGGGACCTTATTTTTCGTGGGGCTGAGATGAAAAGAAGAGTCAGTTTAAGATGCAGAACGTATTTTCTGACCTTTTAACTGATTTTCCTGGGCTGTCCTTGGTTCCCGGCTCAGCGGTGGGGAGGCCTGGCTGTGGGGCTGGGTGTCAGAGGAGGTGATGCCCCCTGAGCTCTCCAGACTAACTGGGTGAGGTGTCCTAGGACTAACTGAAACCTGTGTCTGGTCTGGAAAGCTGCTGCCCAAACGGTGTTTGATATTGCAGAGGGCTGGGTTTGTCCCAGTTCATAGCTATAATTTACTCCTCTGGAAGTAGGCTGGTGTTGGTCGCAGAGCAAAGCGGTAGCTGTGCAAGACCGCTGTGGTGCGAGACGCTGTTCAGAATGGCCATCAGCCCCGGGCAATCCCCATTCCTCTGTTTCAGCCCTTTGAAAATCAGTGTAGATGTAATTCATTCAACTCAGGCATTTAATACCAAAACGGCTTCTCATCTTCTTGCTGACAGGTCTGTTGTGTCTTGCGTGACCCTTGGTTGCATAATAGATGTGTCCCTTGGCACGTACGGTAGGTAAAGGACAGCATTAATGAACTCCAGATGGCACAGACTATATTTTACCGAGATGTAAATCTCAAACAAACTCCCTATTAATGGTGTTTAATTAAAAAAAGAAATTGCACACAAAAGGCCTGATTCTGACGCCACCAAGTCAATGTCAGAAATCTTACTGACTGCAGGGTCTCAGGAGGTGCCCAGAGGGAAGACTTAGCTAAATATCCAAAGTGTCTGAAGATTTACTGCTTTGCACTAACTTCTAGTAAGACTTTTAACACTGATAATCCCACAGCCCTCCTGAAAAGTTTTTGCTATATTTTGCATTTTAACTAATTCTATACTAAAATAATGATTTGAGTAACTTGATATTGGATTACTTTTCTCGGTGCCTCCTTAACAAATGAATTTTAGCCATGGTTTATGATAAGAATGTGTCTGGTTTGGAGTAGGACAATGCTTTTAAAGCAAATCTCGTGATGATACACATTTGCACTTCAGTTTGCATGATGGCATGGTCTCAGCATCCATGACCCCGACTCCTTTTGTATAAAACTAAATCAGAAGGTGTTTTCCAACCAGTAACTGGTGCTTACACCACAGGATAACACTGGATTTTGAAGTTCTGTCAAAATGTTCCATAATGTTGGCTTTTTATAGATACAGGGTTCATTCTTGTATGTGGTATTTTCTTACTCTGTCTGAAAAGAAGTATCAGCAAAGAAAGTTGATGAGAAACTTGAAGGCATACTAGAAATCTAATAGAACCATCCAAAGCACTGATTTTTCTTTATCTCAAGGGCTAAGTTTCAGGTTTTGACATAAATAGGAAAAAATGTCTCCTAAATATAGTTGATATGGCCATGTTTGTACGTTGAAGTGGGAAGTAATTTATAGCCCCAGCCTTTGTCTCCTTGGAGAATTGCAGGTGTGGGTACCACAAGGTGCTCTCTACATTTTGCCCTGGCTCAAAGACAGGAACCAGCAAGTACTGGGTGTTGGTCCATAGCAGTAAATATCCATCGTGATTTATGGGACACCTGTTGGCACTTTAATCTTTACATGTTGCTTTTGTTGTTAGCAGTATAAAATGATTAATCACAACTAATTATTTCATTATTGTCTAATTGCTTCTTGCATGCTAGGGCAGGCCAGATCATCCCGACAATATTTCTTGGGAAACGCTGTTTTGTGCGGGATGGGAAGGCAGATCATACGTGTGGTTCAGTCAACACAAAGCGGTTGGAGTAGACATGAATGTGCCGGGAGAATGAGCAGAACACGGAGACATGAGAACACGCAGGTGGCCGCACACACTGCTCAGCTCTTCCACACACTTTGCACAAGGCCTTTCCCATCTGGAAATCAGGGGGGGATGCCCTGAGCGCACCGAAGCTTGGTGACAGTCAACGTTATGTGAGCACGAGCCAGGTCTTGCTGCTGTGACTCGTGTGATGAGCACTGCAGTTTGAGGAGCTCGAGTTTGCATCCAAAGCAAAGTCAGGGGAAGCTCCAGGCAAAGGAGATATTTGCATGAAGTTAGTAAAAACGCAAAGGGTCTTAAAGGAAAATTTAACTTGATCTGTACTAATAATAAATAAAAGGAAAACACACTGGCTTAAGGGTCCATTTTCTCTCAGATAATGCTTGCAGTTAAAAACGCTTTTCTTTCCAATCGAAGCAGTTTTGGGATTTCTAGTGTTTTGAATAGCTCCCTAAAAACTTACTGTAAAGTAACTGCAGATCACTTTTTACTGCATAAGCTATCTATTTTACCAGTTGTCCTTGAAGGAAGCATTATGGATTTCGTTTTTGTAAACAAACATCTGGTATTTCCACAAAGCCCCTGGCAATGGCCATAGCTGGGAGCGCTGCCGGGAGCCGCAGGAGACTTCCCTTCGTGCCAGGGGGTGCCGGCAGGTTCAGGGCTGAGGCAGCCCTGTCGTGCCAGTGTGAATGATTTATTATTTATGGTGCTTGCAGAAGGATTCATTATACAGTTTGACACTTTCACCTTTTACTTGTGTCTTCTTTTTTCTCCTCATTTTATGCAAGGCGTGATCAGGGGCTGTCCGGGTTTGCCCACAGAGGGAGTGAAGGGGCAGGGAGAGACTCGCTGTGGTTATTACCCCATCAGACACTGGGCTGTGTCAGCTTCTTTCCTTTTTATTTCCTGGCTTATTTTTTTCCTGCTCTGTAATATAGACAGTAAATTCATTTGGCATTCGTTGTTGAACAGCTCAAATAACCATGGGTTAGGTGCTGAGAAAGACTAGTTCACTTTAAAAAGTATAGTAAAGGTGATGTTTATCTCCCAAGATCCCAGATAGCAACATTTAGCAGCACAGTTAGAGAAAAATCAAAACAAACTTTTGAAACAAAGGGAGGTATTTTGATTTAGTTTTCTGCACTTTTCCCGAGCTTTCCTGAACACGTGGCTGGTTCCTGGATTTGCACATGCAGAAATTCAAATCCCACACGCTGCTCATACCAGTTTATGTGATTTACAGGGACAAAACCATCGCTGCCAAAGCTTTGGGCTTCACTGGTTTGCAAGCTCATAGCGGAAGGGAAATCTCATTACATTGAACTACCCTTAGGATACATTCGAGCTTAGCAGGAGTTAAACTAGTTGTTTGCTCACAGGTGCCCCTCATTACTCTGTCAATTAGCCCAGCAGGCTGAGGAGTGCTGACCTGGTTTTAGGCAGAGCCCTGCAGGGGTGTCTGAGGGAGTTGTGTCAGCTCTTCCTAAACAGGGGTAATTTTGTTGCTTTCTTTGGTTTGGAATTTTGGGGTTTTTTTCTTCCTCTCTTACTAAAATATCTGTTGTGTCACTTAAGACGGGCTTACGGTTTTAGCATCATAAAGTTTTATAACTGTAAATTAAGCAAAAACATAGTGGCGAAGCAAGCAATCCAAAAAATGGAATGTATCCCAGATTTGAAGAGGACTGGAAAAGAGGAGTGCTCGATGGAGTCCTGGAGTGGTCCCGTGTGAAGTCAGCGGCGGGTAAGGATGGTGGAACAGGCAGAGACGGGCAGAGCAGACAGTGCAGAGGGAGATGACTCAGTGTGTGTGTGTCAGGCTTGTCGGCAAATGGAGGAGCTGAGAAATACAACCGATCTTCCCCCTCAAAGTTTGATGGTTTGGGTTTTTTTTTCCCAGTTATTATTTTATTTGTTCAAAGGGAATGTGTGAAATTACTTTCTTCAGACATGCTCAGTAACCAGCAGGATGGCAGTCGAAGGGCAGAGCCAATTTGGCATTGACAGAGATGGCACATCCAAACCCAGAGGGGAGCAGGAAGATGAGAACCCTCAGAACCCCTGCAGGCAGCCAGAGTCAGCTCTGCTGCTGGGTAGTGGGAGGCTTGGTAAAGGGCTTGTGAAAATTTGAGAAAAAGCTCTTAGCATAAAACTTTTTTCCCCTCCTTTGCTTGCAAAATACATACCGTTATGAGAAATACAGTGTGAGGACTTTTTTTCCTTCCAGAACTTAAACTGAGGTTGGGGGATCCCCATTGTCCTTCTATTAGTGGTTTCTGCTGTGAGTACTGCTTTGCTGTGTGAAAGCCCCAGGAGCACCTCGGGGGTGGCAGAATGGTGTCCCTGGGGCGCCGGTCAGTGTGGGCCCAAGCAGTTTGTGCTGGGCTGATCTCCTCTTTGGGTAGAGCCTGTGCCATTGACAGCCTGGCAGAGCTGGGACTCCATAATCTCAATGGAAAGTCTGGATTTTGCGAGGGAGAAGGAAACTGTAGGTGTTAACCATTTTTTTTTTCCCGTTTTCCCTTCATTATCACCAGCTGTATCTGGCACTGGCATGAGGCAGGTGTGGCAAAGAAATGAAGTAGCCTTGGAGACAGGGACTGACCTTGCAACATGGCTTGTGTTTGCTCTCCAATCTCTCCAGCAACCTCTCATGAGGAACTTCAGGAGTGGAAAGCAAATGATCTTCATGGCCCATGTTGGGTTCCTGTTCCTAGACAAGAAATTGAATGTTTTCTGAGGTTACAGACTTCATGTGGAAGAAAAAGATGTAAGAAATTTCTCCCATCAGCTAAGGGTAGAGCTGGAGAGCGAGGATACTCACCAGGAGCAGACTTAGACCAGCACTGCCTGCTTTTGAAACATCTGAACTGGCTCCAAATAGGCAGGATGCTTACTCACTGGCACTGGTCGATGTATTGGCATTGGCAAGGGCTGGGCATCAGTAACAGCTCTGGTTCAGTGTCCATCTCAACATAGTGACTGCTTTCCTTCCCCCTCATGCTGTTAGAAATGTTTGGATGTATTTTACTGTAAGAGAGGTAACAGTTATGTGAGGGGAGAAAAGTTGCTGATTAGTTCAGTGTTGTGAATAAACACGTGAAACTAAAGAAAATAGGTGCTATTAAAATTTTTCTTCTGCTAAAAATATCATTACTGTCACTTGAAAATAAGTCACTGAACAACTGCATTTGGGTCTGAGGAATATCATACAGACATGAATATTTTCCTTCTGCTTGTATTTCTATGTCAATCAGCAAACTGTGGTATCAAGTAGTGTTAGCCGACTCGAGAGGAGATGCACCTCCTGGGAAGGAATGTCTACACAGGAACAGATGTACATGTGAATCTCCAAATCAGGAGTGAAAGACAGGGAGCAAAAGATGCAAGGATTTGTTCAAACAACAGATGCATCTTTGGCACAGAGTTTGAAGGTATTACTGTGTACACCAGCACTAAATGAAACCAGATAATTCAGTCACTAATAAACTGTCCTGGAATTGTGAAATACATTGCTCCTGCCTCCAGCCAACCCTCGGGCTTAGTGTGTCATCTTTGCATTTGCCTTAGCATCCATTATTGCTTTATTGCTTCTCTAAATACCGCTGTTTCTAGGGGTCTCTGCACTGGCTCTGGGTGTGGTTTAAGAGCATTGGGAGTATCCTGGCTCTGTTTATCATCACTTTAACCCTGTGTTGCAGTCCCCATGTCCATGCTCTCGGCTCCGGCACGTCGTGTCACGTGTGGACCTGTCAGTTTAGAGACGGGGTTTCATGAACCCTACCTTTGGTTCAGTAGCTCAGGGTTGGGATTGTGACCATCATTTCATCCATGCTTATTTCCCATTAATGTGACTCATCTATTTAAAGTCACACGAGTGCAAGCTTGAGTCCCTGAAATTTCCTTGGAGTTTTGGATTCCGAGCACTAGCTTGACGCACTTTGAGTCAAAATTTTGAGACATTATTTCATGTTATTTACAGTTTGATCACATCTAAGCTTAGGCCATCAGTCATGCAGGTGGGATTAGTAGCAGTTATTTGTTACAAAAATGTATTTATTTCATTACTGCTGTGTTTTCATACGGAAGTCGTAATCAGTTCCTCCGTTTGGAGTGTGCCCTGCCATCTGCGTGTCTGTAAAGCCTGGATTCAACATCAGAAATACAAAGGAGGTGAAAACCTGAATGGCCCCGACTTGCCCCTGGAGAATACAGTATTGCTTCATTTCTTCTACAACTCATAACGATCTTAGGTCATTTCTTTCTAAAAGTGCCTTTGTGCAGTAAATCACACGCACTTTTCATTTGGTTGCTTTTTGGAACTGTGTGCCTATCTTAATTGCTGTCTCATTCACGAGAAGAGGGCTGGAAAGGAGCTCACAGAGCCAGAGCTGTATATACGATACCACATTTGGCAGCTTACACACTTCTTAAAGTTCGGTTTGGATTCTGCAATATTTGTAATATTCTCTCTGGGGTATAGGGTTTGGGGCTTTTTTAAGCATTGTACCACATCTACTTTGAAGATGAAGCATGAAGAGTTATTTTTAGCATTTGCTGCTCAGTCATCAGAGATGATAAAGGACAAAGAAGAACAAAATTTACAGTTCCCTTCTCTTTGGCAAGAGCAGGAAAAAAAAATCCATTCTGCTTCCCAGGCAAGTAAGGCAGCTTCCTCACCAAACCCCTCTTGAATTAGATTGTGGAGCTGACTGGGCTCGAGCAGGAGGAGACCCGTTTTAGAGAGACCCTGGGTTTTAGGCAACTGTTGGGTTTTGGGGTTTCTTTAAAAAAGACTTGAAGTGCAAATTGCACGTAGGCTGCTCTGTGCTTTGTGGATTGACTGCTGACCTTGAGCCCCGGGGTGGGAGGTGGTGCTGGGCAGAGGGGATGGCAGCCTTCCCGCGGTGTGTGCCCTGCTGCCCAGTGGCACACCTGGCAGACCTGCGGGGATCGGGGTTCTCTGTAGTCCTTTGAGGTCTTGGCTCTCCGGAGAGGGGTAGCCTGTACTAACACAAGGTGGTGAAAATGCTCGGCATAGTTCATGCACCAGCCCAACTCAAATATCTCAGAAAGGTGTTTTTTTCCTTATTGGGAAACTTCTTTCTCCCTTTAAGCCCCTCCCAAATAGAAGACAAACTTTTCACTTGACACAAATATAGTCTTGGAAGAAGATGTTTTAAATTAGGGCTTTTAAACTCTTGGTTTTAATTAAATGTAAGATTCTAAAAAAATCAGATGTCATTCTAAAACGTTTTGGTTTGATTTTTGACATCGTCGTTGCATATTTTTATCTTAATGTTTTGACTAAAATGATAGAGAGATAAATCTGTCACAAAAATTCCTCAGTCGGCAAAGTTCAGCAGAGTGGCAGCGTGTTTCAGGTGCTGCCTTCTGCCTAGGGTCCTTAGAGATCTTACTGTAAATATAATTTGCTGGTCTGCAGCAGAGTTACTGCTCTTCTGTTTAAAAGGAAAAAAAAAAAATAAAAAAAATGTGTGAAGCAGAAGCCTGGGGCAGGGATGCACAGGGATGGAGAGGGATGCAGCCGCAGCCCACTCCGAGGCAGGCGGAAGAGAGTGTGAAATAAAGCAGAGCACATCAAGGGCACGGCTGCACGGGCTCCATAGCAACTGCAGCTGCTCCCATCAGCAGGGATTCGAGTCTTCTGCTGGGTTCGGGGGTTTTTAAAGCTGCTGCGTGGGTAAGTTGTTCCCGAGTATATGTTTGTTTTCAAAATCTTGTTGGCTACAAGCCCGTTTGCCAGCGAAGAAAGTGGTCTCTTCTGTAAACCCAGCCAGCGAGGGCGATGACGACCCTGCCAAGGGGCTGAGCGAGTCCGGCTCAGCCCTCGCAGGACGTGGTGTCTCCCAAATCTCTGCACTGGGAGGGACACAGCGTGTGGTGGCTGCTCCTCCGGCCGGGATGGACGGGGACTGTGTCTTGGGCTCTGAAACGTGAGGTGGGGAGGGAAGGAATGGAAATTCTCAATTGCAGTAAGGCACAAATACTTGCGTTTTCAGAGGTTCGTGATAAAACTTGGGTTTTTTTCTTTGATATGGCTGTATGCTAAAAAACTGTCACTGTGGGTCAAACCAAAATAATTTTTTTTTTGCCTTACCCTACGCTATAAAGAAAAGCAGGAAGGAAAGAAGAGTGAGACAAGGTGAACTTCCATCACAGAAAATGCCCGCCGAGCTCAAAACAATATATTTCATTTCCATTTTCAGGATATTATAACAAAAACAAAGCAGTGGAAATCGGGAGCCAGAATGCATGCAGAATCTATGAGGAAGACATAGAGATGTTACATCCTCTCCTCCCCTCCTCCTCCCCCCCTTCCAGAGCCATTACCATAGTTAGTGTATAATCAGGGTGAATCTGGTGGGGTTCCCTCCTTGTGGGAGGACCCAGCCTGGTGTCTCCCCCCGCGTTGAAGGAAGGCCAGTGCATTGACTGGGGCAGCGGGAGGAGGGCCAAGCCGGGCAGAGCAGCTGCCCAGAGAGCTTCTGCGGACTCTTTTAAGCTGTGATTCTATAGCACTTCTGACTAATATTGGTTTTATTTTTTTTAATTTTGTCTTTTATTCAAGTATTCACCATGCCATGACAATTTTATTCTTCTGTTTTCTTACTCATTCGCTCATTTAATCCATTCTAAAACTCTCTGCTGTACCTTTTATTTCTCGTTTTACGCCGGTGACTGCATCAGCTCTGGGCCAGTGTTTCCATCTGCACAGTTGTTTATGTCTCTGGATGCTGGAGACAGAAGCAGTAGATTTGCTGTGGCTGTAGGTGGATGTGACACTGAGGACAGCGGGTGCCATGCCCGTGCTGCTGCCTGCCCCGTGTGACACTGGCTGTGTGCACAGGCTCCATGGCACCGCACTCCCAGCTGGCACTTCCCTTCCCAGTAAGGTCCTGCCGTCACCAACAGACACCTCTTTTATTTCGCGCTGCAAAGTGACGCTCCGGGGTGTGAGAGCGGTGGCAGTGCAGCTGGACGTGGCATTCCCCGTGACAGTGTGCTGGTGTGGACAGATGCTCCTCAAGGGTTTCCTGCTGCCCTCCTTGTCCATCCTACTGCCCCGTGGCACTGCTCTCTCATCTCCCCGTGGCTGTGAAGTTTTCCTTGTCGCTGCTTTTTATCCCACATCCCTCAACCATGCACTATCCCATGGCATGCAAAGAGTCAAGGCCCTTTATTAGAAGAAATGTTGGAGGCTTCACTGGTAAACCCCTGCCAGACTATAACTAGTGGTCTTGAATATTTTAATTATTTAAACAGATTTATGGCTGCAGATAGATGTAAAAATCATATAGTTATCTTTTCTGCGCCAATGTTTGACTGTGGCTGGAGTACCCCAAACCTCAAAGGGCTGATGGGCAGAAGTTTTGAAACCCTGAGGACTTTATTGTGTCCATGGAGATTTGCAGGGTATGATTGGGATTCAGTTGTACTAGCACTGGAAGGAAAACAAGAAAATCCTTGTATGTAAATGGCATCCACATTCTTGCTTCTAATTAAAAAATTGAAGGGAAAGACTTTATGTAATTAAAGTAGATGTTTGCTAATTTGTCACAGGCTGCGCTCTCAAGCACTGCTTGGTTAGATGCTTCTAGAAGTAAACTTTCAGCTTTCGTTCTCCATAGTAATGGGCTGATCATTCATCTGAACAATTAGACTTGCTCCCGGTTGTGAATTCCAAGGGCAGGGCTCCCCCCACTAGCGGTAGGAGCAGGGCTGGGGCTGGGGGCTCTTCCCAGTCTCCCTGTGCTGGGCATCGGCCGTGAAACCCCGACCTGCTGCACCCAGAGCTCAACCGGGATGGACCTGAAGCTTCTGCTTTGTCTCTTTTGGGGATTATTAGCAAATAGAGTTTACAGTGGCAGCAACAACATCTTTCTTATCTTTGTTTTAAAGTAAGATAGTAAAAAAATAAATTAGAAAATAACCCTGGGGAGAAAAAAAAAAAGAGGCAGTTCTCTGCTGTCTGGTGTAATGGGGAACTGTGACATCTTGGATAAGGAAAATAATCTTGTAGGAGCAATATAGTGGTGCTGGGAGCACCCCAGATCCTGCTTGGGAGCTGCGGTGGGCTCGCGGGGCTGGGGGGAGCCGGGCACATCCCATACAGCAGTGTCCTCTTGGCAGGGACCGTGGAGGGAGAGGAAAAGAGATGTGAGAAGAGCGGTCACTGGGTTTGTGTCTCAGACCTGAGGAGCGGCTGGCACTGGGGCTGGCCTGGAGCTGCGGGTGTTCAGGTCTCTGCAGACAGCTCATGGGACCCGGGTGCCTGTTGCCTGATGATGAGCCGGGCTGCTGAGGTTAGTGTAAGAGAGCGGGCTTACACTGGAATAGTCTTGGCGTTTTAAAATGTCGATTGGCGTTGGAACTCAGTTTGTTAACAGTGAGAGCTGCAGGTGGCAGAGCCGGGGCAGCACAGCCTGTACTGCAGCACCACCCGGGCACTGCTGCCCTACCCTGCTCAGCCTCCCAGGGAGCCGGCTCGGGCTGCACAGCTCCCACCAGATCCCACGCAGAGGTCTCCGCGCAGGGTTTCTCCGGGGTTTCGGCAGTGCAGAGCCGAGGGTGGCAGCGGGGTCTGCCCCGTGAGCAGGGGCTGGGGATGGGCTAACGACCTCTTTCCCCGTTGCCCTGCCATGTGCCAGGGCTCATGCCGAGCCCAGCCGCGGGGTACGAGGTGGCCACCGACCCTCCGGCTGGTGCGTGTCTGTGGAAGGGCCGGAGGGAGGCATTGCGTGGGCAGGAGCGGAGGCAGCGATCCCCCCCTCGGGCAGCCTCCCTGGGGGCTCCTCGGGCAGGAGGCTCTTCTACCGCTGAGCTTCAGCTGCACCACAGATGCTCACAGACCTGAGGATGTCTGACTAGAAACAGCATAACTCCTGGGCTAATAATAAGACGCCACCTTTTCTTTTAAATACAGCGTAGAGAGAGGTTGGAATTTTTTTCTTTCACGCTCAGCCTGATTCCCATGCAAGCTTGCATTTGATTTTTCCCCAAAGAAACTGTTTCCTGTTGTGATAATGTAACCAGATGGGGAGGGTTCAGTGGAAATATCTTGGGAGAGACTGGCAGAGGAATGGATTCAGGAAGCAGATCCTCCCCGTAATATTGGCACGGTTTGGTAAGTTCCATCTGAAAAATAAAAAGCTGCTCCCTTTGCTGAGTCACAGCCCCCTCGGAGCTGGAGCGGTGACAAGCCGGGAGACGCGACGCTGCTGGAGTTGAAGCAAAGGTGAGGAAAGATTGTCCAGAATCCTTCTTGAGTGCATTTCTTGTCTGAAATGATTTTTTAAATGTCATTAAAGTCTATTGTAAGTTTGATTCAGTCTGTAGAAGTGTACAGATACATTTCTGTCTTGCAGGGCTTGGGGTTGCATGGCTCTTCTGAGGCAAATCCTGGGCAAATCGCGGTGGTAGCCCCTTCCCTCTCGGACGGGAGAGCGTGGTCCCGGCTGGGGAACGGGCTGTGCCTGGCACTGCTCTCGGCGGGACGTGTTCTGGATGCAGCACCGCATCATCCCCTACCCCCTGCCCTGGGCATAGCGCCGCAGGTCGGGGAAGCCCCCAGCGGCCGGGGTGGGGAACGGGGGGCAGCAGCACACGGAGCAGGTCTGCGGGGAAGGAGGTGGCCAGAGGGCTGGCTTCTTGCTGGAGAGGGACATTCTGTTTGTCTTCTTCTGGCAGACTGAACGCTGAGGTGGTGGGCAGCCAGGTCCATTGCCTCTCCACTGCCTCTCCCTGCCTTGCAGCAAAGCAGTTAATGATTTTCTGTTTGAGCGGCCTCTCTTTGTGTCCCGGGTCTATCCTGCTTCCCTCGCATCACTGCATCTCTCCGTAGCTAAGGCCTGGTACTTCTCCAGGCTTTGCACTCTTGTTTATTTGCTGGAGCTGTAACAGCTTTATTTATACTTGCTTCTGTACTGTGTTTCAGTGCTTCAGATGCACAATCAAAGATTGTTTGCTTTCTGAAGCTTTTTCATCTTCTTAAGTCTGCAGAACTGGGTGTCAAATCTGGAGAGCAAGTTCACGTGGGGAGGGAGGGAGTTATGGTTTTGGAGGAAGCCAACTGGGTTTCCTTCCACTGGAGAAGCTGCAGGTAGTGCGGGGACACAGGAGCCTTCACGGGTCACCATTAAATATAGCACTTGGCATTTGAAAGTAATTCTGGTTTGGTTGAAATGCTGCGAAGATATATATTATCTAGACAGAAAAATAATCTTTGGCTATTATTTCAAATATATATGTGGACATTTAATTCGTGGTCACCTTACTTGTAAATTGCAGATTTGTATTTTAGGAACAAGAACATGGGTGAGGTCCCACCCCACTTCGTACTGGGAATCGCAACCTTCTCTGACAGTTCATGGAAGGCGGTTTCGGAATATATTGCTGCTAAAATCAATTTCCTAGCTTTTTTCTTTTTTTACTCCAAACAGCTGATCAGCTCTAGCAAAAGCCAAGGCAGAGTAGTGTGTAGGGATCTGACCTGAAGCTGCCCGGCACGGGAGCAGCTGGGAATGGTGTGGAAAGAGCTCCTGGAGCGTGGGGTGGGCAGGTCTGCAGGGCCTGACAGCATCTGTGTCACAGGGGTGCCCTCTCCTTCCTCCCTTCCCTCTCCGTGGAGCTCTTATGTTCCTAATATGACATTATTTATTTCATTGGGCCACCAAGGGAAGGGGTTTTGTCACTGACTTCAGTGGGAACAGGACTGTAATTTAGTTAAACTGAGTAGCAAACAGTTGTCAAGGAAAAAATCTTGTCTGGGATGTAGTGTACGTATTCTTTATGGCCATATAAGTATTTGGATTCTTTCCTAATTGTAGCCTGATTCCGTGCACATGGGGCTCCTTTCTGTCAGCCTGGCCAAACAGCATGGGCTTAAAATACCTGTCAGCTGTGGTCGTGTTCACATTCTCCCCTCTGTCACAGAGCTCCCAAAGTGCACCGTGCATCCAGCCTGTGCTTGGGTCCAGCAGCGGAGATTGTAGCACAAACATTTTGAAGTGCTGTGCTGAGAGTGGACACTTGGTTGAGTCTGGCCAGGGAGCTGGAGGTGGTGTCTGGGCCGGCTGGAGGCCAGAAAAGCAACCGGCCCAACCCGACTGCGGCGGGATGCTCCTGTGCTGCTGCACTACATAGAGAAGACACAATGTAATGTTTTTTCTGTTGGGTGATTTAATTGAATATGAGTTTAAAAACAGATGCAGAGGCATGTTAGCTCCATAACGTGCACTGGGCTGGGATTACGGGGAGGCATTACCAGAAATGAGGACAATCTCCATCCTCCTTGTTGCGCCGTGGTCAGACTGTGAGGCTCCACGCTCCTATTTATAGTCTGCAATAAAGCAGAATATTCCCCTGCACGGGCTCCACAGGCTGAGAGCCCCTTTGGGTCAGAGGGGCCCTTGTCCATCCACGCACACGGGAGCTGAGCAGGGGGTGGTCGTGCTTCACCTGTGGCGGGTGAGAAGCAGAATTCAGAGCGAAATGCTCATCCTGATGGAGATGACGGGGGAGGCGGCGGGTGAAGCACCTTGATGAGCTTTGCATCCAGAGTTATTTTCTGGAGAACTCTTGATTGTGTAGGGAGAATGCTTTCAAGAAGTGAAGCAATGTGGAAATTTAATTGTATGTTCAGAATGTAGAAATGATAGCTAACGCTGTGTGCTACAGAGACAGTAATTTTAATGATACTTATTTTATTTCTTTTAGCATCCTTCTGCAGTCAGAGTATGTAAAAGCCGTAACAGATGGGGAAGGAAGGATCTCCTAAAGCTGTTCGTTTTAGGGCTGATGTAGGTGCTAAATCTGCAAATTAAAACACTTGTCTCTTCTATATTCTGCTTTACTGTTCCCAGAAGGTCCCCTCAAGAGTCCCCTTTGCAGGATGGTTTCTGATGAGTGTAGCAGAGGCTCCGTTGCTACCCCCAGCCCAGCCCAGCCCAGGGAACTCTCTGCTTCCTCATTTGGAAAGGATTTGTTCACTGTATATTCAAAGCAAGGCTTTCAGAGCAGTGTGGTTCTGCTCTTGACAATACTTGGGAGGCATTTGCAGCAGAACCTGTTGCGCTGCTGCTTTAGTTACTGGACCTGAACTCAAGGAGACGACCAGTAGAGTTGCCCTGGTACCTCTTGCAAAGGCAGTTCCAGGTGGCATTGGGTGGGTGCTGCCAGTTCTGCCCCTCTCACCCGGCACCTTGGGACACCAAGCAGCAGCCTTTTTCTCCCACACTGAATTTGGCTTGTGGTGGTTTAAGCCCAGGAGCAGCAGCAGGAGGGAGAACTGCTGCTGCCGGGGTTTGTGGTGGGTGATACAAAATGGCAAATTCATCTTTCCACTGGGAAAATCATGTAACTTCCTCTTGCCAGTGCCCCCTGGGGTGGCTTCTTGTTCCTGCATTAGTGTGAAAAGGAAAATGAAACATCCTTTTCACCTACACAATATCAATCATTTTATAACTGCCTGTTTAATGTCTCTTCAAAAAAAATCACAGATGCTGATTCTTTTATTACCTGGTTGTACTTGCTGTGTTTCTTTTAAACAAATATGAGTGTAATAATGAGTACCTACCACTTATCTTTCTGCAACATCATGCTTTTCATTTTATTTCCCATCTCCTGCTATTCAGTCTAATATCTTATTTACCTAGCTGTGTACAGAAGTGATGTCCTCAGTGATGACTTGGTCTTTTCTTCTAAATCTCTGTGAGCAGCATATGCCAAGTCGTATTTTTAAATATAGACTATCTTGTGCTTTCTCATGTTGAATTTCATGTTGCTTGGTTACCTAATTTTCTAGTTTGAGGTTATTGTTTTATTTTTTCTTCCTTATTCTTGTTTTATATCTCTCTCTCATTTTGATTGACCTAAATAATCTTCTATTATCAGCAAATTTTTATATCCTACCCTTTACTCTTCTTACAGGTTGCCAGCAGAATATCAAACCCCGCCAGCCCGAGCTCTGGGCCTCGGAGCTCGGAGCTGTGAACCTCCCCATTTCAGCAGTAATTCCTCCCTTGGTTCTGCCCCCAGCCGTGACTAGACTTTCTTACACATCACGTTACTAAATCTCCTTAAGCAGGTAATTGCGTCAGCGTCCAACCCTTCAGTGCACACCGTGAGGCTGGGATTCAGATTTACATTCTCACATCCCTCACACATTAATGTGGCAGGTTTCACTGAGGCCGTGTCTGCCAGCCCAAAAGCAGCTCCTGTTTTAGGCTGTGAAACTCTTTGCCTGCTGGTGAGTAGCTCCTGTGCCTCTGGCCACAGGAGCATCGGCACGTCTGCTGGGGCAGGGACTTCTCTTACAGCTTCAATGTTCTTTGTGTATTTGCACAGTTCCTACATATTTTATTGCCAAAACTTTAACAAACTCGGATTACCCTTGGGCAGAGCAGCCACAGCTCTTGCTGTTCCTCATACTGCACATCTCATCTCCCGGAGCTCAGCAGCCATGTAGTTGTGATGCCAGCTGCTGGTAGGGACCCAGACCCTGGCAGGCAGCATTTTGTGTGCCCCCAGGCACCCCAGCTGGCTTCTTGCAGGAAGAATCCAGTGTCTCTGGTGGTGGCTGCTCCCTGCTTTTAAGTTGGAAAGTCAGAACCCAGATGGATGCATCCTCTTAGCTAAAGATCAGTGAAGTGCAACCCATGCAATAAGCAACTTTCTCTGAAGGAGTAAGTGCAAAAGATTGGAAAATCCTGACTCCAAATCCTAGATTACCCAGATGCCACGCTAGACAAATAGCTAGGAAAGAGCTCCTCTGTAGCTGTTTTGTGCCTGTAAATGGAGATGTTTGTGAGAATGTTTCCCCAGTTCTTTTTATATAGCATTTTTCATGATCATCAGAACAGATCTGCGAGGGAGATACCTGCGAGGGAGGAAGTTCTGAGATGAGACGTCAGCAGGCACTGCTGCCAGAAGATGCCCCTCAGGAATGAGTGACTTGGCCAGAGAAGTGAACTCCAGCAAGTAAATTTTAGTCAGCCTGTCTTCTGGTTGTTAGTCTTGGATAAAAAAAAAAGCTATAGAGCTCTTGAAAATATGATTTTCCCAGAGGAATGAATCCTTTGACTTCTAATGTTAAAGATGGATTGGAAGAACCCTTGCCCTTTTATCCCCCTTAAAAGCCTGAAGTATTTCAGAACGGGTCTGGCTTTGCCACGCTGAAAGGAAGCCTTAAACCCGCTCCCTCATCTCTTCTGTGAAACTACAGAGAAACGGGTATCTGCATGCCAAGAAAATTGACTAGAAAGGTTTGACTAGATCTCAGATCAAATCAGCTTTAAAAAATCAGATTATAGCTTAAAAATTCTCAGCCATGTACATCTGGTTAATGCACAGCCACCTCCTAACAGAGCTCACCTTGAGAAGGTCAGCAGCAGTGACACTCCACCGCGGCTGCGCGGCCTCAGCGTGGCAGGGACTCGGTCACCAGCCTCCCAGGCAAGAGGCTTTGGTTCATGTCACCAGCATTTCTCACTCCTCACTGTGTGCTCTCCTGCGTGCTGTCAGCGTCTCCCTTCCTACTTGTTGCTTTGCCTCTCCTGTGAGAAACAGGAGCTTTGCTACTGCAAGGTTTTTTAGTGTTTCTCTTTCATTTTCTGGGTGGGCATTTTGCCCTTAGGATTTTAGTCAGTTATCTTCCGTGGGATGGGTTGGATTTGTTTGGGTTTAAAATCTTTTTTAAAGATCTTTATAGTTGGACACATGTATTTAACCAGATAAACTTGGAGTGCTTCTCCCTTTCTAAGCAAATAAAGAGTACTTAGATACTTTAGATACTTGTCATGGGTTACAGGATCTTCATAGCACAAGTAGGGTCCTCTGTGCCCTTCGGTGCCTGGGTCAGGCTGGGTTTTACAGGAGCATGCCTGAGTCCTGATCTCCAAACTGACAGTTTATTTGCCAAAAAATGGGTAATCAGAACGGGCACTTTACTTACCAATAGCAAATACAAAAAATATTCTCAAAGGTTGACTTACTTGGATTTGGTACAGCCATGGCTAAACAGGAACTTGCTTTCACATGTAAAATTCTCTCAAGGTGGTCATCTGCAAAAAACCTCATCTTATTCGGTGTTATAAGGATTGGGTATTATGCTTAGAACTTCACATAGTGCTTTTCTTCAAGGTACCCAGCTGACTCTGCTGTCATTCTCCTTGACCACTTCGCTGTTTCCCTGACATTCCAGCTGCACTTGCCCTGGCGATGAGCAGGCAAGGAGAGACCCCTCTGGCGTGAGTCCGTGTGTGCGTCAGGGGTGTCCTCCCTATGCCCCCCGAGACTGGAAGAGATTCCTAGGAAAAGAGCAGCGACCTCGGGATGGCTGGCTCCTGTGCATCATCCTGTTTCTAGCTCTGCACATAAATACCAACATGTGTATTTTCCAGCACTGACCCTGGCCCAGCTGCGTCCCCATCCTTTCCCTCTCCGAGGCACACGGAGGGCACAGGTACGCACAGGGACCAGCAAGTGTTCCCAGGAGCCAGCTGTGCACCATCGGTGGGATGGACCACTTCTTGGCACTGCCTTCTCCTTCTCCTCCTCCTCCTCCTCCTTCTCCTTCTTCTCCTCCTCTCCAGCGATTTACTCTGTCTGGGGCTTGGTCCATCTCTGGAGAGAGAATCTTTTACTTGTGAACGGAAGCTCTGGAGAAGTGGCTTTTAGGCACTTATATTTGACTTCCCAGTATATTAATGACTGGATCATGACAGTGGATGGAAAGTTTCCTACTGACTTAAGTGGACCTTGGCTCAGGTGCTTCAGTTGTAACCAGTGGAACAGACAGGAAGAGCCTGGTTTCAGCGGCCGTGGGAGAAGCTGGAAGGGGATACAGCTGTTCCAGGAGCATCCTTCTTCTCTACCCTCCAAATTCCCTGCAGAGACGCGTTCTTTCTAAACCCAAAGTGGAGCTCTTGTAAGAAGTTGGCTAGCAACATTTTTTCCTTTTTTTTTTTCCAAATCCTTTTCTGCTTGTTAAATATTTCCATATTTTACCTTAACATGTATTCAGTTCAGTGCATAAATTAAAATGTGCAGTATCCCTGAGCTGGGTGTTTTGACTTCTTGTTTCTTTGTAACATTTATTAGCTGTGAAAAGACACTGCTTGTGTGCTGATTATTGGATGAATTGTGAAGTCTGTGAAACCTTATGAAATAGTTAGATACTCAGCAGTTCATATTAAACAGTGATCTGGTGTCCTTAAAGGTACTAGTGGTAAATTCAATAGCTTTTCTGATTTATTTTTTAAAAGAAACCCAACAAACTGCTCTTTTGTAGCTAAGTTATAAGCTAAATACTGCAGTTCTGATCTCCTCAGCAAGATTTACAGATAAGTGAAGGTTTGGTTTGTTTCTTAGTGTCTCCATTAATGATTTGTACTAGAGAATTTGCTGGGAGCGTGTAGGTGAGACGTGTTGTGGAGGGAGCCGTGTCTGGCGGGGCTGCTGACCCGAGTGTCCCTCCCGGGCTGCTCGGAGGACATTTCGAGCTGTCCTCAAACGTCTGCCTGACCTCAGGTGTGACACCTGGCCCGTCCCATGCCTACGATTGTTTTCGGTGGGAGCCAAGCTATTCATATAACCTTACGCTCAGTAAATTCACCTCCTGGAGCTGCCACAGGGTGATGGGAAGCCCCAGATCTACAGGAGAGCAGCGATGACTTGCTGTTGCTGAAGTTAGTGCTGCTCCAGTTTAGAACTGCTGCTCTGACTTGGGAAAACTTGGCTTTTTAACTAAAACTGACAGTAATAACACTTTTGTTTTGTTTCTTATATCCGTGTATAACTTGGACCTGTCTTGTGTGTGTCTCTGCAGTTCTTTCCTTTAAGAAGACAAAATCTTAGGCTGTTGTCTTCTCTCCTCATTTTCTATGAGCGATTGTACAAATACATGGATGAACAACAATAATTAAAAAGCGCTGCTCTCGCTGGGTCCTGCAGAGCTCCGATACACTGAACTGCCAGCTTCCTTCAGGAAGGAATATAGGGCTAAGTTAATAACCCCCAGAGCACATAATAATTTCCAGAACTGTTTTTTGTTTCCCTTCCACATGCTAGGATGCTACCGTGTGACAGAAATCTGTGTACCTGAAATAATTCCAGCTAATTGTGTGACGGTACATGTAAATGATTGTTATGTTTGTTACAGTGTTCGCACCCTGGGCATTTGTTTAGTGCTGCTCGCTCCAAATGTTAAGAAGCCCCATTGTGTGATACTGAGCACTAAATCTTAAGTGATGGGCATGTGATATTTGAACATCTTCTCTTTTCTGAACTGGTTTTTCATCTCTATATTGGTGCTCTCTCTCGGCTCTATCATCTCTAGCCGTGTCCTTGCCAGAAGCTCACCCGGTGTGAAGAGCAGCACGTTGTCTCTTCGGCTACTAAAATGCAAAAGATCTCCCTTTCACCAGAATTTACCAAAAGCTCTCTCGGTCTTTCCCAGGTACCATCTTCCCATCTGAGATCATGCAGGAGGGCTCACACTTGATTCCATAAGATTTTGGACCTCCAGCCCCTACCAGGACCGCTCTCGTCGAGCAGATGTTTGTGGGAGAGGAATGGTGTTAATCCCCAGCGCTGCCGCCTCCGGTGGGTACTGCAGCCCATCCCCCTAGAGCCTCGTCACGATAAATCTCCAACAAGGCCGGTAGTTCCATCCTATTTTTTCTTTCTTTCTAAATCAGTTTATGGGCCAAGGGACTTGCTCTCTGATAAATAAATGGGCAGAGATGGGCTGGAATTAGGGAGGGGAGTCTCAGCAGCTGGCAAGAAAATGTTATTTAAATTGGTTATTTAGTAATGAAAAAATCAAATTTGAAATAATCAGATGCTCAGTTCTTTCGTGTTGAAGGAGCAGTTCTCATTGGGGCTTAATGGACATTTAACAACTTGTAACTATTTTCATGTGGGAGATTAATTGACTTTCCATTCAAACTCTTGTCTGTTGCTGTTAAATATAAATTTTTCTCTTAATTTAGATGGGCACACATCTACTGAGAAAAAAGCCACAAGTTATCAAATAGAAATATATCTTTTGGATAACCATGGTCAGCCTAAAGAAAGGTTCCTACTCCCATCAGCATCCTTCCATGCTGCCCAGTTCCTCAGAGCTGAGTTTGATGAGCATGAGTCATTCTGGAAATTAGTCTTAATTCTGAAATCTAAAACACAATGTTTTTGTTGCCACAGTAGAGTCTGTTATTTTCAAACTCATTTATAAATTGAATAATTCCAAGAACTGCCTTTTCCACTCTCAAATCCAGCTGTGTTGTGTGTTCATGCAGAAGGGGGTTGGAGAGGTAGCGTTAAATAGTTATTTAGGGATGTTAATAACATGCTTAAAATGTTCCCATAAAGTGCTTTTGGATCATATGATGCCATCTGTGTTACAGTTGATTGTAGTTAATTATACAGGCAAGAATTCCTTGGGAAAATGGATGGCATTGCTCAAACAGTTTGTTTGTGATCAGGATAATGGAATGACACTATATTAAACTGACGGAATTAAGTCAGAAATGCATTCCTCGCTAATAATCCTCCCCACATCAGTGGAATTATTCTGAGTTGCTCCAGTTTAACTGAGAACTAGGGTAGGTGAACTATTGTGATATTATCGCAATAACTCCATGTATTTTTGTACCTTATGTGTTGTGGAGTACCTGAGAAAAAAGAAAAATTACCTTCCTACATAAATGCCATTGTTTCTAATTAATTATTTCACTTTCTGCAATTTAGCCATAAGAGATGTAAAAGTTTTAAACAGGTGCTTTAAAATGTACGTGTTGAGATTTAGCAGAATTGTGCCTTCCAGTACTGAAATTCTATTAATCTCTTCTGTTTTACTATAAACCAGTAACTATTCACACAATTGACACCCAGCTATGTTTTCCATTTAAAAAACCAAAGAAACTGTAAAACTTATGATGAATAACCAGTGGATGGAATTTAGACATGACTGTGTGTGATGCAAACAGGTAACTGCTCACCCCCCAGGTGTAGAGGAATCTGTGCACACGACGGGGATGTTTGCTTGGGGGTTCTAAACGTGGTCCCTGCCCATCAGTGAGTTAAAGCTGACTACGGTTAAGGATTAATCCTTGAGGAAAAATCCAGGTCAGTCAGGATTTGCCATTTGTCTGTTAAAGCTGTTGTGGAATTGATCTAATCCCAAACAAAACTTTGGCGAGACTTCCATCTGCAGAGACCCAGCACTGTGTGCTACGGTGGAAGGGTGGGGGGTTGTTATTTTGAATTTAAATCAGATATTATTTCATCAAAGATAAGTTTCAGAACTTTTTTCACCCTGGGAAACATTGGTTGGGTTTTTTCCCTTATGAAAGCTGAGATTTGCTCTAAACCCTCTGACTGTTGATAAAGGAGCAGGTTAACTTTGCACGAGGGGTAGGTCCCGAGGGGTTTGCTGGCACCTGGTAGTGTGAGGTGGTTCTCTTCAGAGTGGGAACCTTCAAGACAAGAGGCTCTTCCCCGGTGACCCAGGCCCTGAACGCAAGTCTCTGGCGTCCTGAGTGAGTGTCCCGTGTACCCAGGCTTTGCTTGCGCTGGTGGCTTCTGCTGGTTTGGATCAGAAGTTTTGTTCTGAACCTGAAAGTTCCTCCGCAAAAGCGTGGTGAGGACAGGCACGCTCCTTTGGGAGGCTGGGTTGTATTAAAAAAAAAAAAAAAAAAAAAAAGGTGTTTTATCAAACTAGTCTCAGTTCAGTTTAATGATTATCTAAACAGCAGTGAGAAGAAGCCCTCACGGGCTGTGTACAGGAAACACACACCATGACCATGCGTACGTGGCAATACGGGTCTTGGCAATGATTTCCCAATCTCGGTGCCCTCTGCCCTTGGTGCTGCTTACTGGATTTTTCCATGTCATTTCCAACGGATTTTCCTCTCCTCACATTGCAGCCGAGTGAATAATGTACTGTTTGTGACGAATGTTTGTACTGAAAAATATCACCCCAAAACCAGCGTGTGAGGAGATGACATTGGCAGAGCCCTTCGGCTTAGCATGAAATACCTTTTCAGAGGAAAACTCATTTCTTGCATTCGGATCTACAGACTGTTGAAATCCTCAATGAAAACTTGAGATTGCTCAAGAAGAGCTTCCCCATATGAGGAACTGGGAGCTCAGCCACAGACAATATTACATTTTCTTTCTATTATAATATATTGAGATACCCCAGAGACTCAAAAGGTTTGTCTAAACTAATTAATTATAACAATTTGTCAAAAATGGAAAGCACCAGTGTTCACAAGGCTGTATCATACATTGGAAATTTTCAGTATTTGTAAGAATAATGTTTTGTTTAAAATATTGGTACTCTGGGTAGGGATTTATTAATTTATTTTTAAGTGCAGTGAAACATTGATTTCAGAAAGTACTGTCTAGAAAACACATTTTCCAATTAGCCTTGATGTCTGAATTGCGAGTCAGGAGGCAAAAAGAATGATGAGCCCTGCTACAGGCAGCTTATGATGCATTATTAATGCTATTTTCAATATCAAACATGCCAGGAATCATATGCATAACATATTCTCCCAGAATCAAAAATATGAAGACCTTTCTGTTCTTTTAAGATGATGTGTTTTATAGATGTACCCCTCTACGTAACTCATTGGGGGGGGAAAAAAAGGGTAAAAATACAAAGGCAAGGTAAGTGGTTTTATAGGAAATGGGTCCCTGCCCACTGCTACCCAGCCCCACGGTGTGGTGGTGGCCCCGGAGCTGGTGGGGTGACTGTAGGGACTGGGCTTTGGCTTTTGAAATGCTGAGTTGTGGCCACTCAGTGTCAGCGTCTGGGCTGAGCACACGTTAAGAGCTGCTGGAGCAGCCTGGGACCGCCAGGGTGGCATGTCCTCGCCAGCGTGACAAACCATCTCTGCTGCCTTCTCTCTCAGCACAGGGGCGTTGGCTTGGAAATGTTTTTGTGGAAAATATTTCTCCCAGTATTTGGGAGAAATATTCTTTTAAGACTGGCCTTTGTCCACCGGTCCCCAGATGGCTTTTCCGTGCCCGGGCACGCACCAGCAGACACCACTGGCTCTGTGCTACAAGAGCGGCACCTTTATTCACACAAATAACTACTTTGATAGTTCCCAACAATGGGGCTTGTCCCGGGGCACACACAGCTCATGGCTGTCCCTCCAACGCTGGCTCATTTCCCGGTACTACCCCGGGAATCACAGCCCAGCACACACCAGAGGGACCGGCGCTCAGAGCACACGTTGCAGTACCAGCCAACCGATTTTAAATTTTATTTTCCAGTAGAGAAAAATCAGATTTAGGCAGATGGTTGGCATGAAACTTGTCAACTCATACAATTAAAGCTTGGTAACATTTTAAACAAAAAATAAAAGCTTAAAAACTGAGGGTATGAGGACACAGTGCTAGAAATGGACCTCAGAGAGAGTTCCCATCCAGGGAACTGAGCCTAGGAATGGTTGGGTCCCCAGCTCTGCAGGGGTGACACCGGGGTGGTGGGCTCCTCTGCACAGTGCTCCTGAGGGCTCTCTGAGACACCACCAGCATGGGGTAGAGAAATGGTTGATCTTCAGCCACGGGGAGTCCCAGGGACACCCAGGGACCATGTGTGCAGGGTATCCAGCTGCTCTGCACCATTGCCATCCTCTCTCTCCCAGAAAATCAGCCGCTGGCTTGCTCTCCTCCCCCATGCCTCTGGTACCATGCCTGCCTTTCACTGTACGTGTGTCAGTCCCTTAGGTTTATTTCCTGTAAGAAAACAAACAAACAACACTTCTTGTAGCCCTTGTCTATCAAAAATAATCCTTCTGATTTAAATTATTTTCACAAATCCCTGTATTGTTCAAATTATTCAAATGTAAGCCATTAAAAGCTTGTATTACGCTGCTTCTCATTTCCTCGGGTAGTGAAACAACCCGCCTCACCTGCTGCATCTCTCATTAGAACATAGCGTTTAAGAAAATGTAATACACACAAATGCTTCATTCGTCACAGTAGGTAGGATTTGGTGCCTGTGGCTACAGACTGCCCCATTTTTTTATCTCTAAAGAAAGAGGGTTTTTAAGGCCTCCATAGTAGAACAGGCATTGATGTAGGGCATCTTCTTACACAAAGAAGCAGGAGTCTTAAATGCTGAGAACATCTACTCCTGGTTTTAGGTTTTTCAGACAATATCTGTAAAATGTTATTTATTTCTATTTCTTTGAACAACCAAATACATGTTTTTATAGAAACTTCAAGGCTACAAATTCAAGCACCAGACTGAGAAACAACAGAATGAGGGCTGTTCCTGCTGCCTTGGTTTGGTCAGTTAACACCAGGAATTTTATTTTTTGCCCCCGCTTTTTCTCTCGGTCTCAGCCTCCCCCCTGTTACCCTGACCCAGGGTGGGTTTGTAGGGGTTGCTTGTAGAACTTGATTTCCTCAGCTCTCAGCAGCTTTGCCGGGGGAAGCCAAACCCCCTCTGCATCCCCCGGATGCTCTCAGCCCCCGCAGCGTCGCAGCCCATTGCTCCCTCCTTCTGCGCTTCCTCCCTAATGGATGCGGGTTTTTCCTCTTAGAGTTCAAGTCAGGCAGTTCTGTTATTGGTGGTATTTAGTATTGATATTTGACTATTGTTATTTATTGCTCTTTTATTATTACAGCTGCCCTGTACTGTTAAGCCTCTTTACTTGTGCTTGGACAGGGAAAAGTGCCGCTCTGCTGGGCTTTTGAGGATGAGTCAGGATGAATAAACCAATGCATTGAAGGTCATCGTCCAAAAAGATCGTTATCCACATTAATAAGGTCAGTATTAACAAGGTTGGAAATATTTTTCTAAATTTGAGCTTTTTGTGTATTTTTTATAGTACAAATTAATCAGATCTTTGAAACAAGGGTTTAGTTCATACGGGAATTGTAGTGACAATTAAAAATGAACCCAAATGAGTTTTTGAACTGGGAAATGCATGTAATCTGTGCAGGATATAGTTTTATCTAAGCAAGTCAAAGTTTGCCAGTGAAACATTTTTTATTAGATTTTACATTCTGTACGTTCCCATGTTGCTGTAAAATTCCCAATCCATTCTGCTGTTTCCTCGAAAGCAAGAAAACCCCATTGCCCTCATCCTGGGGTCAGAAGTTGCCCCGAGTCATCTCTGAGAACTCTGTTGAAAGCCAGAGGCGTTACAGCACTGGATTTCACTCCTCTCTGCTCCCGGCTGTAGCACCCTCCAGTTCTGGGAATGTTGGTTTGACCCTTCTCCCTGCTAATGGAGTTTCCCCATTTTGCGTTTCCATGCACGTGTCTCTTGTGGCAGCCTGTTCACTGGTCCCCGACGTTTCAGTCAGGGTTGTGCTCCCATTGATTTTTTTCATAGACAGTTTTAAAATGAACTTTGATAGTGGGGTCAGCTTTGTCTAGAGAAGCAGAGGCAACTCTTCCTTTGTGTGTGTTGTTGTTTTCATTTAAATAGACATGAACTGGGTTTTCACAGCCATAGCCTATATCCACAGTTTGAAAAACTGCACAGGGTAGTTCTCAAGGAGCTTGTGTGGGGATTCTCCTTCCACAGTGCTTGGACCAAACAGTGTTGTTAGAAGGGAGGATCCTTCAGAAAGTGTACAGAACATGAAAGAAACATTGGGGAATCCCCCATATTGTGGGGGACGGAGCAAGCAGTACCTTCGTTCCACTGCTGTAGAGATAAGCAAAGCCTCCAGGACACAGCGTTTTACCCAGAATTTCTTGCTACCCTCAAGTTTGCATTAAATTAAATCTGTTCATGTGATTGATGAGCCCTGAGTTAAATACTGACCAGAGGGAGAAATGGCAGCAACCTGAGCACCCTCCTGCTGCCTTGTTCAGCACAAACTGTGACACCTTCAGTCAATTTCATCTCTGCACAACTGACAGATTGCAAGGATTCCGTTTATTTAATGACTAGCTTAATTATTTATTTTTACATGGAGTTCTGATAAAGTTTTCTGAACAATAGGTTGGATGCAGCATAAAAATGGCATTAACAGATAAAAAATGCCATCTTTCTCCCTACTTTTATCTGTTGTCATCTCAGATTGCAAATTCTTTTTCAGTGAGTTTGTGCCCAGCTCTTAGGGTCCCTGTGCCTGACAGTTATGCCAAACTAGAATGTGTTTTTTGCAAGGATATGAGTTTTCAGTAGCTCTTATATTCTTTCCTTAGTAGTATTGATTATAAAGGACCTTTGAGTTTCATTGATAATTTGACATTCTAAATTTGGCACAGCCTCTGCAGACTTTATTAACACTCACCCATTCCAGAGCACTGCTGTTTATTTTTGGACAAAGTGTTGGAGAAGGTTGAAATAAAAATAGACAAATCCATGTAGCTTTTAGTACTGTACTTAATATTACATGTTTCGTTGACAAATCTGAAGTTATCACTATAAATTGTGTATGTTGTATAGTTTATGAATGTGCTGGGGTTAGTGGGTAGGCTTCAAATGCAAACTATATTCATATATTAATACTGTGAAGTTGGATCCACTATTGCCCAGTTCTCCACCGTTTAACAGAATGAATTTGCTCGTCTTGGTTTCATTTGTTTAAATTTGACTCAAAACCTCTCAGTGTGACTGAAACTCCTGCTTTGTTACCAGCCTTAGATAAAGCTATAGAGATCTTAATGGCTGTTTTGATGATTCACTGCGTGCTCCCGTATAGAAAATTCCTCTTGCCTTTGGGTAATCTCTGCTCGCTTCTCTACTTTTTTTGCTACTTTTACTATTTTCATCATGAATATCTGAAAACTATTTATAGGAAACCAAACATTGCTTTTCTTAAGACTTTTTTTAAAGAACATAAAAGTATTCTGCCTGTAGTGAAACCAGTTTTCCCACTGGACTGTCTCCAGGCCGTGGCAGTGCCAGGGGATGGTGCTTGGACATCCCTCCCCAACATCCCCATCCTCAGCTCTGTCTGAATTCCAGTGCAAATGAAGTGACAGAGAATGTTTATAGTTTGTGATTTAAATCTTATGCTCTTGAAAGGTGTAATAAAAATATGCTACTAGCCCTGGCAATATATGTAGCTCTTACTTAATCCAGGGAAGAGCCAGTTTAGCTGGCTGAGGCGGGCCTCTTGCTCCCTAGAAATGTCTTGTGTTTAACTCTGGCATCTGACGGCGCGTGTGTGATTTCCCTCCTTCCAGGCAAGTAAGAAGATGTAGTGGGACGGAGGGGAGGAGGAGAAGCCCCGAGCGAGCGCTGGGACGAGGGCCTCGGGCAGCACCCCCCTCGCTGCCGCGCGGCATCACCATGTCCAAGAAGGGCAGCAGCAGCCGAGCCAGGGGGGAGAAGCCGGACGCCTTGGCCGCCTTGCAGGCTGCCAACGAAGAGCTCAGGGCCAAGCTCACTGACATCCAGATAGAGCTCCAGCAAGAAAAGAGTAAGGTGTGCATCTCTTCCTTTCCTTCCACAATTAATTAAAACAAAGTCTGTTGTTTCTGAACGCTAACTGCTCTCTGCCCCACTCGTAGCTAACTCCTACACCGCTTCCACAATAAATCACAGTGCGGGCACCTGGAGTCCTCCCTGGGAAACAAGAGGCAACCCCTTTATTGCAGATTTTTAAATTGTTCTCCACGTATTTATAAGAGGCGTACGGTACAAAAGAAGCCTGAAAGCGAGGGCGCGTTGGCGGCGCGGCCGTGGGTGGGAAGGGCGAGCGGTGGGGGGGCAGGACCCAGCCTGCTCCCGCCAGCCAGCAAAGAATGAAGTTGAAAAATCACAGAGATAAACGCCAGCAAAAGATCTGGAAAGACAAACATCTGCCCAAACCAGATGGCACGCTGGGAGTGGTGGGCTGAATGCTGTCCCTGGTCTTTGTTTCTTTCGCTACAGCTTTCCCCAGTAAATATTTACCTATTTATGAGGTTGGCTACACTGAGGGTTTTGAATGCAATTTTGTGTTATTCAGAAATTCTCTTTGCTGATTCTTCTCTTTCACATTTACACCAATTTCAATTGGATCATATGGATTTTATGCTCAAAATCCCTCAAACGGGCTGCTTACAGTTTCCAGCTATAGGTTAGCAGCCCTCAGCCCTGCCTCCTGCTCTGGCTGCCAAAGTTTCAGAAGCCACAGTTCCCCCCTGAGCCTTTGGGAGAGCGGTGGCTGATGCAGCTGGAGCCTCAGCTTTCAGAGCCTTCAGCCGGAGCCTTCAGCCCACGTCTCAGTGAGGGCATGAAAAATTGATTAGCTTTTCCCTAATCCCCCACATTAGTTTCTACTGATAATGCTCTGGAACCAAAAAACCCCCAAAGTTTAATAGAGACATGCATTACATGCAGGAACAGAATGATATTCTGCATTTTTCCATTAATTTGCATCATTATTAGGCATCGTAGACTATGAATCCAATTTTTAAGGAAGCTTCTAAGGGGGGTGGTGGTGTACATGTATATATATAAATAGAAGATGTACTAGAACATGTACTAATCCTTCTGTTGTGAAGCAGCATTTGCAGTTTTAAGACTGAGGACCCCGTTTTCCTTCTCCCTGCCCTCCCCAGCCACTTCTCATCGTGGCTTTTTTTGAGTGTATGCTATGGTTTTAAATTGAAATGTCATTTGACCCTTCTGTGGTCAGATATATTTAGTTATCTGTTATGCATAATTCATTGCTTAAAAAGCATCTGATAAAATGCAATTGTGTGGGGCTTCACAGTGGCTTGCACAGAGCTGCTCGTGTCCTGCGTGTGCACCCGCACGCGGAGCAGTTCGGATCTGTGTGCCAGAGCGTGCCCAAATAATGGTTAGCATCTGATTTCTCACCTCGTCTTTTGGGGACGTGATGTGAGAGCTCTGCGGGTACCCAGCTGAAAAAGCAAGTAAGGACTCACTCCACAAGACACTGGCTGGTTCCTACATGTGCATTTTCTTAACCATTAGGCTGTTTCTAGCCCCGATTACACACCCCTCCGCCTGTTTCTGAGCGTGCCCCTCCTGGAGTGTTTGGATATGGATGGTCGGGTCACCTATTTGTGGGACTTATTTATATTGTGTTAATTCATGCTTTTTAGGGCACCGAGTTGGGCAAATCAGAGTCCATAAGATTGTAAGAGATTATTATTTAATTATAAAAATAGCATATGATGCTAAATTCAGCATTGGTGCTTGGACTTTCATCCTCAATATCAATAATTTGCAAAATTATCATGATACATTTTGGTTTTTCTTTTTCTAAATATGCAGATACTTCTGCTTATGATAGTTTCCAGTATAAGAAAGGTCTTTTGTACAAATTTTTCAGGCTTCTTGTTTCTTATTTTTTGATTTTCCTTGTAGGTCAGCAAGTTGGAAAGAGAGAAAAATCAGGAAGTTAAGCAGATCAAAGAGCACGAACAGCATAAAAGTACGGTGGTGGTAACAGAGCTCAAAGTCAAACTTCATGAGGAGAAAATGAAGGAGCTCCAAGCTGTTCGAGAAGCACTTTTGAGACAGCACGAAGCTGAACTACTTAGAGTAATAAAAATTAAAGATAATGAAATCCAGAGACTGCAGACCCTTCTCAATGCTGTACGGGATGGGGCTCCTGACAAGGTGAAAACAGTGCTGCTCACGGAGGCGAAGGAGGAGGCCAAGAAAGGGTTTGAGGTTGAGAAAATAAAAATGCAGCAAGAAATTTCAGAGCTGAAGGGGGCAAAGAAACAAGTGGAAGAGGCTTTGACTATGGTCATCCAAGCTGACAAAATCAAAGCAGCAGAGATCAGGAGTGTGTACCACCTGCATCAAGAGGAAATCAACAGAATTAAGAGGGAGTGTGAGAGAGAAATTCGTAGACTGGTACGTGTCGCTGTCTGCATCTATGTTCTTACTAACACTTGTGTTATTGATAGTAAGTAAGTGAAAGTTCAGTGCTGGACTGGGATGAATGGATAAGGACGGGCTTTCAGACTTCTGGAGCTTGCTTCAAATCTGCTTTACCTTTACCAGAAGAGATGTCAAAATGTTTTTTAAAAATGAATAGGGTGTTTGGTAAGGAACTTTTTTATCAGTGCCAGTGCCTATTAATATTGTTCATATTTCAGATGTTGGGAAGAGGCCTTGGTTACTAACTGGGTAGGGGAATTTATGAAACAGTTACGTTTCTCATCCCTTGCCTCTATTTCCCTGCCATTTGTTCCTTGTTGATCCGCCTTGGTCCCTCCCTTCCCCTGCTTTTACTAGTCCCCGTAAACATCCCATAATGAGCTTTACACAGTCCCCAAATGCTTGCTCTTCTGCATCCCATGGTGAGTCCCAGACCTTGTAGGCAACGACCCCTTCCCTCTGTGAGGCATTGAAGAAGGAGTTCCGCTCCATGACCCACCCTGGTGGCTTTCCCCAGGACAGGCACTGCTGCTCCTCCTCTGGTGGCCCGTGACCAGCGGCTCCGCAGGTCCCTGGGCTTTCTCACCCACCATCGCTCTCCTGGTCCTCACTGGGTCTTTGTGATCAGCCTTCCATCACCTACTCGAACCATCTGAGTCTCAGCTGCAGCAGCCTGAGTCTCAAAGTAATAGCTTATGGCTTCAGAGTATTGCTCCAGCGGCTTTGGGAACTTGTTGGAGAGATTAAATCGGATGGTGTTGCTTGGAAAAGGGGAGAACTCCCTGCGGGAGGGAGCTCCCTCCGAGAGGGAAGTCTTTGCATGACAGCCTGGCAGCCAGCAGCTCTCTCTGGGCTTTAGGGTGACGTTTTCTCCGCTGCCATCTCAGCCACTTGCCTCATGATTCACACAGCCTTGTGAGTGCAGGGCGGGATCCCGGCACTGGCGCTGCCTTGCCCAAGGACATGGGGACAAATATAACACCCACACTCTCATGATGGGTGTTTTAGGTTTTGTCTGAGTATTTATTTGAAGTCACCATCTTTTTGTGTATGCCGTGCTTTTTTAGAGCATTTAGTGTCTCAGTACAAACTCATCCAGGTTTCTTCTAAGTCATTATCCCTTGATTATTACGAAATCCTAAAAAAAAATATCTAAAACTGCCCAATGGGGTTACAGAGCAGCCCAAGGCGAAGCACAGCAGTGTGGCCATGTCCTGGTGAGGGCCCTGCAGGACCTGCCCACCGCGGGGCTGGTACCGCATCGTCAGTGCCCTAACGAACCGAGGGGACCGACGGCCACTGACACAGCGGGCGCTGCTCCATCGGTCAGGGGAACGGCACCTACCCCTTATTCACCCACCCGTTCCCTCAGACTTTAGGTTTGAAGTTGTTTTTTAATCCTCGTAGATTATTTTATTTTTATGAAGAGGATATTAAAATAATTTATAACCAACTGATCTATTGATACTGTTCAATATCCTGCAGTGTAAGTACTTTCCTCTCTAAATACACGTTATTAGATGCATTGATTTAATGCAGCCGAGTGAAGGGGTGGCTAATGGCCATCCTGACTAAACTTGCTGCATTACACGAAAAGTCCACGCTAATGGCCTCTAATGTAGAAGCTATAAAATAAATATGTTCTTAGTTATAAGGAATAGAGTGGTTTGATGTTATGATTTTTAAATTGCCTTTGAAAATCAAACTTTTTAAATTCCTGCTTGACAGAATCAGATTATCTAACTGGACTAATTAAGTTACACGATGCCATGGTTTTACCAAGCCCCGAGTGCTTCCTGCCTGACTTGAAGCGCTCTCAGCCCCACTGACTCCCCATCATTGATTTCTGGGGGAGCTGTTGGCTCCTGGTACCTTGCTGGGGGGCTCTGCTGTTTCGGGGGGAGAGGCTGGTGCCTGCCCCACGGTGCGATAACAGCTCCTCTCTGGGAAAATGAGGCAATTCTCGAAACACTTAAACTCTTAAAGAAAACCAGTGCTTTTTTCCCCCTTTTAAGACAGGGGCCACCAACACCGTACAGTCACTGAGCCTCGCTGGCTGCAAGGAGACACAGACCCAGACTGGCCCAACGTGAGTGTCCGTCTGTCCGGAGAGCGCGGGGGCTGCACCTCCCTGTGCCGGCCGTGGCGCACGGCCAGCCCGCAGCTGCTAATGGCTCCCCAGCAGGGCTGCAAAAGCTCCGTGATTCATGTCCAATGCATTATTTAGTCATTTTAATCAAGGGGGGAAGTAACCTTTGAGCAAATTATTATTTCAAGGCTAGAAAAAATACGAGAATAGAGAAAGACCGGTTGTACTCATTGATGGTTAGCTTTGCAATGATGTGAAGTCCTTTAACATAGAGTAATTTCTGAAGTTGTTTATCTCTGATAGGTACGGTTTTCATTTCCAGGTCGAGTATATCTATGCAGGCTTAGCTTATGGAATTACTTCCATACATAGTCAGATAAAGAGTCTTTTAAAAAGGTGAGTTAGCACTAATCCATTATTCTCCTTTCAAATTAAATCTAGGGTTTTTTCCCATATTGGGCAGACGGGAGCACATTTGTTGGTGTCTCACTTCAGACTTTTGGAAAAATGTTAGATGGCCTTTAAAGTACTGGCTGTGGTAGGAAGGTACAGCATTACGTGAAAAGGAACTGCACAGCCATCACATTTCCTTCCAGCAAATTGGAGTTTGTTTTGCTCTTCAGCATCCTCCTCTTCTGTCACATTTTGCCAGGGAGATGCAGGATCTAAATGCTCAGGCTTTCACAGGAGCTCTGCTGTGAACCTTCCCGTATTGCTGTCTCGCTACAACTTTGAATGAAGTTAAATTATCACAGGCAGAGCCAGTGCCCGTGACTGAACGTTGTTGTCACCAGGTTTCTGAGGGAATCCCTGCATTTTCACCCTCTTCCAGAAGAGACCTGCCGAGGGCACAGCTGCCCTGCAGCCTCTCAGACCAGCTCTGCCTGCGTGCTCTACTCCTCTCCAGCAGCAAAACTGAGTCCAAAACAGAATTGTGGTCAAAAGGAGAATTCCAGACACATCCGTGGGCTGGCTCCTGCCCAGTTTGTGCGCTGGTGCCAGCCCGTGTGTTGGAGCCCCCTGCCTACGCAGCACACCGGCTCCTACACTGTCTCCAGGTGGGGATTTGGTAGTTGTGGCCTGCAGGCACCCCGAGGCTTGCTAACGGGGTGTATTTACCAAATAGAAATGCTAGCTGTTTATTCTAGTTATTGTCAGGAGCCAGGGTAACCATCACCCATGGGTGCCGATGGCTTCCGACTAGTCCCACACCGCAGGGCTGAGCGTCTCTCAGTTCTGGGAACAGCGTGGGAAAGGAAACAACGGGCTTTGCAAAAGTGTGTGTTCACGTTATTCTGGCCTCGCGTTTTGTGTTTGCCCATATGGCTCGTGCTGTGTGTGTCTGTAAAGTCTGAGCGTGACGTGCTCCGGAGAAGCACAACCAACCCAGCTGCCGCCGGGGCTTAGGAAATGGGAATGCAAGGGATGAAAGGCCCTCGCAGATGGCAACAAGTATGGCAACGACCTCCGTTCTAGAGAATTTCTAATTTTAGTAAACTTTTTTTAAATTTTAATTTGTTCATTTTAGAACAGCTTAAAACACTACATGAATGTATTTAATTGCATTTGTAAGGTCTTCCACTGGTAACAGCCCAGCCCGTGGTAGGGTGTGCGCTCCAGGGAAAACAGCCCTTCCCTCCGGAGAGTTCCCTGGGACCAACTGGCCTCCAGCTTTGCTGTGTGGGCCCTGAAGGTCGGTGTGGCACAGAGCATGGAAACTTAACTGCCGTGTAGCGTGGTGGGAAGGAGAAGTGCTGAGCTGCAGTGCAGCCTCCCTTCTGCCCATCTTGTTTGTAAGAGGACTAAAAAACCAGAAAAACTGAAGAAATGAGACTTGTCAGAGACTGGAAAGTGTTTCTTTTCAATTTAAGATAAACTTTAATTGATGGTGACTACCCACAGGTTTAGTAACCTGCCCTAGTGCCTGAGATGAGCCCATTGCACACTGAGACCTTCATGGTTTCCATGGGGTACGGCAGCTCCGCGGGCAAAGGGGCTCTTCTCGGTGTCACCCCCGGCCCTGTGTGCCCAGGCACGTCCCTGAGATGCCCCTGCCAGGCAGTGGGAAATAGTGGTGACGTCTGCTTTAAAGGGTGGTATCAGACGAGAAGTGTAGGAAGCTGACTTTTTAAATATTAATTCTATTGGTGATTGATTTAGTCTGTATCTTCTCTGGTTTTATTCCCTTACGCGATGAAAAATTGCCATATTTGGTATTACAAAGGCATCTCAGCAGTCATCCTATACTGAAAGGTAGACACGTTATTCAAGGTGAATAATTCCTTCTTACAAATGTGGATTTTTTTCATCATTGTGGTTTGAACCTCATTTATAACAGTATTTATTCCAGCTAGACCTGGGCTGCTGAAAGATTTTGTTGTATATTAAAAGCTATACAACATTGCTCCTACATTTTGGAGGGTCAATAAACACCCCGGTTCCGAGTTGTTCCTTTCTGTCTTACAGTCCAGTTGTTAAAAACGCTTTTCTCTGTGGTCCTACCAAGCAGCCTGCCCTCTCCCGTGCTGCGGCCGCGCTGTTGTTGTGCTCCTCGGTGGCACGGAGGAGTTACACGTCCCGGGCACGTCCTCAGCCTGAGGAAGAGATGATGTGTATTTGCAGGGGGAGCAAAGGAGGGGAGTGCAAAATGGGACAAGTGGGGAAAAAACCTCTGAATCTTCTTTATGCACAATTATTTCTCCCATCCGATGCACCTTTCTCTTTAGCTATATTATTAAATTTAGCTCTGTTAGAATTATTGTTATAAAAAGCGCAAGTTATTATTAATGAAAAATCTGATTAGTAATTTTTTCAATATATCTTAATATAAATCCGGAAGTATCTAACAATTGGACGTGAGTGGCTTTACACAGAAGATGGTGTTAGCAGAGTTTAAACACGGTGAGTGAGGGACAGGAGTGAGGCAGCAGTGTCACTGCAGGGCTGCCCCCCCCAGGCCCTCGGTAAAACACAAACCATAGTACCTGGTACAAAGGAGCGACAGCCGCACGTCGGCTCGGGTTATTCCGGTGTTTGGCGGAAACTGGTTAATTTTATCTGTTGCTGTGAGTGACGTGTGTCACCGGGACAAGGGGGCAATTGCGTTTAGCTCTGGGAGAGCCTTAAGGAAAGCTACAGGAATATGGAAAGTGAGACCTTAGAGCCCCTTCCAGTCCCTCAAGGGGCTCCAGGAGAGATGGGGAGGG
>JAOXJM010000002.1:39044279-39082962 GCA_026413425.1 Tringa solitaria
GAGGTGTCCCTGCCCAGGGCAGGGGGTGGCACTGGGGGGGCTTTGAGGTCCCTTCTGGGCCTTCTGTTGCCAGCCCGGGTGATGGGGACCTGGCAGTTCCCGAGGGCTGAGTCCCAGGGCAGGTCCCCTCCCCTCTCCCGGCCGCAGGCTCTGACACGGTGCCCGTGGGGACCGCGTTTGGCAGGAGCAGCCCCAGCTGGAGAGGGGCTTCTGCTTTGCATTTAAAACCGGCCGAGGAGCGACTGCCTTTTATCCGCCACGCGCTGGTGGCTTCAAAGGCAGATCTGTGGGGCGTGAGGCCCTGCTCCCGATGGCATCTGTGGATTTGTGGAACATCACAAGGAGAAATTTCCCGACCTACATGTTTGGGTTTACAATCGGATGGGAATAATATGTTTAAAAAGAATCATACGGCTTAAAAGCAGCTGCATGTCAGACCGTGCTGGGCAGCGCGCTGGGCAGCGCAAGTAGGGATTAACAAATTTAACTTTGCAGGGGATTATGTTTGCATAATTGGTGTCAGCTGGGCTCACCGGCTGGTTATTAATTAGTGCTCCCCCATAAATATTCATCCCGCGCGGAGGCGGGCAGGCAGGGGAAGGTCCCCGTGGCGGGCGGGCGGTGGCTGCGAGGCGTGACGCCCCGTCACACGCGTGGCGCGGGGTGGGAGGGTCCCCCCGTCCCGCACCCTCCCGCCACGGGACCAGCGCCCGCCGCAGCCTGCTGGGGTGTGCACATGGGGACGGGCTCCGCCGCCGGTGAGTTACCGGCTCGCTCTTCTCTTTTTCTTCTCTGGGCGTTACCGATGGTAGGAAATAATGGGAGAAATAATAGTTCTCGGGGAAACGCTTCCTTCGGTTTGTACTGTCTGTAACGTGGCTATTTAATAACAAGCTGCAATTGTCAAACTGTTATACGTATTTCATGAATGTGAATTTAATCCTATAAAGAGAAATGTGAGTATTGATATTTCCTTAGTTGGTTATGAAGATTATGTTTAGCATTTTTTATGGAAAACAAACCGTTAAGTGAAATATTGTGAAATCTTTTGTATTTTCTCCAGTTTCTTTGTTCCTCCTAATTCCAAGTGTTGCACACATTGTGCCATGGTTTTGTTTTCATATACATAGGGATCAACTGGCCAATATTCTGCTTATTTTAAACAAATCATCATTTGGTGATGTGTTACCTTTTCATTCATGCATCCATTTAGATTTCTGCCTGATGAGGTATCTAGCAGAAGGACCTCAGGGGCATCTCTTTGTTTCATTCAAACACCATCACCTTAATGGAAATTGTTGGAACCCCTTTAATAAATTCTTTGCTAAAAGAATCTAACTTTTGCATAACTTGCAACACGGTTTCCACGCAGGTATTTCTGCCTTGTCCCACCTCGTCTTCCAGCAAAGGCTGTCCCCCCGGGGACGATGCGGGGTCTGTCGGGGTCTGCAGCTCGGTAGGAGGTCTGTAGGAGGGCCCTGCGCACCGCGGACCCCGGGGAGCACCTTGGCTCTCGCCTACGGCTGGCGCTGGACCACGGAGCTTCCCGGGGGCGGGGGGCAATGGGTGACACGCGCCTCTGCTGGCCGGGGTCCGGACACGGTCCCCGCGCTGTCCAGGGGAGGGACATCGTGCCCCCACCCACCGTCTCCTCTCCCGCGGGATTTATTTCCCCGCTGTGAGCTGCGATCAACCCCTCCACCCAAACGCCCGATGGAGGCGGTTTCCTGGGGAGCAGAACCTGTGCTGGGTGTGTGGAAACTTGCTTTTTCCTGCCTGGGCATTTCTGCAGTCGTTGGAAACAAAGTTCTTTGAGGGATCTGTTAATTCACAATGTCATTTTTTTCCAGGTTTGCAGACAAAGATACGAGTATCAAACGCCGCTCTCACGAGGCAAAATGTCCCTATTATTTCAAGCAGACCACATTTAAAAAGCTGATCATTTAAATTACACCTGTAAAGTCTAAAAAACTTATGACAAAAATCCTGTGCATTTATGGTGTCAGAAACCAGATCAACAGACATGTATATGATTTCTTTTTTGCCATAGCTCATTATCTGTAAGCACTGTGCCGTGTGAGTGTAATTAATTCTTTATATTCATGTATAATGTATAATGCAATCCAGCTGGGAAGAGCCTGAGATGCTGTCGCAGCGCTGTACACCACCGCAGGCCCAGAGGGAGATTTTGGGCTGTGCTCAGTCATTTTTGGTTAACAGGCAGGGCACGGGCCGGCCAGGGGCTGAGCCGGGCACAAGCCATGGCACCAGCAGCACGAGCCGCCCCTCGGGCCCCGCACACCTCCCAGCGCAGCGTCCCAGGGAACGGGGCTCAGCTCCGTGGAGAAGGAGCCTTTAGTTCCACCTTAGCGTTGGGAAACAGCCCGAGTTTGTTCTCCCTCGGAAAATACCCCCGGAGCACCTGGAAATTCACTGTGCCCGGCCCAAGGGGGATGAGCTCTGAGCCCAGCGCGGGAATTAGAGACAGCTGGACATTTGTCAATTAAGCACTTAATGATTTTGCATAATGTTTATTATTGTATAAGCAAAACGTTTCATGGAAAGGGGATAATTAAACAAATTGCTCACATGGGAGACTTTTGGAAAAAGAATTTTTAAAAAATCATCTTCCTTCTATATTTTGAAAATTAAAGGGATATTCAGGTTTTAATATTTTTCTTTTAAAATTGTGAATCCAAATTTTCAGAAGGTGATGTCCAAGCAAAACGCTGCAAAATCATTAAAATGTTTGAGTGAACTAATCTAAATTGTGATATGAGTGTTAGGTTTTAATTCTTTTTTAAGATATTCTGAACCGGTACTAAGAATGCGGGCTATTTCCCAATCCTTTTAATGAAAAAAATTCCTGCTGAGAAGAGAGATTCTGTTCCGGGCAGCCCCCAGGAGAAGGGTGACACCCCCGGGCTGGTGAAGCGACTCAGTTCCCGTGTTCCTGCTGAAATACTTGTCGCTGTATTTTCCACGTGGAGGGGGCTGTGCGACTGTTCTCTGCCGCGCTGGGGTGTACCATGCTGTGTTGTTGTACCGCTGCCTGCCTGTGTGATTGTGTTCTGTTCTCCTTGTAGATGGAGGAGATTAAGTTTAAGGACAGAGCAGTCTACGTGCTGGAGAGAGAGTTAGGGGTCCAAGCCGGGCATGCTCAGAGACTGCAGCTCCAAAAGGAGGCTTTAGATGAACAACTTTCCCAGATCAAAGAGGCCGATCGGCATCTGAGCAGCCCCAAGCGGGAACTTCCTTATGCAAGTGGTGCAGGAGACGCCTCAGATCATTCGGGAAGCCCCGTAAGCACTTTCACCTGGTTTCGCCTACACAAACGAGCAGACGGTGACGAAACGGCACAAAGTGACAGAATCTTGATGAGTGCCCCCTCGAGCAACAGCTTTCCCATAGCCGTGCCGGGGAAACCCCCGGGCACCCGACTCTTGCTCTCCTTCCTTAGCCAGACCTTGGAGATTTAAATTGAAGCCTTGTTATGGGAGAGCTTTTGCTCCTTTGTCCTCGTGTTTCCCGGTTGCTTTGGTTCGGTTCCATTCACAGGGTGGAGTTTTTCTGTTCCTTTTCTCTTCCTTCTCACCCTCCCATGCTCCTCCCGCCTGCCTTAATTTGACCGTTTGACATGATTTTGCCAACAAATGATGCAAATGCATTTCTAACCAAGTGATGTATGTGTGCTGGCTGCAGGGACTGCTGACGATGGGGTTTGCGGGCAGATGTAGAAGGTCAGTTGACAGAGGGAAGGGGGGCTGGTGTGTCCCGGGGTGTCCCTGGGTCCCTGCTGGAGTCCCGGCGCTGCTCAGAGCTCTCGCTTCCAGCGGGCCAGACAGAGGATTAAACTCCTCTGTAACCTCTTCTCTCCCCGTTCTCTTCTGCAGTGCAATATCCAGAACATTAAACTTTAGTCACCCTCTCACAATGCCTTGTCTAATATAACTATGGCACTTTCTGCTTTTGCCTTCATTTGCTAATGTTAAAATCCCCTCAGTTAACTGACCTCGTATATCTGACGTATGCAAAGTTTCTTCATTGCTGATTCTCATCAAGATTTCTTTTGCAACAGCCTTAATTTTCTCAGTAGAAACGTAAATCCTCGTACATGAGCAAACCAGTCTCTTTTATTCTGTCCCGAGCCTCTCCTGCACCTGTTGAATGAGGAACCCTGGAGCCCCCCGAGTGCCCCCAGCACCAGCTCCTGCTCCCATTCGTGCTCAGCCCCTGCCACGGAGCAGAACAAGTCCTAGAGAAGGGGAAAGTCTGTCACGTTTGGAAATAGCTGTAACTGCTCTCTGATTCTGAACGGGGACACGTCTACCTCTATTTCTATTCATTTATAATTTGATTTAAGCATTTTCACTCAGATAAAGTGCTACCCCTTTAGAGCCCAATAAGGGCCGCAGCTTTATGGAAGAAGAGCTTATGCAATGGTAGAATTGCATGGATTTTCCCCATTTGTACTTCAGTACGTTTAATATCACTTTCTTCTGACAAAGTCCTCAGAGTGGGTGGTGTGTCTGAAGCACTCAGTTCAACAGTGGCATACCTTGGAAACACGGCCTTGATTTTTGATAATTTCCTTTCTATTTTCAAGTTTACCATTTGTGACTGTATTTGCATATACATACTTCTGCATTTGCATACTTTGTTACATTGCCACTCCCGACTTCCCGTTGGGCTCATCCTGCAGCTTTCCGTGCTTAGTTAGGTGACACGGGTTACACTCTGCCATATCATTTTTTTGCAATGTTTGGATCTGGGATGAGAAAAAGTTTGAGCTCTGAAAAATACTGATATTGCCTGTACACTTATGAACAGTTATTTGCAGTTGATCTTTGTTTTAGGAACAGCAGTTGGATGAAAAGGATGCCCGGCGTTTCCAACTCAAAATTGCCGAGCTGAGTGCCATCATCAGGAAGCTGGAGGACCGCAACGCGCTGCTGTCGGAGGAGAGGAACGAGCTGGTGAGTGCTGCGGCCATCGCTGCTTGTGGATGCGCTGCCCTGGCCGTGCCTGACCCCCAGATATTGAGGGGTTTTCCCTGTGCCATTTTGAAGTCATTGCAGGAGGGGATGCCTCCTCCTTACACTCTGTATTTGGTGATCTGCCACGTTGCACTCATCTTTGCTTAGATAACAATGATTTTTTTAAGATGGCACTAGCTGGAATAATTTTTATTTATTTGGAGGTTGTAGAGAGGCAGGGGTTGGTCTCTTCTCCCAAGTCACAGGCCGTGGGACAAGAGATGGCCTCAAGTTGTGCCAGGAGAGGTTCAGACTGGATATTAGGAACAATTTTTACACTGAAAGGGTTATTGCACATTGGAATGGGCTGCCCAGGGAAGTGGCTGAGGCACCATCCCTGGAGGGATTTAAAAAAAAAGATGGGTTGCCATAGTGCTTAGAGACATGGTTTAGCGATGGTTTTTATCAGAGTTAAGTTGATGGTTGGACTAGATGATCTTAAAGGTTCCTTCCAACCTAGAGAATTCTATGATTCTATTCTATGATTCTGTTTTTCAAAATAGATGCATTCCCCACATGGTATGCTTGTTGCACAGACTGAATACCTCATGAAGGAGGAGCGATATGCTTCCCAATAGAAAATACCAAGGCTTTTTGATCAACTCTGCTTTACGTTAGGAGAAAATACTGCTAGTCTGGTAGTTAAATAAAATGATTAGTATGTTTGATAAAAATAACAGCTCTGGAGGTGTTAATTCTCTCTTTATCTTTCAGTTAAAACGTCTCAGAGAAGCTGAAAGTCAGTATAAGCCCATTTTGGACAAAAACAAGCGCCTTAGTAGGAAGAATGAAGAGTTGTCACATGCCTTACGTCGAATGGAAAATAAATTAAAGTTTGTAACGCAAGAAAACATAGCGATGGTAAGTGTGTGTGTGCTGCAGGGAGAACATGTGATTTGGTGCTAATTAAGAAGTCAGACATCATCCCAAACTGGAAAGTTTGATAGGAGACTTTTCCCTTTCGGGAGCTCACTGGGATTTCTGTGATGCGCTACTGGGTGGTTTGTGGCTTTGTTTTATATGAAATGTTTTGGGTTACATTTAAAAGCAAATAGTTCTCAAGAAAACTTTTTTTTTTCCAATCTTGTTTCCCTTCTTTTCAGTTGAATGTTGTCAGTGGGCAATTCCCTAAAAGCCGTGGCGTTCCAGGGCTGTCGCAGAGCTGAGGCCACCCCTGTGGGGGCTGCAGCTCCGGCTCTGCTGCAGATCAAAGCTAATGAGAGGAGCCTGGAGAGAAGGGACACTGGTCCCAGCTCTCCTGTTCCCTTCTCTGCCCTGAGTTAGCTCTCGGCAGATTTAAAGAGCAGATGCAGCTGGGCTGCTGCTAGCCCATCTCTTTCATGCAGTGGCCCCACGTGCCTGCTGTCCTCCCCGGTGGCCACGAGCTTCTCGCGGCACCCTGAGGAGCAGGAGCAGCCTGTGTGCTCGCGGTCTAGTTGTATTGCCCAGCGAGGGGAGCAGCTGCCAGAAGAGCCATTAGAGTCCGTGCTGGGAAGGGAAGGGTTATGCACTGTCCTGCTGACCGTTTCCTCTCTGCTCTGTGGTTGGGTTTTCAGAGGCAAAGAGCTGGAACGATAAGGAGACCGAGCTCTTTAAACGACCTTGACCACAGCCAGGAAGAAAGAGAAGTCGATTTCCTGAGACTACAAGTCATTGAACAGCAAAATATCATTGATGAACTCTCCAAGGTAAATGTAATCCCACCGCTCTCATGAGAGGTCGACTGAGGCCGCAGCAGAGGAACAGGAAGCCGAAGCAAGGGGTGCTCGGGGTTCTGGGGTCTAACGGGCATCACTGAAACCTGGCAGGCATTTCTGTGATTGCTACTAATTGAAATGAATATAAGTTATCTGTGGCATAGTATTTGGAAAAATCCTCTCAATCTATGTCGTACTGGCATGACAGAAGCGTTGCAGCACCTCCAGGAGAGATCCTGCACCTGCCAGAGAAAATGCCAGAGCTCCGTTAGCTGGAGACAGCACAGGGCTCACGATTGCCATGTGTAAGGGGGGTGGTCTGCAATGTTGTGTTCTCGGTCTTTGGAAAGAGCAAATACTGAAACTAGAATGCTCCTCAAGAAAATTACTTCTTTTTTTTTAATATCTGTACAGTTACTGACATTATTTCATTCTTTTTTATTAGACCCTGGAAACTGCTGGCTATGTGAAGAGCGTCATGGTAAGCATGAAGTTAACTTCGTCCTCATCTTTGAAAGATTTAAACTGCTGTTGATGAAGAGCACACAGGGTATAATAATATTTATTATCACCTACACCTCCCTTCAGGCAGCAAGCTTACAGGGTCTTTTTCTCAGCGTAGATGTTGCCAAAGGCTATATCAGCAGAAGTTGTTCACTGGAGAAAAACGTAGTGATAGTGGAAAGGAAAGCTCTGGTGAGAGGAAAGCTATTTTTTCACCACAGGGATGACCTCAGAGGCAAAGGTCAGCGTGGTCACCCTGTCCTGATGGCCGGTAGCAAGTGTCCCCATCTCCGGGCCAGCTCTGCCATGCTGGAAGTGCATTTTTTCGGAGTCTGATTACCAGTAGCTTTGTCTCACCCACACTGGCATATTCTCAGTCACTGCCCTTGCCCGACTCATCCCTTTGCTATTATCATTCAAGATTTTGTGAAGTTAAGCCACTAATACATGTTGATAAAATTAGTGCTTTGTTAGTGCTCAGTTCCTCATGGCCAAGCGTGCGGCAGAGCTTGTGCTGCCGAGCAAAACGAGTGTCTGATTTTCTTCTGTCACTGCTGCTGGGATTTGCCATGGGCTGGTGGTAGTGACACATTAGCAATTTCCCACAATGTCATCGCATTCTTGTACAGAATGGTTAAAATGAAAAATTATAGGGTTCCTTTAGAACTTTAGTTCCTGTAGGTCCCTTTAGAAGGTCACTCTCTGGGATCCCGGAGAGGGCCCGGGAGGAGCCTTGGAAGGCGCGGTGGAGCGCAATTCCTCATGGAGCAGCTCTGAAACGACGCTGAAGCTGTTGTACTGATTAGAATCATATTTCTTTTGCTATTTTGGCTTTCATGAATACAAAGAACAATTTCTACTTGTATATGGCAAACCTGGAAGATGTTGGGGTAGAACTAACATTTGGCAGATGAAAGCTTGGCTATTGCATTTCGAGGCAGTGCCCAACACTGCATTACCATTTCTTGTTTGCCCAGTGACTGCTAGTGCTGACATAGGGACTGTAAATCACAGCTCTCTGAGACCAGCTAACGTCTGTATCTCCTTTTTTCAGGAACGTGATAAGCTGTTAAGGTATAGGAAGCAAAGGAAAAAGATGACAAGAATTCCTAAGGTAATAGAAGCAGCTTGTGTCATGAGACACTGCTGGGCGTGCTGGCGTCCCGGGGTGCTCCGAGCCTCTCAGAGCCATGTGTGGGGGAACGTTCCCCTCCAGGTCTGCAAAAGGTCCTGATCTTAAACGTGGGTCGCGTAGCGGAAGGACATTCACAGCCTCTGTCGGGATATTCAGGAAAGACCTGGCTGGGGAACCGTTTGCATCGAGCGTTCCTGCCCTGCACTTACCCCGAGCGGTCCCGGGGGAGCGCAGTGCAGTGATTGTCTTACCATGAGACAGATTTTATGAATTAACGTATCTCAAAATGATCTTTTAATGGCACTGCCTGAAAACATATGTAGGTTGTAAATAATTCATTATGGAGTTTAGTAACATGCGAAAATTGCTGGTTACAAGCAGCAACAGTTAGAGCTCAGGGAAAAAGAAAATGTTAGTTAATGAATACTTGGCAGGATGTTAATATTTATATTAACATTGTAATGACATCGCAAGGTATAATGTCAGGGTCCTAAGAGTAAGCTGTGCTCTACGTATGAAGAGTTAAGGCACTGATGGAGCTAATGAATTGTGGTCAAAGTGAGATAACTCCTTAACTCCTGTCATCCTGCAAATGGCAACCAGGCCTTTGAAGGAGAGTTGTGTTTTGTCTCCTTCAAAAGTTATTCACTGCCGATAAATAATAAAAAATCACCAAAATCTGGAAGTGTTTTTTGTAGACCAACAATTACAAATATCTTTAAAAATGTGTTTGAAATGTCATCTTTGACTTTCAAGCATTTAACGGTAAATCTTTTTTTACCAACACTACCCTCATTCCTTTAAACACAAAGCAGATTTGAGTGGAAAAATGGATTTCTTCAGACTGAAAACATTGCCGTGGTGATTAACTTCAAATTTTCAAGGAGAATATTTCTTGCAAATCTAACATTTCCTGTGGCAGTTGTGGTGGTGACAGGAGGGACATCGTGGTGATGGCGATGGATTAACAAAGGCATTTCCATGCCCAGCTCCCACCTCATGCCACGATGAACACCCAAAGGCGTGCAAAGGGTGCTCTGCCTCAGCTGGGGGCATCAGGAGGGAAATACATTAAAAAAAGGCAGGGCTTGGAGGTGGCACACTGATAACCCACAACAAATAGGGCAACGCAGAGTTTGAATGGGTTTAGCTGTCGTTAGAGCGCTGTCATGGGGTGCAAAAGCTTCACTGAATGCGTGTAAAGAACTGGCTGGTGTTTCAAACAGCAGTGAGAGGGAGAATTGCCAAAAATCTGGAACTGAGGTTCCTCCAAAGGCACGTATGTTCAAATCCCATGAAGGCACAGAGTGTAGCCACATGTCCAAAGCCACCGCTGTCCCCGAGGCCGTGGAGCTGGGGCAGGTGATGGCACTGGTGCCACCCGGCGTGGCTGTGCTTCTGACCCCTTCTCTCTGCCAGAAGCCGGTTGTGGAGACATTTTTCGGCTACGATGAAGAAGCTTCCTTGGAGTCCGATGGTTCCTCTATCTCGTATCAAACTGACCGGACAGATCAAACCCCTTGCACTCCTGAAGATGACTTGGAAGAGGTATTCATCAAAAACATGTCTTCTTTTATCCTGAAACCTCACTTCTAATGTTTAATTAAATTCCTGGTCTGTTATATCATTTATCTGTCACCTCTGACCAGAAAATTAAAAATTGGTGTTAAATTTAATACTGTGTATGATGGTTAATATCTCTGGATCTCAAGTCTTCAGTATTTTCACAACTTTTAGCCAAGCTGGAAATATTATATGCTGAGAGTGTTAGATTTATAATGCGTTTATAGGTCAGAGGTCTAAAAAGACTGAGAAGTTGGGCAGCCCTGGGAAGATCTGTTCACACCAAGATCTCCTGCAGGTTTGTGCACGTGTAGGTGGTTCGGGTCCTTCTGTTTGTCACTTTGACCTTGGCACAGAGCGCAGCCGTAACGCCAAGGTTTGTGTTTGCGGGAGGAGAAGGAAGCAATCACAAAGACCCAGTCTCCAGAGGGAAGGCTGGTTCCTCCCGGGGATATTAAGGCCGTGACTTTTCGGGAGGCTCCGAGGGCAGAGTGCCCGAAGGCAGCTGGTAACACAAATGGGAGGGATTGTTCCTGGTGGTTTGCAGGGCTTCCCTACAAACGCATTCCCCCGTGTGTGTCACATCTCTGTACCGGTACGTGTTTCTGGGTTTAACAAGAATCTTGTCAGGAACAAAAAATTCCACATAATGACTTGCAGCCTTTTTGTGGTGTGATGGCTGCGATATTTCATCTGCCATTTCACCTGGTTCTTGGGTCGTAATTAGTTCTGTTAAAAGGGGACCTAAAGAATTCCTGCCTCCATCATAAAAGATACATGAGTGGTTACCAGGTGTGTGCTGCGCTGCAGGAACCTGAGTGTATTCTTCTCTGTATGAGCCTATTTATTTTTCATTCCTGTACTGACGTGCTTTTCCCTCTTGAGGCAGCTGACGCGTGCAGCCAGCAGTGTAGTTTCAGTTCATGTCCAATGAAATATTCCGGTCAACCTGACATGAAAGCGCTCAGTGCTGGGTGTTGTAAGGGGAGTCAAGAAGATGAAGGGCTCTTTTCATGTCAGTGTCACCATTTCTACAAGTATTAACTCTAGATTAGTGTTTTAATAATTGAGTGGGACTGTCAGGCTGGGCTTATTCTCCAGATTGGAGACCTTTTGTTGTTTCAAGAAAGTTGTATTTTCACCGTTAAATGTGATGACTTTGCCTGTTACAGTAATAAAGGGTGATTCAGTCGTTAGTATGGTCTATGGGTGACAAGTTTTTATCTTTCCAAGGCCGGGGGGGGATTTAATTTTTTTTTCTGTATTGCATTTTCTTGCAAGAGATGTTTACGGGACAAAAGAGAAGTAGTCTGAGAGCACATAAACAAGATCCTTAGTACTGTGCTTCTCAAATTGCATTTTGAAAGTAATAATTTTGGCAATTTTTTGAGAAAGGAAACATAATCCACTCTTGTAGTAGTTTTTACTTTCATTGCAGAAGAAGGGCACCTGGGGCAATGTGTATTTGTTCTGCGTTCCAGGGCATGGCCAAGGAGGAGACGGAGCTGCGGTTCCGGCAGCTAACCATGGAGTACCAGGCTCTGCAGCGCGCGTACGCCCTATTGCAGGAACAGGTCGGAGGAACATTGGATGCAGAACGAGAAGTTAAGGTCTAAATGGCTTATATTACATGAAAATAAAGGATTGTAATTGTGTGGGCTTTTCCAATTGTACATGCTCAGGTTGTTACGGAGCTACACGGGGGTCAGGGTGGGCTCCGGGGGCTCTGACACCAACCAGCCCATCCAGCATCCTCATCACGTGTTGGTGGGCTGGAGGAACCACCACTAATGTGGCTTAGTCTTTTCACCTCTGATCAGTTGGAGAGAAATTCAGACAGAATTTTTATGGGAAATCCTTAAAATTAAGCTCTTTTTCTATAAAAATCTAGGACAGATAGCCTTAAATACATAATGCCTGGTATTTAATTCCTTCTGGATTGTGTGAGATTACATGATTCCTCATAAACTGTTTAGAGGGCTTATAGCCAAGAGAGGTTCTTTTTCTTAATTAAATTGCAAAGTGTCTATGCTCTTCTGCCTGCCTGCCTCACACGGCCCGCGCGGCTCCAAATGTCTGGCATAAAAGGGGACGTTCATTAAGAGTATGTTGTGTATTACAAGGAGTTGGCAGGACTTACCATGCACAGAATTCATGGGTGAATACAGGAAATAAAGGGACAAATTCTGTTGTAACAGTTTGGAGCCCAACAGGTGAAGTCCCAGCCGTGGGCAGTTCCCTGGCTACAATTACACATAAAGCAAACGGCCACATTCCTCTAGCCTAATTCCATCTTTACGATAATATCTTGGCTTTCCTAGTCTGGGGTATTTTTTCCACTGAATAATTCAAAGAATTAACTGCTAATTTCACCACTGCCTCCACTGGTATCTCCCAACGAGCTCCCAGTTTGGCGAGTAGGTCACCTCACTCTCTCTGAATGCCCAAGCTGCATTAAAATTAGCATTCCCAGAGGCAGGCTCTCTGCTCTTAAGTGCTAGGAATGGCACAGGTGAAGAAAATCGTGATGAAACAGGCCATGAAACGTGACTGCATTTTACTTTTTCCATGGTAGGACAAAAAGAGACACCAATGTAGGTAATGCAAACAAATAAAATCATTTTCATTGTAAATAACAAGATAAATGGCAGGTAAATGTTTGAGGAAATAAAATGTTCTATAAAACAATATTTAGAAAACAAAATAGCTAATAATAATTATGTTTTAAATCAGCATGAAGCTCTAAGTCTAGTGAAAGATTCCAGTCCATACAGCGGGAGGCTGAGACGGGGCACGTTAGGTCTGTAGGGGCTGTTCTCAGGTTCCTAACTCAGCCACATGTTAAAGGAATCAGGTGTGCCCAGAACTGGGATACAGTAATTTTAACTTGTCTTCATGGAGAAATGAGTCTTTGCATCACACCAGCTTTTCCAAACCCCTTTCTGTGGCGGAGGGAAGGCTGCAGACGGGCACGGCCAGCGGGGACAGGGTTTCTGGTTTGCCGTCACCTGATGGGGGCTCTTTGTGTTAACTGGGACTTCACTCTCAAAATTATTATCCTGTCTTAGAGATTTCTTCTTATGATTAATGACTAATGTTATGTGCTTAGCTGCAAATTTATTCTGCCTAAGAAGTTAAATGATTTGTTAAAAGTATTTGATGTTTTAAGGGGTTTATAACTGGGTTAGCTTCTGTCTTTTAGCAAAAGTTTGATTTATTATTTTTTTCTTTTTCCTTCGTATCCTACAGACACGTGAGCAGCTCCAAGCAGAAATCCACCGATCCCAGGCTCAGATAGAAGACCTGGAGAAGGCCCTCGCTGAGCAGGGGCAGGTAATGCCTGTGGCAAACTCCAGCCCTTTCTCCAGCCTTCTGGGGCAGGAGGGGGCTCTCGGGACGTGCCTGGCCCCATTTCCGTCTGACACTGCAGGTGCCAGTGGGTGTCTGTCTGTCTAGAGAATAATCCTGCTGTGACTTTCAATAGCTGCTTCTTTTCTTACAGAGCAGCCGTACCAGGGAAGCAATTACCATCCCCCACAAAACAGCCAGAAACTTAAAATGTTTCTTGAGAATTTTAAAATAATACTAAATCATTTGATCCTTACCTTTCCGGCTTCACCTTTTATTATTGTTAACCTTACTGATAAATCATGTTCTGGGGCTTGTGGCTTTTATATATCCATCAAACTAAGAAATTAGTTTCAAAATAAGGCTTATTTTGCCTAGTGTTCAGAGAGATCTAGTCAGTATAATTGAAATTTAATAGTAACTGCATAGCTAGAAATACCCCTTTTAACGCAAACCAACCTTTTATCTGAAAGCTATTTTCTAGTCACCGGAGTGTTTCTGTTCCATTTGTATACTACGTGTGTTAAAATAAGACAGAAAGGGTGAGCTTTTGTATCATAGGAAATAATGGAACTACAATTTCATATGCAATGTTATTCTGTCCCTTTGCTCTCATGTGTGATTTAATGAAATACCTGCTGCTGGGTTTGTGCTAAACACTGCCGGCTTCACCTGCAGTATTGGCCATTTCTTTTTCAAGGACATGAAGTGGATTGAGGAGAAGCAAGCATTGTACAGAAGAAATCAAGAACTGGTAGAAAAGGTGTTCAATTTTTCTGTTTGTATTATTCAAATGATATTTGTAGCTGAAGTATTAATATATTAAGTATTTTAATACAGTATTTTAATCTGTATCACACAGCTCTACTAGAAATAATTCACGTGTAGTTACAAGATCCTTATAAACCTGCCAGAAAAAGTGATTTTCTGACATTCCCTATTGCCCCATAAAATGTCCCGGTGTGAGACCATGGCTGTGGGAAAAGCCTGGTGTTCCTGTGGCACTGGTGCTGTGGTCCCTGCTTGTGCTGACCCCAGGGGTGGGCTCAGACCCCCGTGTTCCCCTGGCACAGGCAGAACGCGGCGGGTCTCCAGTGACCCTCTGCAGACGGTGCTAACAGTTGGTGCTTTATTTTGCAGATAAAACAAATGGAAGCTGAGGAAGCTCGCTTGAAACACGATGTGCAGGACGTTAAGGATCAAAACGAGCTCCTGGAGTTCAGGATCCTGGAGCTTGAGGTGAGCACGCGTTGCAGCCGGGGTCCTGCCCCCCTGCCCTGGGCTGTGGGAGCCGAGGCCGGGGCACCCCAGCTTTGGGAACTCGCCCACGTTTACTCTAAGGAGCTGCTTTGCACTGAATGAGACCACAGGGCTTGGTAAAAGAGCCAAAAAGAAAAAAAAAAACAAACCCCAAAACCCCAGGGCTCAATACTGGTATTCTTGATAAGTTGTTCTGGGGGTCTTACTACTCCAGTCCTTTTAAGACGCAGAAGATTGGCTCATGATGTGGATACACATTTTACTGCACTCCATCTGTTCTGAAAATGCAGAGAGTAAAATCAGAACAGAACAAACGAGGGAAAGAAAAAGGAACTTTTTTTCATTGCCAAAAATCATTGCTGTGTTTCACCTCTTGCTAATCCTGCAGAGAAAAAATCACATGGCCCAGACCCTCTGTTCCACTGAGCCTTCTCTTTTCTGTATCATCACCTGAATAAACAGCTTCTATCAGCTCTTGGAAACTGCTTTCCAAGTTCTCCAAAGAGAGATTAACAAAGCAGCCAGATACAAGAAAAATGTAAATGCTATTTATATTGTACTGGGTATAGGTGTATAGTTTTGTTCAGACATGCTATTATGCAGTCAAAATAATGGGTCAGTGGCCCTGGGCAGTGCTGGCTGCAGCAGCCTGGTGGGAAACGGTAGCGCTGGTGGTGTGTCCCTCTGCCCTGCCCTGCCCTGCCCGTGTTCATCCAGCTCTTGGGGGAGCTCCATGCGTGCCGTTCCGTAGCGGGTAACCAGCAGTCGTGGTCATTTCAGGAGAGAGAACGACGGTCGCCTGCCATCAACTTCCATCACGGCCCTTTTACGGAGGGGAAGAGCCCTCTCCAGGTGTACTGCGAGGCAGAAGGTGTAACAGTAAGGGATTCTCGTTTCCTACTTTCCCTTCCCTGAATAACATCAGACGCTCCGTTGTGACTCCTGGTTTTCTATTTCTCTCTTGTTAGGACATAGTAGTAGCAGAGCTGATGAAAAAATTGGACATTTTAGGGGATAACGCCGTAAGTGTATGTTCCTTTAATAAATTGTGCATGCTTTGGTAAATACCTGTGCTCTTCTTACTCAGCGAAGCCTCCTTGGTTTGCTAGGGCACCGCCTGGCCTCCCTCTGCCCAAAGCACTGCGCTGCCAGCCAAGCCTTTTCTGGCTTTTTACGATTTTGCTTATAGCCCTCTGACCAGTGCCACGTGGGATCTTGCTGTCACAGTATTGCTTTTAAATTTTCAATGATTTGGAAACATTTTGAAGCTTTGATGTATTTTTTTTTTTGGTCACTGTTCACACACGGTTTGTTTATTTGCTTACTCTGCATTTGCTTGGCTTTTGCATTTTAGCCGCTGTGTATTTTAATTTTGTCTAATAACAATGAACCTCCAAAGGTAACCAGGATAACAACAAAATGTTACAATAGTAACATGAAAAGAAGAAACAAATAATTAGGAAGTTGACAGTGTTTCTCCTTTAGCGAATGGAAGTAGTTAATTTCGTGTACAGAAGATTTATTTGCCCTGGTGTGTGGTTTTTCCTGTGCTCTCCCCCATGGGCAGAGCCCCCGAGCCCCCCTGGCCGGAGGGGCAGAGGAGGGCAGAGGGTCTCGCAGAGCTCTGGGTCCCTGCGGGCTCCTCCCTGGCACAGCCCCGCTGCAGCCCTCGCTCTGAGAGTGGTCCCCGCCGCTCTCACGGCTCCTCAGCCGGGCTGCCCCAGCTCTCCCCCACTCCCTACCCTTTGGATACCAGCAAAAACGCTGGCCCCGGGGCCATGGGCAGCCTGGAAGTACCTGGTGCCCACCTCTCCAGTTAGACCAGTTGGGTCATCATATCCCAACCATCCCCAGTCTCTGATACCTGCACGCTCTGCCCCACGGAACCAGGCCAGGAGCTAGTGGAGGGGCTGGAACGCGTTGAAGCAATTAATAATCTTCCCCACTGCAGTTAATGATATGATATATATGAGATATATATATATATATATATGACTGGCAGAATCATAGAATCATAGAATCTTCTAGGTTGAAACATGAAGAATCCTAAAATCATCTGTTAAAGAAGATTTCTTCTGCAAAAACTAAAAGAAATGATCCCTATAAGCTTAATCCCCAACGAGCTGAGAGTGACCCCGGTGCTGTGGGAAGAGGGTGCCTATGGGTCTCGTCAGGCCGCTGCCAGGGGTGTCTCCGGGGGGTTGCTGATGGAGGGTCGGTCCCGTGCAGAGCCCTTTGGGACAGCGTCCCACACAGGCAACGGGGAGGCTAAACAGGAACCGAAAAAATGACAGTTTTTCTCATGTTTGCTGTTCCCTTTCTTTTCCTCTTGGCTTCTTTACCTACAGTAGTGATCTCTAATCTGGAACGTTATTTCCTCCTCGCTCGGGTTTTTTCCCTGTTGCACACAACCAGTTAATTGCAGATAGGACGCAAGGGGGAGTTCACAGTTCTCAGCTCAGAGCTTTCAGATAACTGTAGTGTTGGTATCGCTTGTTTTCCCCCTGTTTTCCCATGTTTAACCTCCCAGTCTCGGCCACCGAGGGCAGACCCTGCCCCGCGGGTGCCCCTCGTCCTGCCGGGCTGGTGGGGAGACTGGGAAAGGGAACCCGGGTCCCGCCTGCGTGAAATGATTCCAGCCTTTTCTGCACATTTTCTCACTTGCATTTTTGTAGAGCCCCTCTGGCAGCTTCTGGCTGCTCCCCCTGAACTGTCGTGAGTTAAATACTGCTCTGAGCAAGGCAGACCCTTGAGAGGGTACCGCTGGGAGCAGAAGTGAGGGTCCGGGGGTGCAAGACATCCCTCGGGGGCAGGCACAGAGAGGGGGTGCTGAGGATGCCCTCCCTTTCCCACAGACGGGATAGCTCCCAGGAGAGAACCCTGCTAATTCTCTGTGTGGGCAGTTTCATTTTTAATGTAACATAACCTGTTTTTTAAAAAATTACTTACATTTATGGAAGAGACAATTTTCAGGGGTCCTGAGGAAAGGTCTCCTCCCTCCCCCCCCCTGCCTGATAGCACTGTCCCTGTCCCCAGCCCTCTGCTGAAGTTCACCAGTCACCCTCCTTACCAATCTCCTAATTCCCTGGGGGAGTAATCACCCCCGGAGCACCCCCTGTGCCCGGCACCAGCGCGTCGGGCTCGGCTCTGGGTCTGGGCAATAGGGGTCCCAGCCAGAAGGGACCTTCTGCCGCCGGAGGTGTGGGCAGGGAGAGAGCCAGCTTTGGTGTGAAATGCAAAACAGGGTTTCTGTATTTTAATTTGAAAAAAAACAAAACAAAAAAAACCCAACAACCACCAAACAAAAAAAAACCCAAACAAAAAAGCCCAAAACATGAATTGAAAACCTAACATCTTAACAGAAGTCATGCCTTTGGGCTGTGTGGAATAAGGACTGTGCATTAACCTGCTGTGCATGTAATGGAACACAGAGGGCTTAAGGTTGCATCTCTTCTCTTAATGGCACGTTGTGCTAAGCTTTTTTGTCCTGTGTAACTGTGTGCTTATTCCCTGGTGGGGGAAAAATAGATCCAGTGCCAACATCTGTAGATTGGTAAATGTGGGGATTTTAGAAGAATCAATTATATGTATGATAACAATTCAGCATTAATAGTTACAATCGTTTTTACAACACTGTTGCACTACAGCACTAATTTTCTTTGCCTTAGTTTATTGTTCCTTAAACATACTTAATGTCGTATTTATTTAACACAGCAGTAGCCCAAGTAGTAGATTAATAGCAAGACACTGGGATTTGTTGTAATTTTGTTCTGCTTTTGGTGCAGAATCTGAGCAACGAAGAGCAAGTCGTGGTCATACAAGCGAGGACAGTTCTCACGCTGGCTGAGAAGGTAAGAACAACTGCACCCGCACACGCGTGTGTGGAAGCACCTGACCCTCTCAGAAGAGCCCACTGGAACACACCGTGATGCTTCATCGCAAAATGTTCTGATTGTTCATGTGGAATTATACTTACACTAGTTTTTGTCAATTAAAAGGTAACATTCAGGCAATACAGACATTGATTATTTTAAAATGTTAGTTAATCAGCAGAATGATGTTAGAAGGTAAAAGTCTAGACTTTGAAACAATGTTTTTTTCCATTACCAATGGAAATAAAAGAAAAGATGTAACAATGAAGTTAACTTTCCCCCTATTATTCGGTGGATTTAAGTAAGCACTGGCAGTGGGTGCTGCACACCCGAGGGTGCAGGAAGAGCTGGGTGCTCAGCCGCGCTGGCTCTGCTCCGTAGGCTCAGGTACCCCTCTGTCTCTGTGCAGTGGCTCCAGCAGATTGAGGTGACGGAGTCTGCGCTGCAGCAGAAGATGCTGGATCTCGAGAACGAAAAGGTACCGAGGCAGGGGGGGAGGAGCCGGCGGCAGAAGCGGCAGGAGGACCATTGTGCCAGGGCCGTGTCACTGACCCCTCTTCCTTCTGTCCCCAGGAGCTCTTCAGCAAGCAAAAGGGCTACCTGGATGATGAGCTGGACTTCAGGAAACAGTCCTTGGACCAAGCTCACAAGGTGAGGAAGATCAGTCTTGGCTGAATTATGACATCTTGGTTAACTTTCATTCTGTAATATCTGCAGTCTGTTCTCTGTAGAAAAGCCCTCTGCTTTGGGCAGTGCTGCTCGTGGAGTCCCCCAAGGACTAAAGAGGCTGGATTTTATATCCTCTGTGCCCTGTGCTACCACGAGCCCCCTATAGACAGGGTTTCTTGGGTTTGGGTGGTCCTTGCAGGAGTTAGCTGAACGTTAACTTACTAAACACAGGTTTTAATTTAGCAGAGGTCTCAATAAATGACTGATAGGAAAATAATGTTTTCAGTAACTTCTCTTTGCCTTCTAAAATAGAGATTTTAGCCTAGACATTTCCTTAGATCTTGGATTAGAGCTCAGTTACAGAAAAGTTCAATATATACTCATGAAAGACATAAGTGCATAAATTTTCATATCGATCTATCTCATTCTTTCAGTTCCATTTCAATTTTGAGCCCAGTTACACGGCAATGGGTATTTACACCTCTCTTTCTGGATATTATTATCTATTTGTGTCTCTAACCGTTTGGGAGAGCTTTTACTCAGTACACTTTCTGTCCTGTAAGGACGATTTTTAAGACTGATTTTGCCAAATGCTGAGCTATGTCTGGAACCAATGTGTGTGCACAGTGGAAACCTTGGAATTGACACAAGCTCCCCCTTTCATGCGGTCTCAGCCCTAAAAACAGATTATCCCCTGCAGCCTTGAGCTGCTCGGAGACGCAGTTTGGTGCAGCCCAAGGCTGAGCCTGGAGGATTCATCTTCAAAGATCAGCCCCGAGAGGGGTGAACCTCGGGGTCATGGGCATTCTTTGAGTGCATCCCGCAGTGTCCCCCGGCAAAGCCATGGGCTGTACTCCTGGCACAAACGCAGCCTGGAAGCAGTGAGAAAGCTCTGTTCTGCTCCAAAATTCCAGTGGCAAAAGCTCTTTTGATTTCTATAATTGGTTTCACTGCCCGTTTCCTTTGTGCCTCGTGAGATGAGGAGCCGCTAATCTTTCCCCGCAAACTGCAGCCAACGAGATTACCAGCTGTAACCGCTAAGCTTTTTGCACAGTTTTCACTCCCTTTGGCTGCTGGCGGGGGATTTTGCTCCGAGAAGCTCTTGGCTCATGCAGAGACTCCTGACACTGCTGCTGCTCCGGAGAGCCAGAATTTCCCCACACTCTTCCTTCTTCACAAGTCAGCGTAATCAGGGAGGGATAACGGTCGTACAGTCGAGGTTTGGGGCCCAACAGGAATCCATGTCCCAAATAACAGCATTTGTTGGGACAGTTACAGTTATCAAGGATGTTGGTGTTATTTTTAAAAGTGAAAGCAGAATCTTCTTCTGAGATCTTGCCTGATCTTCCCCCCAGAGATACCATGGTTGCTGTCGTTCCATTATCATCAGTGTCCATAACTCCAGCCATGATGTTATTATTCTTGTAAACGCTTGTAAATTCTTCTGTCCTGACTGCTAAGACATAGTAAGAGAACACCAGCAGCAGCCTTGGGTGGAAAAACCTGACAATTTTTGAACTGAGATGAATTATCACAACAGACACCTACGGCACCTTCAAACAGCCTCTCAAACCCCACTATTGCAGCAGTCATGGTCTCCTGAAGCCATGGAGAGACATGGTGGCAAGACACCACCAGCTTTGGGGAGGGTCTGCAAAGGTGCCACCATTTGCTGCTTTGTCTCTTGCTCTGTATCAAACCTGCAGAAAAAGATTTTGTCTTGTTTCTTGGCTTCCATGAAGGAATAGCATTCCCCTTGGACTTTGAAGCAGAAGACATTGTCTGGCAAGGTCACCTGCCCTAGAAGGGCAGCAGGGTTGGTGACCCAGGGGAAACATTGCCAGTCCATTCCCTACACGCTTCTGTATCTCAGCAGATGTGGAGGGTACAGGTGAAATCTGGGTGCAAGAGACATGTCCTGATGCAGTGAGGCAAAGGCTCTGCAGCCAGAGACTGCAGGAACACAGCCCAGCTACCAGATAGATTTTTTCCTGAGCACGAAGCTCTGGGAGCTGACAGCTCTGCCAGAGAAAGTGCTGGAAATGCCTTCACACAGGGCATTTTGAGTTGGTTGGTACAAAAAGCTGCAATCACCCAGCAGGGAGTCACTCCCTTCTGGCAGGAGTATGAACCGTATCCTCTGCTGCTGCAAAGAACATAGCTGGGAAAGGGGAACTGAGAGACTGAACATTGCATTTTAAAAGTATCTGTAACTCACCAAATGAGTCTTTTATGAACGTCTTTTCCCTTTTCCCTTTCCTTTTTTCGTTTTTGCCTTTTCTCCCCACTGCCATCTCCCCATTTCCAGAAGGGAGAAGCTGACACCCATGTATTTTCGAGAGGCAGCCCAGGCTGGGGGGGCCGTCCCAGCGCTGCTCACAGCCCCACGGGTGGAAGCAGCCTCAGGTATTTTCCCCTGGATTGGGTTTTCCGCACTGTCCTGTGCTCAGCACACAGCCCTCTCCCCTCCCGCTGCCTTCCCAGGCTAGGATGTTCAGTTCCTCACAGAATCCTCACCCGACCAGAGACAAGGTCAAGCTGACAGCCTTATATTGTTTTTGATTAGCAAATTCTGGAATTAGAAGCCATGCTCTATGATGCCCTGCAGCAAGAAGCTGGAGCCAAAATTTCCGAACTTCTTTCAGAAGAGGAGAAAGAGAAGCTGAAGAGCGCCGTAGAGCAATGGAAGCGGCAGGTGATGAGCGAGCTGCGGGAGAGGGACGCCCAAATCCTGCGGGAAAGGATGGAGCTCATCCAACACGCGCAGCAGGTAGGCGCCGGGGCACGGGCACGGTGGGATGAGGGGTGGGATGGTCCCTTGGATGGGAACGTGATGAACTTGTGAGCACCAGCCTCTCCTCCCAGAGCTGTACCCGGAACGGCTGGTCCCAGGGCCAGAGTTTGATTTGCCCTGGATAATCCCCACAAACACGGCATTTTGGGTTTCGTGACTTTGTCTCACATAGTGACAGTCACTACAGACTCTCCTACAGCTTAAAAACAATTTATTTTTTTTAGAAGCACATACGATTTATATCTCCCAAAATAATGCATCTTCTGGGTACATCTGTATTTGGTTGGTTAATAAATATTTTTTTATTTGAAATCTGACAGAGAATTAAAGAGCTAGAAGAAAGAATTGAAGGCCAAAAAAGACAAATAAAAGAGTTAGAGGAAAAGGTAAGGTAATGCAGATGAAACAGTTACTGTACGTGCACATGACCGTGTATTCATTTCACCTCGGCTAAGAAAAGAGTCGGATGAGGAGTTTGGGTTCGTTAGTGCAGTGAGCTAATGCGAGAGCGCTCCAGGAACCCACTCTGCATTTGCGTTGGTCCCTCTGAGAAGGAAAGGTGTTACCCCCCGAAATGTCCTTCACTGCGGTCCGAAGCACAGGACTGGGAAGGATGGGGGGTCCGTCTGCCCTGGGAGGGGGGTGAGAGCTGCTGGGGGCAGAGGGGGAGGTCTCGCACGTGCTCTGGGCAGGAGCCGAGGATCTTTTCTCCCTCCTGTCTCCAGCATCTGCTCAGACCTGCCTTCCCCGGGGGAGAGAGGGGGCTCCTTCTCCTCTCCTCTGCTGGCCTGCAGCCACAGCAGGCACTGTCACCCTGCTTAATGGCATCGAGCTGTCTCTGGGCTAGACAAACCTCTTGAATTTTAGCCTAAAATTACCCTCATCTGAAACCAGCTATTTCTGGTGAAATTCCCATGGGAGAACTTGTTCAGGTACAGCAGGGACCGAGCCAGATTTTCACCCAAAACTAAGCACAAACCTTAGCAGTGTGGGGTTTGGGTTTTTTTTTGAGGTATTAAAAGAATTCAGCTGATTTTTTTCGACCCAGTTTTTCCTGAGCCCTTGGCTGTGACTGGGCTGGGCTCCGCTGGGGCAGGAGAGGACTCTCGTCAGCTCGAGGGCTGCTGGGCTCTGCCTGAGCTGAGCTGAGCCCCAGACCTTACTTCTCACTTTATATTTCCTTTCAACTCCGAGTTTTGTTGCACTCTGTCTGTAACCACAGCTTATTTCTCAGCTAAACACACTGTAAACTCTTATTCTCTTTCTTCTCTTCCATTTTCTCCTCTCCTCCCTCCCCTTTTCAGTTTTTATTTTTGTTTTTATTTTTCTCTTTAGCTTTCATTCTTTGGTCATAGTCCTTCAGGCCACACACAAAAGGTAAGCCCTCGCATCACCTCTGATCCCCCTCTTCGTTTTGTAAAGCCTCCGAGCCCTCCCCTTGCTCAGGCCTCAGCAGAGCTTGGGGGGTTTCCTGGGGTGCCCCAGAGAGCCCCAAAACGGCAGTGTCTAAAGCCGCTGCTCCTTCTCCCTGCACAGCTGGGCTGGCTGCCACGCTCACAGCTGGATCAAAGCCCTCGTGTTGGCTTGTCCTGCCTTCAGGCTGGTTGGGGGGGGGGACATGTCATTTATAAATGTGTTTCTCCCAGCATCATGCCTTGGGGCCCTGGATACTGCCCAGCCCCACCTCTGTTCCACGTAAACAGCAGATAAAACGCCGACGTGTTTGTGCTTCCAGGGAGGGTAGAAATTGCCGGGTTGTGGATGGCATTGAGGGGAACCTTCCCGATTAGTCACCAAAGGCTACAGAAATGCAACACAAATCCTTTTTCATCAGTTGTACAATTCAAACAGATAGCTATAAATGTAAACCTTACTGAAATTTCCTGCATGTTATTTTTGCCCAGATATACTTGGTTTTGATCCGTGTTTTTGTGTCCTTCTCTTGCTCCAGCCTACCGAGGGAGCTGGAATTGCTCCTACTGTTACTAACAGGAAGACAGCACTGATTACCAAGACACAAAAAGAGACATTGCCATTTCAAGAACTTCAAATATCTCTCATGTTTTCTGCCGGCGATGGAAGGTGCAATCTTTCTCACCCTTTCAGACTGAAGCTGAACTGGGGTGTGCGGAAGCGTCTGCGCGGGTGGCGCCTGCGCCACTGGACCCTCTGACTGAGCGTTGGGAAAAGCCAGAATTGAGCTGACGAAAGCCAAAAACCCCCTCCCTCCCTCCCTCCAGCCACGGGCTCCTTCCCGGGGTCCTGGCTCTGCTGCTCGAACTGACTTTCAGTGGAAGTCCTGGCTCTGCTGCTTGGAATAGCTCTCGGCTTTGCTCACGGAGCTCTACAGTGATTCAGGTCAACTGAATGTCTTTGGTTCCCTGCTAAGCAGGCAGCACATCGCTTCTCTGGAGAAGTGCCCATCTCCTGTTTTGTATGTCCACATTTATATTTGTTATTCATAGTTATTTAAAAATCTGTCTTGAAAAAGAGATTTAAGGAAGAGTTGCAGAGGAGTAACTCACGAAAAGATAGAAGTGAATGAAAAGGAAGCGGTTTGTTCCGTAGACGGGGTACATCCAGTGGCTGGCCGCATATCCCATGGGCCCGGCTCCAGGGAGAAACCCGAGGGTGTGTTTGAACCCTCCAGCAAATCCAGTTGTAATTCTGGGGGGAGTTTTCAGCAGACCGTGGCCCCCAGCACCATGAGAAAAATGGCACGATAATTTATAATTTGCTGTCCCTAAATGATGACAAAAGACTTAACATTGTCCCAACAAAAATTTCAACCTGGGGAAGAGAGAGTGGGTCACACGTTCTCCCGGCACAAGGCGCTGGGCTGGGGCAGGCGGCCCAAGGCAAGACGAGAACCTGGGGACAAGGGAGCCCGAGCCCGGGAGGCTGGGGCCGGAGCCGGGAAGGAGAAATGGATCCTCCAGAAAAACAGGCGAAGGAGGGAGAATCCGGAAGAAATCCCAGCGGTGTGAGGTGCCACGTGGGAACTGCAGCCGAGCGCACGGAGCCGGGGCTGGCCAGGGAGGGCAAGGACAGGCTCCCGTCCACAGCTTTCCACGGCCACCGTGTCACCAAGGTCCCCGAGGGCAGGAGGCGGGGGGGGAACTGCCCTCCCCTGGGAGGCAGGAAGCAGAAGCCGAGCCCCTGACAGGTAAGAGGGGATAACGGGAATGCAGCTGGTCGGGTAATGGCACACACCGGGCACTTCCTTGGCACGGCTGGTAGTCCCCCTCGATCGAGTTCAAACGCTTCTGATGATAACGCAGGGGAAATTTTGAAATTACCAAAGGCTTTAAGTAAACATTATTTATTTATATCTCTCTCTTTAACTTTAGTAATTTAGGCATTGAATTTCAGTATGCTATAATGACAAATGCTAACTTTATTGCTTTAGGTCAGTGGTCACAACAAAAAAGTACTGGGCAAGTAAGGAAATGCACCATCCCCTTTGTATGAGCAGCAAGCAGTCACAGGGCTTTAAAAATAGTTCTTTTAAATGCAATACATGAAAATAGTTTTCATTTTGGATTGAAAAGACTAATAGTATTCAGGAAAGTATTCTAATTCACAATTTCATCTACTCTTTTTTTCTAATTTATGCTGGTAATTACCAGTCACTCGGCTGGTAAACGCGATGTGGGGAGGAGCAGCAGTCACCCCAACACTGCTGGAGCCGCCGTTTGTCAGGAATATTTAAGAATTCAGGGACGATCAGTGGGGGACCAGAGCCTGGCAAGGTTCACCAGCAATCCCTGCTACCACAGCCTGGGGGGATTGTCACCCCCAGAAAGACCAGCGGTCGCTGGGGTCCCTTAACTCCCTCCCCCAAGTGAGGGAAAAGACTCGAATCTATAAAAAGCACCAGGCTGGCACAGCACTCTGGCTTCCCAGTCCTTCCAGTGGCTGGTGCTGGGGATGGCTCAGTCACCAGGAGAGCAGCAGGAGAATTCACCGCGGGGCTTGGGGGCCGTTGCCTTGTTCGGTTTGGTTGGGGCTGTCCCAGCCCTCGTTAACCTTACACTTGGTACGTCTGGCACCTCGCACAGGACTTTAAACCAGGAGTTGTCCCTCCCTACAACATCCCACCCGTTTTCTTCTATTTCCCTCCCACCCCCAGTAGTTTTTCTAAGTCGAATGTCCATCGGATCCGAGTTTGAACTCCTCTCAGACCTTAGGGGGGTTGAGTGCAGGCTGCTGATGTGTGGGGACAGTGGCGTGGGGTGGCACAGGAGGGCAGTCACGGCTCCGCCACTGGCCTTTTCCTGCCTTCTCCTGGCGGGGGGCTGCTCGGCTTCTCACCGCCCCAGTGACGGCATCTACACGGGTGTGAGTGTGTGTAAATACATGTATGGGTATAAATACATAGACGTGTGTAGGCACGGGGAAAGTTGCGGGTTTGAATATTTTATAAAAGCATTGTGTATGCACTAATTAGACCCTTAATTTGGATTGGGGGGGGGCATCAGCGGGAGCGGCCGGCGGAGGGTGCTGCAGGCAAAGGGAGGTGGGAAGCGCTGCCCCTTTATCGCAGCCTCTGTGGCTTTAGCACTTTTAGGAAGGTGCTTTAGGCCGTTATCTTGGTTATTTTTTAGTGTGGGTTTAAGTCATACCGGAGTTTGGGGACTCCCAGGGGTAGGCAGCGCTCCCAAATAAATAAATTGTCAGTTAAACTAAGAGAAATTTATATTAAGTTTTACATTTATAGGAGTGCTTGAGTATCCCAAAATTCCTAATCCCTTTCCCAATAATCTTATCTTAACAAAAATATTGACATTTATTATAGCTCTATTTGATATTTGTTTATTGAAAAGAAATAACATCTCATAAAGACAAGTAGCATTTTTAAAGACTTCTAGTTGGAAACTGTACATTACTCTTCCATCATACAAACCTGCTCGCTCTTCTCTTTGTGTCAGACCCAGAAGCAGGTTCTGCTGCAGAGGCCATTAACTGACAAATGCAGTAATTAGTGTCTCCTTTTTGAAATATGCAAATGACAGAGCACTGGGCTCTAAGCAAAAGCAAACGCACATGTTCCGGCAAACCTGGACCCGACTGCTGCTGCCTTTCTGCTTACATAGTTATGTCTGGAGAGATGTCCGTTTCTGGTGTTCTGTGGTGGGTTGAAGCTCTCAGAGATCTCAGGGCGCTCTGAAAAATGAGATGCCACTTGCTGAAGCCCAGGTTTGCGGAGGGAAATCTGTGCTTGATGCACGGGCTTGTATTGGGCTGCACGTGCTGTGGGAATTCAGCAGCACGTGTCTGAGCACACATTCGGCTGAATCCTAAATGAACGTTGGGAGTTTAAATCCCAGCATTAGACTCACATCTCGTAAATCTGGCCAAAAGGCTTTCAGGCTTCAGGTGCAAACCCCTAAGGCCCTGCATGTCATCAGAGGGAAACCCGTCCCTCGGGTTGGAGTTGCTCAGGACACAACGCTGTTGGGTTTCAGAAGATAATGTTCCCCGTTCCCTGTTTTTCCTGCTGTCTAGATGCTTCCAGCATGACACGTTTCCCACAGCCGGCTCTGCCGAGCGGGAGGTGGTCACGGACCGGATTTCTCCGTGTCGGGGGGGGGCAGCCCTTCGTGCAGAACTGATGGGGGTTCGTGCAGTGTGGGCAGTGATCCTGCTGCTCTTCCCAGGAATAGAGTTCGGGTCAGAAAAATTGTCCCAGACACAGAGTAGGCTGTTAGGTTGTGGTTCCCAGTGTTTCAGTGCAATTATTCCCTTTGTAGCTAAACAATTTTACCTTTATCCTACACTTTGTGTGTGTGTGTTTACACGTATGTGAAATGGAGAGCTGTGAGACTGGTCCTTGAAGGAGTCCGTAAAGGTGTGTGTTTGAGGAAAAGGAGTAGTTGTCCATCATGACCCCAGAGTATCTTTGGTACCTGAATTCCCCTGATAAATCCATTGGAGGCGTAACGTCACGGTGAGCTGCAGCCGGGCACAGACACGGGACTGAGTCCTGTGCTCACCCCTACAACGAGATGTTCCCTCGCGGGGAGGCATCACCTCCGGGCACTGACCCAGGTTTTCATGGCTGTAAGGGTTCCTGTCGGCAATAGAAGATAGTGCTCTAATTACAATCTTAATTATTTTCATCTTAATGAAAACAAGGAAAATGTTGATACTATGAGAAGGTGATTTACCTTTTTTCAGTGCTAGAAGGAGCTCAGTCTAGAAGACGGCTGCTGTTTGGCTGGCAGGGGAGGGACAGCCCTGCGTGAGGAGCCTGGGGAGATGCATCCCCCCAGACCCCCCCCAGCGCTGCCGACCCACGGGAACGCAGCTCCGGGCTCAGCACGGGGGTGGGACAGGCAGTGACCCCTCTGCTCGCAGATCTTCCAGCCCCTCTATCTCCTACATCAGCATTCTTAGCATTTCTAGCATGTCTTAGCATTTTTAAGAAAGTATGAACAACGTATTTCCTGCTATAGGCAGAAATTAGAAATATCAGCTCCAGATCTTCACAACCTGCTCCGTTTCTGTACCCGTGGGTGGGGGCGGGGGGTGACTCTCGCTGGGGTCACTTCTCCTGCGCCAGGGCTGCCCCTCTCCACATGAACCTGTTGGTTTGGTAGATAATCACTTTACATTTCTTTATGCATTGGTTCCATAGCCAAACTGATTGTTATTGGTGTGCTTTAGTTGGCAGAAGAGGTTGGGTTGTTTTAAGATTAGCAGCCCATTTTTCTAGAAAGGATCCACAGGGGAGATGATGAGCTACTGGAGCTTAAATTTTCCCTTAATATTCTATCAGCTGCCTTCTGTGTATGTACATATATTCATGCATTTTGAAAGGGGTTGCAAATGGCTTTCTTCACAGGGGTACAGAGCTAAGGCTAACGAGCTACATTATCAGACTGCTAATTGGCAGGTCTTTGCTGTGCAGGATGACCCGAAACATCTTTGTTTAAAGTGAACCGAGCAGGGGAAACCCAAGGCTTTAAGAGTCCAAATGAGCAAACAGCATTTGTGGGAAGACGGAGAGAAAATGAGTCAAAGGCTGCTCATTTCTGCTGCGCTGTAACTCTTGTGGGCCTTCCTCCATCTGAGGAAAGAGCAGGATTTGGCTCAGGAATGGAGCGATTTCCTGCAGATTAGTAATCGCCAATGTGTGTCTCAGCGTGAGGTGTGTCATTGCACTGTATTTCTGCTTTAACGGGTCAGAGGGTGTTACAGACTAGAGGTGACAATGTCAGTCTGAATTCCCAGAGGAGAGGAGATGAGATGGGATGGGATGGAATGGGGTGGGACGGGACGGGGTCCTCAGGCAGGAGCAGCGATGTCGCCGGTGCTCGAGGACAGGCTGGGCACAGCGCAGCCCCCGGGGGGGTCTGGGGAGCGCTCTGGTCCCGGGGAGGGCTCCGGTGTGAAGAGGCTGCTGTTTCTGTTTCCTGAACTCCCACCGCGGAGCAATCTGAAGCTGCTGAGATCTTCCTTCTAAGCAGAGCATCTGGGTTGTTACGGCAGTAGCTCTTCCTTGTGCTTCCTGGGCAGCACCTGGGGCAGCCCTTTACTCTCTCTGCGACTGAGGCCCCCGGTCCTGTTCTGTGGCACCTGAGACACGGCGTAATTACCAGGGGTGTTCCCCTGTCTGTGAGGAGCCCCAAAGAGTTCTCTGAGTGTGAGCACCCTGTGAGCCCTGTGCCGTCTGCTTCCCCCCCAGCACCCCAGGACCCTCCATCCCATGTTTTTCTCCGGGAAAAGAAGAAAACCGGAGTCACGCTCCCGACAGAGTTTGGAACAAATCCCCACCGAGACATTTCTGCTCAATTCCAGCATTTCTTGCTGTGCCTCACGCACCAGGCTGCTCCGCAGTGACGCTGCTTTCACGCCTGTATCCTCTCAGCCACGCAGGAAAACCCACAAATGGGTAATTACAATCGAAATACACACTCAGCATAACTCCCGGGGTTTGCATGGTAAAAGCCTGATCCACGGAGCTGTTTTTAAAGATAATCATTCATTTCATCATTTGTTTTCCAAAGTACTCCCAGGCACAGCAGATTCACTTGTCATTAAGTCTGACACGTTCTTCCCCTTAATTTTATTCTTGCTGAGTTCTTGTAAATAACAAGGACACAGATTTTTATAACGTACCAAGCTCAGTATTAGCCTGAAGAATTAATTAGCTGGGAAATCGATTCTAAAGTGAACTGTTTTTTAAAAATGCATTATATTTGTAAATTGATATGTCTGTGTACATACCCCCTGCATACACACACAAATACATTTATATATGCATAGCATTAATTTGCAAGGCTTACAGCAGTCAGAACCGCGGAGGAAGTTGTTACACTGATCCATAGCAGCAAAGGAAGAGAAACTTTTTTTTTTGAGCATACTCTAAATTAGCAGGAACCTTTTCTTGGTTCCTGGCAGGGACCTCACAGTTTCACTTCTGGTAGAGCCAAGATGCACAACAAAACACTGGAATATTATCTGGAAAATCAGATCTTGATCTTACATCCAAATTAACTGGATTAAACTAGTTCACAGTGCCAATAGGCACAACTTTTGGTGAATTCATGCTCTTTATTCATAGACATTTCATGTAATAGGCCTGAAAAAGTGGCACAACAGTTTGATAGTATATTATGGATCATCATAGGCTCGATGATCCTTATGAGTCCCTTCCAACTTGAGATATTTTGTGATATCGTGGAGATGAGGTATCCTTTCCATATAATATGTGTACATGGAAGCATAAAAATGCAGGTTTTGTTTTGATGTATTGGGCAGAGTCCCAATTGGTTAGATAGTTAGGTAAGAATAATGAATGTTTGACTTACTGTTTAGCACTATTAGCTATCAGGATGCTGAGGTTTTGAGTCTTGAACATCTAGTTTTCTGGTTTTAGTCTGGTTTTATTATGATGTAGAATCGTGTGTCTGCCAGTCCTGCTGCCTGCGGGTTTGGGGTTTGGGGGTGCTGGCAGAGAGGGGACAGCCCGGCCGGGGGGTGGAGGGATGTGGGGTGGCTGCAGGGTGACGGAGAGGGTCACGCAAGGGGGGTGCTCTCTCTGCTCCATAAAACTCTCCTGGTTGTAGGGTGTTTGAGTCCCGCACCCGCTGCGTGTCTGTGTGTGTTCAGCACACGTACGCGGTGGGGCTGCTACGCTCAGGGCACGTGTCTGCTCCTCCGGCCGGGAGAGATCCCGGATAAACCTCCCCCGGGAAAGCAGAACGTGGCCGAGAAACTCGAGCCCCGTAACGGCCTCACGCAGATCTGGAGGGGCAGATGCGGGAAATTTCTGTCTGTCGATGGCTCTTTCTGAAGACAGATTGGCCCCATGGCCAGTCTCCTCCTCCCTGTAAGCAAGAAGACACCCCAGGGGTACAAGGAGTTGATGGCAGGAGGGTGAGAAGGGCTGTCGAGGAGCCCCCAGCGTGCATTAGCAATGCTGCCTGGGCTGTGAAATACTCACACATCATCAAATCAAGGCAACCTTTTCAGCCTGCGCTAATTGTACCGAGAGAGGGAATGGCGAATCCTAAAGGCTGTAAATTTATAATTTAGCAGATTTATGAGAGTGCTAATTGTAGCTATGTCTCCTGAAAACCGCCGTGGAACGTCGATGGCCGGAGCAGCCGCCTCCAGCCCGGCAGAGCCGGGGATCCCGCGGCTCCCCGAGATGGGGGCTGACGCCTGGCCCCGGGTCCTGCCCTCGGGCTGCCTTTGCCCCGGGAGCCGCCGGGGCTGCGGCCGGGTGTCAGCCCGCATTTGCTGCCCCAACTCCCCATTTACAGCCTGCCTGCCTCCCCCCCGCTCCCTTTTCACAGCTGGGCTCCTGCCTGTGACCTGCTGGCCTACAGTTAGAAACAGTGCTCGGGAGCAGCCAGGATCCTGACGGGGTGCCGTGTGGTTATTGGTTTTGTCTCTCAGAGCGGTTCCAGGGGTTCCTTCCATTGCCCTGCAGAGCCCAGGCAGCGCAGGACAGGGCCGGGTGGAGGGTTGTGTTCCCGGCTGTGTCCTACCCTTGGGATTCTCCCACAGCAGGAGGATTTGGCCATGGGTTTAGCAGGGGAGCACGCGTTCCCTGCGCAGCCGGGGGGGGGACCTGCCTGTGAGCGGGTCTGGACCGGGGGGGACACGCGGAGCCCCAGGCCCGGGCAGAGATTAATATTGAAAGTACAGAAGTCCATTACTGGCTGTTGGACTGGGCTGAGCGGAGCCGAAGGGCTGCGGTGCCTGCAGTTTTCACAGGGCTCCCCCAGATCCGAAATTCCCGATCTCCAGCCGCGGGGGGAGATCTCCCAGCTAAAGGCTGCCTCCCCTGGGGCCCGTCAGCCGAGGATGCCGTGCTGCAGAGGGGGCTCCAGGCAGGACCTCGCTGTTAGGTACCACAAAGAGAGATTGCTGTGGGGGTTAGGTGTTGAGAAAGTTTTTAAAATCCACATTATTGCATATATAGAAGACAAATATTTTAAATTCTTTAAACAAATCAATGCTATTTATGTTTTCTGGATATATAACAAATAGCGGTACTGTCGAATAGTTCCCATATAACACATTGTTATTATTGCGTTATGTATAGCACAGCTTGTTCTGGTGCCAGTATCAGAACCAAAGCCAGGCTGTCATGAGCTGCTTTTTAGATGCTAAAGGAGTCATCATATAGTTTTAATTATAAACCTTCTGCTCATTTTTTGTTACACACTGCTTCACAATCCAGCATGAAGAGAAAAGGCTAGAGAGTTCTGTGCACTTATATGCGTGTGTAAAATGAGTAGTATCCAGTTTGTTTCCAAAACATCAGTTGTGATGGAAGGAAACAGCTTTTAAAACCCTGCTATTGGGCATCACGGGGCAGAGAAAGCAGCAGCAGTTTCTGGCGTATCCATGTCGGGTTGCCATTAAGGAGAGGTGGGTAAAGCCCACCCGTGCTGCCAGGGCCCCTGCGCTCCCGCTGCGTGAGTGTGATGCTGGGGCCAGAGACCCAGCCGTGCCCCACATGTGGGTCTGTCTGTGGCGTAAAATTGTGAAGGAAAGCGACCAGAAACGGTTAAAAATCGGCAGCAGTGGTTGTTATCCTGGTTAGCCCCATCTCTTCGGGGTGCAGTGATGGGAGGCGACGTGGAGGCTCCCATCTAGGTCAGGGCTGCTCGCATTAGGGAGGCGATGCCTGACATCCCCAGCCCGCCCTGACGCACCCGCTCCGGGCTCACCCCCAGCCCTGGGAGATGGGAAGAGCTTCGGGGGGGCCGGGACCCCAGGAACAGCGTTTCAGATTCCCATCCTATAAATATTTATGAAGTTTAAAAGCTTTTGTGCTCGTGAATAGTTCTTTGGCGTAGCATATGTTCACAAGGTTGATCAACACAAACGGATGGTGTCGGGTAATTTTCCTTCAGTTGGTGTATTTGGCTGTTTTAAGGGGGGGGATACCCCCAGAATTTTCCAAATCAGTACGGTCAGGAGCAGGATGGGGCTCGCTCTGCCCCCGCAGGGATGGGGCAGCCTCAGGTGGAGCTTTGCCCTGAAGGGAGAAGGTGGACGGGGGCTGCGGGCGCTGGGTGCTCAGGGGTGAGCGCCGTGGGCAGAAGGGACCGGCACGTTTTTATGGTCAAACTAGCTTTGCCCACAGCACTTTATTTATTTATTTTTAGCTGGAGGTAGGAGGATGCTCCTGTGGAAGCCTTTGAATTTTTGCAGGGACTTATTTTCCCTCAGTAGAGAATTAAAGCAGGGAAACTGTGTGAGGGTCTTCAAGTGCTCTCCTGGCTCACACAGTCAGATATTTGCAAAAAATAATGTCTTAAAAAATACGGTGCACTTTTTCTAAGCTGTGATTGCAGCTGTAATTTGTCTAAGTACTGAAAGATCCATAACTATTATTAGTCTGATCTTTATCTACTGGAAATTACCATAACTCCATTGTAATTAGCAGAGTTTCCTCTTTTTCCCAGGAAAAAAAAAAAAAAGGAAAAGAGAAAAGAGAGGTCACCCCCTCTTCCTCACCAGGGCCCTGCCCCATCATCTGCCCCAACACACAACGTTCACTGTTCTGTAGAACTTAATTGAACTAAATGGCCAATTTTTTTTTCCCTATTTGAAATGGTTAAAAAAAAAACCTCAATATTTCATTCTGCTCATGATTTCTGATCTCCCTGTGTTCTTTGACCTCCTCCCTCCCGTGCCGTAGTTACCAACGGGTCATCTGCATTTAGGAGGACAGGGATTGAATGTGCCATAAATGGACCGACGTTGCTTTGTTCTCAGGGATGCTGCACGTGGATCTGATGGGAGAGGGAGGGGAAAATAAAGAGGAAGCCAGACCTGGCCCAGTTTTTCTTAACATGAAAATGAAATTCCATCTTTTTATTCTCAGCGTGGCTGATAAGTGGGATGACAGGAGAGAATTTGCATTCACATGTACAAGTGACAAAGCCTGTGGGATCCCACGGGATGCAGCCCCAGCCCCGGCAGCGATTGTGCGAGGGCTCCCTGAGGCCGTGGCTTCCCATAGCGTGTGATGGGGGTCCCGGGACCAGGGTTTATTGACCCACCTACGTCTGGCAGAGGGCAGCTGGCTTCTTGCGCTCACATCTGCCAGTTCTCCATTGGGAGAGAGCGAGGATCTGCTTGGGAGCCACCTCCAGCAGCTCCTGCCCTCCCTGCAGTGCCCGAGGGACCAGCCGGCAACGCCGCGTGTGGCACCAGCCTGGGACCAGCACCGGTGAGAGCCTGGGCTCATGGAAGGCCTTCAGCTGGTGGGTGAGGGCACTGAAGCCACCAACTCAGGTTCGTTCTTCTAATTCCTGGCAATTCGGCCCTGAGCAGAACGCCTCCAGGCTAGAAATGACTATTTTATTGCCCGAATTCACCGTGTCTTTGCCCTTTTCAGCGAGACAGCCACCAAGGCTGCCAGCTGTGATGGCGGGCACACCGTGGCACATCTCCCGGTGACATTCACTGCACGTCGTTGGGGTGCTCAAGCAAATAGTATTTCACATTTTCAGCCAATTTAAACCTGCCCCCGTGTTTCAAATGGTGATTCACTCTGCTTCCCGTGAGCGGAGTGGGGTTTTGTAAGGTATTAACGAGTTGAATCACTGCCTGGTGCTTGTGCTGCCTTTTTGTTATTCCCTGAACATTTCTCCTGTTTTCCCAGGCAACTGTAAGAGCCGTGGGCGCTGCCTGTCCCCGCAGCCATATGGTGGCTAATGCAGGGTCAGTGCTGGCCGCAAGGGCAGATGGCCCATCTGCCGGGGGCCACTGGCCACATCCCCAGCCGCAGCCTGCACGCCTCCCTGCAGGGGCGAGAGGAATGGGATTTACAGCTCAGGGTGCTGTGTTTGAGCAAACTGCCAGCAAATCCCCTTAGCACCACTTATAAATAAAGAAACACGGGGCGTATCTCCTTCCACCGCAGCCCTGGCGAGAGGCTGTGCGTGGAAACAACGGGCTGACAAAGGCAATCGGTCCTTTTCCATATGAGATTGTACCCATAGTCTCTGATGAATTGCATTTCTGGATTGCTCTAGTGAAGCTAGATTGCTGGATTGCTCAGTGAAGCTGCAGTTTTTCACGAGCAGTGAATGCTCAGGTGCACAAATATTAGAGCATCCATCCATTTTTGAATGCTTCTTTTGTCCCATTTTTACAGCTTTCTGAAAAAAAATAAAAATCTCTCAGGCAGAAGATGCCATGGTGAGAGACTGATAAGTGTGTTCCTTTTAGAACAAGGGAAGAGCAGCCCCCAGACAGAGCCCCAGACAGCTCTGCGGCGACATCTGAAGTGGCAGGGACATGATCTGCAGTGAGCGTCTGTGCCCGTGGCCACCATCACATAAACTCGTTGTGACCACCCTGCCCCGTCCCCGCGCCACCGCCCGCTGGGGAGTGACAGGCTGGGGCCTCCCGCAGAGCGGCACCTCTAACACTCCATGGCACTTGCTCTTCATTCCTCCAAGTCCCGTGTCTTTCTAGGAATCGCTTGTTAAGGTTCTTCAGGTTTTGTTTTCCACGTGTGAGCGGAGGAGCCCCCGCCTCCAGGGCCCGCTGCCGAGGGAGGGGAGAGCCCCCCGACGGGAAGGGTTAATTCGTGCCCCCGCACGGGGCAAGCGAGGGGAGGGGGCTCCGTGTAGTGGTGAGGGCTGGGGGGAGAAGGGCTGGGGAATGGGGTTCCTCGTCCTTCCGAGGCGTTGGCTGAACTGTTCTGCTCTCCCTGTGTGTGCCCTGGAAATCCCCCTCCTGCCTGGGGCTGGGGGCACAGCCGGGGGCACCACGGAGCCCGGGGAAGCCAGGATGGGGCAGAGGAAGGGATGGCCCTGCTGGAAGGCAGCTGCCCGTTCTCCCCAAGGGTGTCGTGCCTTTCCTGCCGTCTCTCCTCACTTGAGGAGGTGGAATTTTGGCTCTGCAGAGTATTAACTTGTCGTCCCCGTGACACAGCTCCTTTCTCTGCCCGTGACACTGATGGAGAGCTCTCAGTAGGGACCAGTCGTCCCTGAAGGAGCCCGTGCTCGCGTTGAGCTCTTCCCCAGCTCTCTGCCCCCTCAGAAGTTTACCGAGATTTTCTTAGCCTTTTTTTCCCTTTGCTCTCTGACAGGAGGATGATCTGTACCTTTCCTAGTAAATAATAATTATCAAACAAATCGTCTGCGATGCAGAGGTGGCAGCATCTCGGGGTGTTGAAGGTCACTGCTCCAATCCACAGCACTGCCCGCGTCCCGGGAATTCCCTTGCCACATCCGAAGGGGATGCTCCGAAGGGGAGGGATGTGGGCGCCGGGGGAGGGGGCCTTTGGGAAGAGCGGCCTCAGGATTTGTGTGGAGTTATGGCAAATTTTAAATTCATCATTATCGTCATTATGTTCTGTTCTGTGTTACCTGGGAACTATTTGGGGAGTATTGCTTAAGAAAGATGAACGCCACAATGTATGGTACAGCATATAGACAATAGTGCATTTAACATTTAATAAGTTATCTTTTTTTTTCAGAGAAAACCCAGCAATTGGCTAAGTAGCCTCCAACTGTAGACTTATTTGAGTGCTATTTAACACAATCCAGCAAACCCCATGAAGCGCAGACGATGTAGTACTTGGGACTAAAAGCCGCGTGTTGGAGAGAGAATCCCAGCTGTAGCTAACCTTTTTTTTTTGCTCTGTATTTATTTGGCTCTGTAGGAACCTGCTCCGCTTCCCAGAGGCGTGTGGAGTTTATAAAGCTACGAAGAAAATCCCTCCATACTGAGATTCCAAAAACTCTCCGGATACGTGTGCATCGATCGTCTGCTTTAAACCGGACGGTGTGAACAGCAAAGGGAGCTAAACTACAAAAATGTAAGGAAATTAATTGTTAAGAAAAGCGTTACATTTGTACTGAAGTAACGTGGCATTTTACGTCAAAGGTTATGGATTTTGATATCAGCATATCATTATATTATAAAAGTAATTTAACAAAGTCCGATTCTACCAGATGCCAATATGAGGATTACATGGATGAGCTGCATTTTTCCTTCCTGCATTTCGTGCTTAAAACATTGTTAAATCCTAAGTGTCCGTTGGGAGTTCTGCTTAAATACTTCATGTCTTAAAATACTTCATTTACTGGGAAGAGCTGCAAGCAGCAGGTGAGGTCCCTGCCTGCAGCCTGAGGCCCTGCTGGGCTCCAGCCGGGCTCCGGCTGGGCCAGCACCCCTCAGACCAGAGGAGCCACGGGGCTGACCCCCGGGCGCCGCTGGGGACCCCGAACGGTGGCCACCAGCCCCTTTGGAAGTGGCCTGGACCCATCGCATCACTGTTGGCTCAGGCCGTGCTTCTGCACCTCCTGTGGATGTGTCTGCAATTTCAGTTCTGTTTTCCCATTAATTAGACTTTTTTAATCATGGGTGTTTTTTTTAATTGAGAAGCTAACTGTACAGGACAGGTATGTGTGTAAATAAGGGATTATGCTTATGTATATGTTAATATTTATATGTAAAAAGATATGTACATAGGAAAGAAAAAAAATGGCTCAAAGAATGTTTTCAAAACGGTTTATTTCTTACAAATGCACAGACAGGAAAGTCACAAAAACGTGCTCCTTAATTTCAGCGTAAGGGTTTTCGCTCAGTTGCCGGTCCCTTTGTGTCTGATCCCGGGGGGGCTGCAGGAAGGGTTCCTACCGTGAGTCCTCGGCCGTGGGAGGGGGCCGCTCCGGAGACGCTGCCACCCTTCGCCCCGGGATGAGCCGGGTGGGATCTCGGTGTCCCCCCCCCTCTCACCCCCGGCTCCTCTGTCCCGCACCCGCTCTCGGGGCTGCCACCGGAGCTCCTCGCCTGGGAGCATCCTTCGGGAATCCCCCCGCCGCCCTCCGAACCGCCGCGCGTGGGGCGGGGGGAGCCGGCTGCCGCCCCGAGCAGCGCGTGGATGGGAGCCCGGGTGGGTCCCCCCCGGGTCCCGCAGCGTGGGCGCTCGCACCGCGGTGGCACCGGCCGCGTCCCCAGAGCGACGTGTCCCTGCGGCGGCTGGAGGGGCAGGTGTCCGTCAGCGGCCACGCGTGGCGTGCTCCGGGCCTGGCCTGGGCCAGTAACACCTGTAGCCTTCAGCGTACCCCGAGTGCCTTACACAGCTCGCCAGCAGCTCCTCACCCCGGAGAGACGACGGGCCCGGGCTCCCTCGGGGGGAGCGAGCCCCCCGGCCCCCCCCCCCCCGCGGGGCAGCGTGTGTTCGCACAGAGCGGGGCTTCGGTTAGACTCAGGAAATCCAATTGTGAGTGAGTGTGTGGAACCCCCAACCCGCCCGCCCTACCGCCGAGGAGAAGGAACTGTTGTAAACTTATGCAAAACGTAAAGCAGAG
>JAOXJM010000002.1:39098803-39113050 GCA_026413425.1 Tringa solitaria
TTGTTATTATACAGAAATGGTTTATTTACAGCAAAGCCATTTATAATGTTTTCCAGAAGTAATAAAAAATAAATACGTTCAGGCAAATAAAGCCATTCCAAGCTGTGCTATGATAATATAGTGCCCAAAATGATGTATAATGAAAGCATTAGTATTTCCCACAAGGGGAACTTTTCATGATTGGTGCTTTTAGAGCAGTGGGACCCCCACACGCTGCTGACAGCACCCCCCATGCCTTTCCTCTCCCCCAGGCTCACAGGCTGATGACCACATCGCCCGGCGCACGGCTCAGAAGATCATGGCCCCGCCGGGGGGCAGGTCCAACATCACCTCGCTGTCCTGACGGCACCAGTGGCGTGGCTGTCCTCGCTGCCACCACCGCCGGGGCCAGCCGGGAAGGGGACAGTGGGTCGCCCTCACGCTCGGGATGAACGTCCAGCATCCCTCAGCTGCCCCGGCCCCTTCTTCTCCTTGGTAGAAAATAGAGGAACCCCCCCATCCCGAGAGGTAGTGCTCCCCTCTCTGTTTCTCCCAGTCTCCTTCTCCAGTAGCTCTTTGGAAAGCCCTTCCCTCGTGCACGTGGGCACCGAGCCGTCCCCGCGCTCAGCCCAGCCGCTGGCCAGGGCGGGAATGAAGGTGCATTTTGGCTGGAATATGCTCCTTTCTAGTAGCATCCACTGCCCTTTCCTAGTCCAAGGACCCATAACCGATAAGCCCTTCCCACTGTGTTTTTCATAGGGTGAGTTACACCTCGCCTTTGCAGCGTCCCCGGGCAGATCTCCACACCGCAGAGATCTCTGCTCCTGCAGTGGCCATCGGTCCCGGCCGGGGGGGACGGTCCCCATGGGCAGGATGGGTGGGGGCTGGTGGCTCCTGGGACCCCCAGCCACCGTGGGTGCACCGGGGGGGCTGAACTCTTTCTGTTAGGCTTGTTTTTTAAAGATTATTTATACAGTTTTTCAAGACCCAAGTGTAAGTCTTACAACCAGTAACAAGGCTCATTTGAAGGCCAGTTGCCTATGACAGACTCTTTTATAAAGGATATTATAGCCTGTTTATTATATTTAAAAGTATGTACAGTAAAGGTGAACCTCTGCACCACACAGCTATGCATGTACCTCCAACGGAATGGCTCACCATTTGTTTTCTCTCCCTTGCTTTGAATAAAGTTTGTTGGAAATCGTAAAACTGGGGAAGTGGTTGATGCATCCAAGTTGATTTTTGTGGTTTCTTCCTTTGGGTTTTTATGGATGGAGGTTTGTAACATCCCTTCATGACTTGCAGGTCACTGTACTCCCCTTTCACGATGAGAAGAGGCTCGTTACTGGCTGTGTGGGAGTAATGGAGAATCCCACCTTTCTGCATAGACCTGCTTAATTGGATTCAGTGCCACAACAGCCTCTGCAAATAAAGTTAAAACACCACTGGGTCACCAGCACTTGTGATGCCCACGCGAGGCAGCTGTGGTTGGAGCTCACTGTGTCTGTGAGCTGCAGCCTCTCCTCGGGCACTGTCAGACACCGATTCCCAGCTCCGTCTGAAACCAGGGAGCGCAAACGGGAACAAAAGAGCTGTGGAAACAGGAGCTCCACGGGTGAAAGCTAAAATGTGCTGCTCAGCAGCTCTGGATACGCGAAACCACGAGTCAAATATGAATGAATGTATCAGTACCTGACTTCACAAATTTAAACCAGGAAGGGATATTGTTTTGGGGGTTTGGTTGGTTTTTTTTTTTCATTATCTGATCTGACCTACATCTCTCAGCTTAATGCATCAAATGCATATCACCTGCTCTGGTGGGAGGTGTCCCTGCCCTGGGCAGGGGGTGGAACTGGGGGGGCTTTAAGGTCCCTTCCCACCCAAACCATTCCGTGATTCTATATAGAAACACATTTGTTCATGTATTTTCATTTTAAACATTATTTATTTTCATTTTTATTTTTCCTGCAACTGCACAAAGACAACTATTTACTTCCTACATAGAATTTTAAAGTGGTAAATGCAGTGGAAACTGCATCAGGAGTGGGAAAGGTAAAAGTTACAGCCTGCTGGCAGTGACCTCTCCCGGCTGCCCAGGCATCCACGGGGTGATGGGGCACCCCCAGCAGCTCAGTTGTGCGTAGCAAGGGGAGTTCAGTGTTCTCTGTCCCGGGAATATCCCTTTCTCCAGCAGCCAGGCTCGTTAGTGAGAGGCATCTCAGGACAGCAGGGACCCGGCAGGAGATGGAGATGCTGTCCCCTCTCCCAGCATCGCCCTGCAGAAGGGGTTTTGGTCCCTCACTGCATGGGACCAGCTGGTCCTGCTCCTTCAAAGGGAGGCTTTCCCTCCTCTGTCAGGCAGCCATCCATCCATCCATCCATCCCTCCCTCCCTCCCTGAGGTGGGGACCCGGGCAGTGCAGAGCCCCCATTTCTGTGTAGCACGGGGCTGGGATCTTCTCTGCAGCCCCCCCAGTGCCAGGAGATGCTGAGCAGAGCCAGCCTCCTGCTAACGAGCTGCGAGGAAACAAAACCACCCAGGGCACAAACACACTCTGTCTCTCTGGCCCTAATTCCTTTGGACAGTTTTCCTGCAGGCTCTGGGTCAGGCAGACGCAGGGGAAGGGAGCGGGGAGACGCTCCGTGCCCTTGACCGAGGGCCGGTGCCCTGGTGGGGGTTGGACTGGGGGGGTCTCCGGGTGCCTGCCCACCCCTCCCAGCCTGTGGTTCTGTGATTGTCCTCACCCCTTTACCTCCACCTTCTCCCTGCCCCGAGCGAAGGGATGAGTGACCCGGCTCGCCAGGTGCCCTGGGTGCCCTCAGGCCTTTGGGGACACAGGAAGGGTCACACCACGCACAGCCCTGCTGAAACAGGGCTGCCAATCGCCAGCAAAGGGATCTGCAGAGAGACAAGTTCAGGCTTATATATTGATTTGTCTCGTTCCTTTACCACTTCTTTTGAAGTCAGGAAAAGCCTTTGCAGATGCCTTCTACACCGATAACACAAACCAGCACAGTGCGCCAACAACCATCATAAATAATTCCAAGTACTGATGAGGGATGAAAGAGAAAAAGCAGAGACCTTCTGACGATCCCCAGGGCTGTTTTTACTGAGTTTAAGACACAAAATCCAGGGTTGTGCAGTGAAATACTAAAATGTCGGTGCCTCGATGGTGGGTGCTGGGCACAGGGACCGTGCCATGTCCCCTGCACGGGTGCATCCCGGCACGTCACCCCGCTCTCCCGTCCCAGCCCCGGCACTAACCCAGCACAAGTCCCTTACAGACCCAGAGACTTGGAGCGGGTCCCCCGGGCAGGGGATGCTGCCACCAGGGGCAACCCCGGCTGGTGGCCACAGCCAGGGCACTCCTCATCCTCGCCCAGACCCCAAAGCCACCATCCAAAGGGCCCTCGGCCCCACCGCTGTAAAGACAAACTCTCCCCAGGGGATTACAAACACCCTCTGGCACTGGGAGGCTGCAAACTGTCCGGATTCACCCAATCCACTTTTAAGCTGTTTTGCAGTTTTTAAGGAGTCTCCCGGTTCCTGCAGCTCCCGCCCCAGCCCTGGCTCTGTGCTGACGGGGAGCATCCCACCGGGGGCCACCGGGCCTTCAAAAAGCTTTCAGTGCTTCGATGCACTGCATCACACCACGCAATTTGCAGAAAATAACAAAAAAAAAAAATACCTGGGATATTGACCGGCTCACTACAGGCTGTGACACCCGGACGGCTGCTGGCCAGGGCGCTCCGGCAGTAGCCAACAGGGCACACGGCAGGCTGGGGGGCTCCTGGCCCAGACACCCACCCCTGTAATGGATGGGTGCTAAACAGCTCCAGCCTGTGAGGTGCAAACAAGAAATGTAATTATAACATCCACCTGCTGCAAGATTCAGTGGGTTTGACTTTTTTCTACAGGTCAATAACCTAGAAATGACAACCAATACTTGGCAATGTTAAAAATACACATTTATTACTCCACATATGCAATGGCTTCTCGCAGTATCTGCAAAAACACAAACTTGTCATAACTTAAATATTCTGTGACATGGCCAAGTTTTCATGCAATAAAATTACAGAAATGTATTAACATAAAATACAAAGATATACTTTACATATATTTCCACTGAAATAGTTTTTAAAAATACCCTACCAAGGCATCGGGATTTCAGCACTGTCCAATGTCAATGTTCATATTATTGGCCTTTTTACTATTGTTTTATTACTCTTATTCTCTTTTTGGCAAGGTGCAGAGTAATAAAAAATTGGCAACAAAAGAAACATCAGGACCTGACCTGGCATTTGTTTTCTACACAAAATTCCCAGTGAAGTCTGTGGAATTCAATGGAAACGCTTAAAAATATGCAACTTCGCAAAACTTCATAATACAACAGAGATAAGAAAACAATCTCATGGCAAGGAATTTTAAGGAGAATAATTTATAGGCAATGTAGACTTTTCACAGCGAATAATGACACGCCCTGTATAAATCTGTCATACAAAAAATACATGTATTTAAATATTTATCTACAGAAAGTTATTGTACTGGGGTTGCAGTGGGGATGTAAACGAGAGCTGCTGCTGACGCTGCGCGAGGGGGTTTGGTACCGGGAGCATTTCACGACTTCACTGCGAGTTCTGCTCCCGCCTGGAGCCGCTCCAGGCTCTAACGCAGGGGAGAGAGTAACCCGGGAGAGGGGGGGGCTCGGGGAATTTCGGCCCCACGTGCTCCCCCCGGGGCCCAGCCCTGTCGCAGAGAACAGCCCCTCGCACCCGAGATGGGGCCACGGCACAAAAGGGGCCTCGTGCACTGAAACCCACGGCGGGGGTTTTGACAATGAAGCCAACACGTATCCATTTCTTAGCGTTTTCCAATTTTCCAGTTGCTCTTTTCTTGTCATTCCTTCTCCAGGGACTGGGCACAACCAGGGTCAATAAAACCCGGTCACCAGTGGGCACCAGGAGGTTACACCCGTGCGTTACCAAAGGCTGACAATTACCGCCTCAGCCCCCTCAGCTGCCCCCTCAGACCTCTCTGCTACTCAGCACGACGACCCCCGGGGTCCCTGTCCTCTCACCTCTCTCAGTGACTCGCACTTGGCAGGAGATTGAGGCAAAAAGCAGGGTTTTCCCCGGGAATGCGCTGCTGGATTTCAGCGGTGCTTCCCGGGCAGCCCCGAGTCCCCCCGCCTGGGGGTCTCTGCCGAGGGCACTTTGTACAACTTACCCGGGAAGAACAGGAACAACCGACACGGAGGGGGTTTGGGGTGAGAAACATCGGTTCCAGCAGTGAGCCAGCTCCCCCCCACACCCCAACCTCGATCTCCAGGGCCGTGTGTCGCTTGTCCCGGGGGAAGCGATGGGAACACCTGATCAGACACCTCCTACCAAACCAACACCTCTCCTGGCCCCAGAGCTTCTGCAGAATGGGATCTATCTGCATCTCCTATATGGGACATTTTGGTCCAAAAATAAGCGATGCTACTAGTCCTTCTGACAGTCCAAACTTTTGCCATTATTTACAGAAAGATGATAAACAGTGAGATGAATCTTACTGAAAAAACCTACCCACAGCAGTGGAGTAAATCATCCATAACTTCTAATTCCTGAATAAATACTCGGTTTTGACCCTCCTGCTGCTTCTCCTGCCGCACCTGAGCCCCATCAGGCCAAGAGGTGGGTCTCTTGTGGCAGCAGGGTTATCAGAGTGCTCTGATGAGAAGCTAATTAGGTGATCAGGGTAATGAGGTGACTCTGGCACCAGCAATCCAGGTGTTTGGCGGGGGGAGGGCAGGGGGCCAGGGCTGGGGAAAGGCACAGGAGAGAGCACTCATCTCAGACCTCCTGCTCCACACCGCCCATGCCCCCACACCCAAACGTTTCTTTTGAAGGCTTCCACGAAAATCTGGTTCCGCACAATTTTAGCCACATACTAATGTCCACATAAAACTGTGGAAAACAAATGTGCCGTGTCACTTTTTTTTGTATAAAATTGTTTTGTACCAGTCGTGCCTTTCTATTTTATTCACCGAACCCCCAAAAGCAGCAAAACTTGTCCTGAAAGAGCCTGCATCTGTTAAAACCATTTTTGATCCAATTTTGCCTTAGGAATATAGAGTAAGGATGCAAACCCTGCGCTCTCCTGACGTCTGGCAGCAAAGAGATGTCGATGGTTTGAAGGCGAATGCAGTTCCAAGGAAGCCCCGTACCGCAGCAGCCGGACGCTGCAGCAGGACCCATGGCTTGTTTGCAGCAATAGGAACCAAAAGCCACTCTACAGCAGATTAAGCAACTAATATAGTGAAGGCTTCTGAAACAAGAAGAAAGGCAACATCCACAGCTGGACACAGGTAGAGAGATCTCCCGTCTCAGTACGGAGTTAAAACAGGTATTGGTAAATTATATACAGTACTTCTACTTTACACTGAAAATAAAGTAAATGAAAGGGTGGAATGAGCTATTCCCCTCTCAGAACCGAGCAGCATGGCAAAGCCACCCGCGTGGCCTCCAATAAAACCTGACCCTGTCACACACCGTGTCCTGCGCAGAGGGACAGACAGCACCAGCCCCTGGGGTCTGTGGCACGGCCCCTGGCTGCTCGCAGCAGCTCGGTGAGGAAAGTGAGTATTTTAAATACATTCTGCATTTCAATTACGTGGTTAATCATTACCCAGCCCCAGAGAATCCATGGAGTGCACAAAAGAACATTTATTTGCCCCGAGTTGGGAAAGGAATTGTGACAGGTGATGAGGACAAGGACGTGCCTGGGATGTCCTCACGCTGGAGGCTCCCAGGAGCTGGTGCCACTGCCGCAGCCCAGAGGAACCCGGGGCCGGTCCCACGACCACGGGGACTGCTTGTCCCCACGGCAGCCTTCACGAGCAGGGAGCGGCAAAGTGAAATTCAAACCACCTACTTATTCAGCCTTCCTCCCCCTCCGCACCCGCGCGCCGTCTTCCCTCGGACCCAAGGACGTAACTTCTTCTCTTGTCACCTTACGGTATTAAAAACATGTGCAGATCAGCAATCTGACATTAAAAAAGAACAAGTACAGAAGTTGATCTACCTCCCTCGACAAGTTGCATAGCAAGTATCTTCACCCACGACAGGCAACCAGTGTGCCGAACTGGCGAGCCATTAACCCAGGAAGGCAGTTCTGTAAGAACTATCTGTTTTGCTACAGCTTGGCAGGACGTTGTCGGTGGCATCTCCGGTGGCACCGGAGGACAGCCTGTGGTGCTCACCGCGACCTGAGAACGGGTTTTCGGGGCGGCACGGGCCAGTGGCCCTCGCCAGGTGGCTGCAGCCTAACTGCTGCCCGCCGAGGAGCAGACGGAGCCGCACATGTTCAAGTTGGAGGTCTCGGACTCGGCCTCCGTCTCGGCTTCGTCGGTGGTCTCGGGGGGGGACACGGACTCGCTCGGCGGCTCTTGGCTCCTCTTTAGCCTGTGCAGAGCAGAGGGACCAGGCGTTACAGGGTCACCCCCGGACCCAACGCCCCACAGGAGCGGTGCGAGGGTGGCCTGCGGTGGCCAGCGTGCCCCAGGCTACCCAGGTACCACTCTGTATGAGCTGCCTACAGCACCCCCATGGTAAAGGAGCGGACACACAGAGCACAGAGAGGGTCTTGACAGGGACTGATGTGTCAGCAAAGCACAGCAAAGTGCTCTGAAATACTCCACACTGACCTCCGACGGCTCAGCTTTCGGGAGTGCTGCCCACCCAGACCTCAGCCAGAAGGGCCCTGGGCCAACACCCCCCCCCCCCCAGCCTCCCCCGGGGGGTCTCCTGCTTCTCCGAGGAGCCACACGTCACCGGTCAGTGCGCTCCAGCACGGTGCAAAGCACCTGCTCAACTCCAGCACTTTCCCTGCCTGCTCAGCCCCCGCAGAGATTTCAGCACCCTCCTTGCCTTCATCTTCCAAAACATCATCCTCTAAAAGCAGGATGGACGAGAAGATGCAACGGGGGAGCTGAAGCAGTGTCACATACATATGTTAAATCCCAGAATTGTCCCTGCAGCACATTTTGTTTGATGGAAGTGATTAATAATCCCTGATCTTGTCTCCCATTCTGGTGAGAACTGCTGTTCATACAGAGGCAGCACCTGAGCTCCTCGGCTGACACCAGCCACCCAGGGCTAAGCCAGCAGCAAGATGTCAGGCCCTGGCACTCTGATTCCTAAGGGAAGTCAGGAAAAAGAGCATTTTTTCCTTAAAAAACAATACCCCCGCACACTCACTTCTCTCTGTTAAAGATGACAAAGTCTTGCTGGATGGCTTCAAGGCATTCTTGGAGATAGTCATTTTCCTGTTGAGGAAAAAGAACACAGGCATTAGCAGCCCCGTTTGCCCGGCATTGCTGCCTCCAGCGTCACGGCGCTTCCAGCTGCACCACGGAGCCTCCCGGCCACCAGAAACCTCAGCCCAAACACAGGATGGAAACAGCACCCCGACTGCCTCCACGGCTCTCACCGGTAGCCTCTTTCAGCTCCAGTGAGCAGAGTTCTCCATAAAACACAGACAGCCCACCGTTTTCCAAATAAACAGAGATAATACACAATAATCTGTGTATTCCCGTTTTGGGAGTGAGCTCTGCCCACGGGAAGGACCGGCAGCACGGGGGAGAGACCAGCACAAAGCCTGCCCTGGGAGCCCTTGCAAGAGCAAGGCAGAAAGCGGCACCTTGTCCCACAGCCGGCTGGCCCCGGCGCTGGGCAGGAGGGAAAGGCAGGAGCGGGGGCAGCCCACGCTTCCCATTTCTGCCTTTATTTCACCTCCTGCATCACCTCTGCCCAGGTGCAGAGGCCTCCTCTGAAGCCAGACTCCACCTCCAGTCCGAGCAGGGACACCCATCTCCTGCCCAGGCACGTCTCCCCCGGCCCTGCGTCCCCAGCCAGGGGCCACAGGGAGGGACAGGAGCCCGGCCCAGGCGGTGGGTGCGGGCAGGCAAAGCGCCCCGCGCTCTCTTGGCAGCAAAACCTCCGAGAAGTATTTGCAAATTTGCTTATTCTGGTTTTTTTCCTCCCTCACTTCCCGATTTCTTCTTCAGCATTTACAGTAAGTCTCATTGATCGCAGCATTAGCCCCCGCTGAAGAGGGAAGGATCCATTGCAGTTAATTGGCGCAGACACGGAGACGGGAGAAATCCCGCCCGGCGCTCCCTGCTGCCCTCGGACCAGGACGGCCCCGGCCTCGCCGGGGGGAGCAACGTTTGCTCCCCGAGTCTGGGATTTGGGCAGCTCAGAGGCACCGTGCAGGGCAAGCAGGGACAGTGGGTGACACGCATTTGCTCTCACTGGCCTCCCCACACATCACCGTACCCCAAACAGCCCTCACAGCCCCCAAACATCCCTCACAGCCCCCAAACAGCCCTCACAGCCCCCTGGGTGCTGCAGGACGGAGTACTGGCTTCCCTGCAGGAGCTGGCTTACTCCTGGGACATGTCTGCTCTGTAAAAACAAGCTTGCATTTATCTCCCCAGCGATATGAAAGCACCGTGACTCCCACTGTGCCTCACCTGGCACAGCTCGTGTGGTCGGGGAAAACGGGGGACCGTTCCCTAAAACTGGGATGGACTGGTGGGATGATTCTGCGTGGCCATCGCCAGTGCTTGGAGACACTGCTCCCGTGTGAGCCCATCCCAGCACAGACACGGGCAGTGCCTCTCGCAACGGTGAACATCATAAGGATGTGTATTTTTTTTTTTTTAATTTTTCTCTTGACCGGCGTGCCCAGACCTCTGTTTCGCATTTCATTTTCTGAAGTACAGATTACTGTGAAAGAGTTTTATCCAACTTACATAAGGTGTTGTTGGGAAGACTCCATCAGGCAAATGCTTTTATCAAAATAAACCTGCATTGTCGCAGTAACTACTGCTCTACTCCCCCAAATTCAGCAGCGCAGCCTTTTGTCCTGGCGGCCATTATCCCAGAAACCACTTACGGACTGCGAGCTGTCTTTGCTGTTATCCCTCGACTTGTTCTTCGCCAGCCTCTTCTTCTTCTTGTGCAAGGGCCTCGACTCCAGAATCATCTCCTCCAGCTCGAAGGTGGGGTCGCAGTGCAGGCGGCCCTTCTGCGGGGACACAGGACAGACACCGCGTCAGCCACGGCAGAGATTCTTCCAGCAAATACACTCAGAGACCGATTCTCCATCAGGAAAGCCTCTGCTGGAGACAGCTGTTCCTCTAACGAGGAGGAGCGGGGACACGAGTGGCTCCTACTCACGTTGGGGACGAAGCCCGGTGCCACCCGCTTCTCGCTGACGTCGCTCCAGACCACGCCGGACAAATACGCCGAGGCCTGGATGTCGGCCAGGCAGGAAAAGCGATGCTCGGGGTTCACCGTCAGCAGCTGGGGAGAGAAAAGTGTCCCATCAGAGAAGGAGGAGCCCACAGCACCCTGCCACCAGGGTGACCCAGGGGGTCCGGCCACGCAGCGACCCTCCTGCCGTGGGGAATACCTAACAGATGACAGAAAAATAGCACATTAGAAAAATGTCGTGGAGATTGTGAAACCTTTAAAAAATGGCAGCATAATTCTAGGCACACTAATTATAGGTGGTTAGAACCTTTTTGCAGAAAATAAAGACAGCACTGAGCATCTTCCCGGTGCCGAGGCAGCTGTGCCAGCAGCAGGCGATGGTCACGGTACCTACAGCCCAGCCCAGCACGGGGACGCTTGCGAAGGGTGCGGGGAAAAGACCTCCTGGGCCAGCAGCTGCCGCCTGGGGAACTTTTCAGGCATTTCTTCACAATATAAAGTTATCTTCCATCTTTCTGGTGAGACGTTTAATTCCCTCCCAGGCTCTAAAAGCCTGACTGCAGCCCAGCAGATGGCAATGTGAACCCGCCGAATGCTATGCCGCAGCCGTAACTAATAATGTTGCTTCTCATCAAAACAAAATTTAATTACGTCCATTGTCCACCCAACATTAACTTACACTGGAGTCACTGATCTGCTGTCAGTACATGTACAGCTGTTTTATAGCACACCCATCAGCTACTTTTCTGAGTTCCCAGGCAGGCAGAAGCTGCAACCACAGCGTCCACACCAAAGCAGCAACTTTGTGGTGCAGAACAGGGAAAGCAGCAGATCATCCACAGGTACAGACCCCCCAGGCAGTTCTCACAACCAAACACACCGAATCAGAGCCTTCAGCCCGGCAGAACTGGTGAGAGGGAGCAGCTAACGCAGCAGAGAATCACACAGAATACATAAAACCCGCATAATAATAACATAGAATGTGTTATAATAAACAAAACACAAGATTAATCTGTGCTTAAGCCTGAACAAAGTAATAAAAATTAGTCCTATTTCAATTTTACATTATTTATTAATATGCTGAACATTTTCCAGCTAGTCCCACGCGCGCTGCAGCTAATGTACAATGTAACCCCCCCAGCAGGACGGCTCACCTTTCTCAGTAGCGCAACCATCTCTTTTGACCACGTAGAGGAGTACTGAACGCTGACAGTACTGAAGAGCTGAATCAAAGACTCCACAGGGTTGTTGGAGTGGATGTCATATGGCCTCTGGGGGAAAAACGGACAGATGAGGAGACATTCCCTTTCCCCTCTGCGGTCATTCAGAAAGCGGGTTCTTAGACCCCGGAGCGGCCGAGAGCCCTACCCAGCCCCGCAGCAGCTCGTAAGCCATGATTCCCAGTGACCACCAGTCAACCTCGAAGGAGTAGCCCGTCCCGCCGTTCATGAAGGAATGAAAAATCTCCGGGGCTGAAGAGAAAGGGCAAACGCAACAGGTTATTCACTGGCCAGGTCGTTTCTGTTCCAGTGTTTCAGGTGAGTCAGTACGTGAGCCTTATGGTTGTTTTTATGCAGTAATGCCCGAGGGGGGGCTTTGCGAGCCGCGGGAAAACAGCGGGAGCAGCAGCAGGGGTTATGGGGCAGCTGGGATGTGGGGTACGGATGGGGAGAGCCCCCCCAGTCGGGCAAGGGATGGCAGGAACCACGTCAGGAACCACATCAGGAACCGCAGTAGGTCCCAGCCGGGGCCAGCGGGGAGCGCAGGGCGGGATGGGGAGCGGGTGCTGGCAACGGTCTGCTCGCCCCAGGAGTTTCACTTTTCAAATGATTAGGCTCTGCTGGATGAGTTGGGCACATGCATTAATGTGCTAAATTAATTCAGTGCCTTTGTCACAGACAGGGACTGTCAGGCAGCATGCGGTGAGCACACTGAAACGTGAAATACAGACGTAAGGAGCAGCTCTTATTTCTTACCCATGTATGGCTTTGTTCCAGCTAATGCAGTTGCTCTTTCACCATCCCTAATTATTGTTGCAATATTAAAATCTGTTAAATGTGCATGACCTTAAATAAAGACACATTTTAAGAAGGAATTAATGGCAGTGCAGAACATTGTCAGTGCAGAGTCAGAACACATTCCTTTCCACAAGCTCCAGCCTTCAGATGGTGTAGCACGGGCAGGTCGGGGTCAGAGCCCACCAAACGGCCACAACAGACCCTGGAGCTTTCCCAGGACCTCGGGCTGGCCGAGTGATTAAATGGAAGCTGGTTTGGGGTCTTGATGTTAAATCACCCTTGGAGCCAAGTAGTAACCTACAGCAGCTCCAGCACTTGGTGAAACTGCTCTAGCCAGAAACCACAGCCAGTGAAGAAGACAACAGGGAAACACTACACTAGATGTTGCCTCGGTCACATTGATTAAAACCCTAGAACCATTTTTGATGAAAGCCATTGAACCACAACTACCCCAAAGTCCCAGAGCTAAACCACTCCACTGCCACTCTGCACAGACCACAGCAAATTTGGACAGGTCGGCTGAACAAAACCATACCAACACTTCCCAAATCATACACCCATACTAAGAAATCATTAAGATATTTTGAAAACTGCTGGAACACCTTCTCTCCGTTTCTACTTTCTCTGTCATCAGGACTGAAGTTAAAATTCAGAAAAGGCCATTATTTTCAAGGCAGCCTGGTATACAGAAAACCCACCACTTGCCCTTCTGGAGCTACTTTCTGCTCTCTGCCTACAAGGCAGCTATGGAAGCGGGGTGTGAATCCCCGACTGCCTTGTCCCGTGAAGCTTCCCTTACATCTCCTTTTTCCCATTTGTGTTTGGGCTTTATACTCCATGCTATTTTCTAATTAACTACCATGCAAGCACAAGTTTTGGTTTTTATGAGGCTTTATGATAAAACTCAGATGGTTTGGAGCCTAAGAGATTGTGTCTTCATTTTATAAGATCTACTGCTGGAACAGAGGTTGTTACAGGATCTCCTGTGGTATTCCAGGAGGCCACTGAGACAGTATTACCAGTGAATGCTCTTGTAGATGCTCTCAGCCAGTTCCTGAACTCACTCAACCTGGCTCAGCCCAGATCCATCACCCCAGGAAGACATCAAAACTATCCTAAAAGTGCAGATCACTCACTCTAAAACTCAACAAAATCAGTTCCTGTGCTTTGTGCCCTCCCCGATGCCAGGTACCATGTCTCTGGATGGGTGACCTGTGCATGGGGGCACCAGGGAGGGAGAAGGCAGCATGGGGGCAAAGCGAGATGGGGCAACCAGGAGAGCGGCTGCCCGTGGTGGATCTTCCCTGGCATTACAATGCACAGGTACGTCCCACCAAACACCGGCCTATGGAAGGAGCAGTGCCTTTTCCACACCTTCTCCAGATAAAAAGACACACAGTATTCAACACTCTGTCCCTCGGATGAAGGAGGCAGACAAAGCAAGGCAGGGAGGTCCTACCTTGCTCATCGAGGAGGATGTTGTCTGGCTTCACATCTCTGTAAAGAAGCAAGGTTACAGCAAGATGAAATCTCAGGCAGATCAAGGATGCAACTCAGCAACAAAAAAACTGCAACTTTTTTATCTACCAGAAGTTAGAATGGTATAAAACAAAAACACCCCAACATGAGACATGTCCCTTTACGATGGTCTCACGCCAGCAGGTCCCCAGCGCCGTTACCTGTGGATGATGTGCTGGCTTCGCAGGTAGTCGAGAGCCAGCGCCATCTCACAGATGTAGAGTTTGACCGTTTCTTCCGTAAACTGGACGTTCTGCTGCAGATGATAGCGCAGGTCGCCACCGAGAAGCAAGTCCACCACCATGAACATGTCCTCCTCGTCCTGGAAGGAGTACCTGCGGGACGGCGCTGTGTGAGCGAGCAGGGGAGGCACAGGACAGGCTTCTTCCCGCTCCTAATTACACAGCTCCGAGACGGGGCTTGGAGCAACCTGCTCTGGTGGGAGGTGTCCCTGCCCAGGGCAGGGGGTG
>JAOXJM010000002.1:39123843-39136818 GCA_026413425.1 Tringa solitaria
TGTCACCAGGCACCACTGAGAAGAGTCTGGCCCCATCCTCTTGCCACCTGCCCTTCACATACTGCAGCAGCTTTTCTGCAATTATCATTTTCAGCTACTTTATAGCTACATCTCTAAGAATAACAGCAAGTATTTTAACAACACAGTCTCCCCTTCAGACTCAAAGGTCAAAACCAGAACCGATCTACCCAGGTATAAAGCAATTACTGGGTGTAAAGTTGCAGTGAATGCAAGACGACTGCGATCCTCAGGAGCCACGCTGAGGTCACCAGCTCAACAAATCTGCCCTCCTGTTTTTAAGAGCTGATTTTGTTCTCTATTCCAAACACCTCCCCATGTTTCACTCCTTTAAATATTTTTCATGGAGTCTTACAACTTTATTTTTTCCCTGCTGAAAAGTTATGCTTTATCACAAGATTGATGAAAGACTGGTTTGTCAGAACACCATAAATCATTAAAACCTCTTTAATTCAGCACTGCTGCTTGGTACAGCCACGTTGTAACAGCAGCTGATAAAACTTTTATTCCTAGCAAGCCTGTTACTGTTTTCAGGTCGTGTCAACACTTCCATTAAAGATCCCTTTCTCAGTTCCCTGTGCTAGAGACGAGAACCCCTTCTGACCTAAAATAAAGCCTGCTGTCTGAGGTTGCACCTCAGCTTACCAGCAGCTTCAGCTTTGTAGTCTGGAGAGCGTGGTCACGGTCTCATCTGCAAACCTGCAGTCCTTGAAGTTCAACAGACCCGTACGGGTTTCTATCACCTGCTAAGGTGGCCAGCCCTCCATGTACCAGGGAAGTAAAACACATCACATAGGTACAGCTGGGAGCGTGACCAAAACACATCCCAAACTAAGCTTCCACATATTATTTTTTTCAGAATGAACCTTACTCCTGCCTTGCTGTTGACATCAATGGCACACAATCAGCACACTGAAACCATGGCAGGAAAAGTTCTCCTTACTGGCACCTTGGGGAGTCCAGTTCCTCCAGCTGGCATCTATGAGGGAATATTTTCCAATTTTCCTGCAGGAGTTCATGAGAGGGGGATGCAGAATGTTATCTACATGCTCCGAATCCTATGATTTAAAGCAATTTTAGGTGGTTCAGATTAACCACTTCCTTTTAATGTCATGCCGAGAAAATAACATCTCAGCAGACATTAAGCAGATGTTTCCGTAATCGAGTTTTGGATATGGGTGATTATTTGACTTCCAGCTCCAAAAAACGGATAGACTTTTTCACCTCATGAGAGACATTAATCCAAACAAACAAGGAAAAACTAGAGCAGTGACAGTGTACAGACCTAAGAAACAAAAAAGGAAAAGGAACATTTTTCTTTATTTTTGTTTGTCCTCGTTCTCCACCTTCTCCCCTCTTGCACACCAGCTATACAGTTTCATCAATTGATAGAAATTATGGACTATCAGATATCTCAAAATCTGGTATCTTTACTAAATTTTAAAACAAAAATGTAGGGATTTTGGAGCAGCCTTTGGTCATAGCCTTGGGCACACATCTCTCATGTGGCCTGGCCTGGGTTTGCTGACCTTCGGGACTCAGCGTAGCAGACCCTCACTTGGGAGGTCTCAAAGAGGAGGGGAAGGGTGTCTCCCACCACACAGACGGCTCTGCTGGGCACGGGGAGGAGGACAAGCAGGGAGACATGTTCTGGAGCTGTCACGCTTCCTACGGAAAGGCTCTTTGGCATCTAGATTTTTGTGTAGCTTTAATCACATGCTCATGTCTCTGCTGGGCTTTTTTGGCTTTAATATTATTTCAAGCACAATGATAAAAAATCAGACCAACCTGCAGAAATCCCTAAAGATGCCATGACCCCTTCTACCTTTTGGATGGATCCAAACCTGGATCCACCATTTACTCCAGCTCCGCAGCACTCCACGGACTTACATGAGGACCTGGACCCCTGTATTCAACTACAGTTAACAAGCCTTTTCTGAATAAAAGGTGGAAAGTACATCTTCCTATGGTTGACAAATATTTTGAGTTAAATCTTGTATTTGGAGTCATCTTTCATACAGCCATGATTACATTCTGTGATGGTTTATACGCCAGTCAGAGAGGCAGATGAAAAGATTTTTTTCGTTACATATTTGCTAAAACTTGGGAACAGAGAGAAATCTAATTATTTCCAATGAAGAATGGAGGGCTTTATTTAATCTCTGAACGTAAATTAATGTTGAAGCTTTTCCTGATCCCAAAGGCAAGAACACTCACTGTGCTATTTCGAAAAACCTCATCACTCATCTTTAAATGGCGCTGCCGGGCAATGGACTTGAGAGAGACGTGGCCCCAAGTCCTCCTTTCTGTGCTGCTGCCACAACGTGCCTCCCAGGCACCAAAGTTTCCGTTCCGCACTGAAGTAAATAAACACAGGTATAACTTCTCAACTGAGAACGAAGGGGATATTCGTGTCTCACAGGGCAAAAATGTCAGGAGGAATTAATGCCACTAGCAGCCAAATGCTTAATTTTTCATCAGCTTTGTTGTTCTGATGTGTTTACCACCAAATTGCTATGAAGGGATGTGTCCTGGTGGGCCTCTCCTCTAGTGAGGGTCCTCTGTGCTGAGAGACCTTGTTTTGCAGCACCAGGCCCAAGGTATTGCCCATCACACCGCAGACACTCAGACCCAAGATCCCAGCAAATTGTAAAGTGGCTCCCAGCACAGAGGTGAGCAGCGCTCACTCCAGTTCACTAAAAACAGCTAATATGCCAGAGTGACAAAATCCTCCCAGCTTTACTATCAGCTGTTGGGTCTGCCAACGGGCATTCAGAAATTAGAATAACTCTAAACAATTGTTACTTGACAGCAAATACCTCTGTGCACGTACTGTGCCTGTTGCCACAGCATTAATTCCTCCATCAACCACAGCTCCCCTCTCCAGGCTTGAAGTCAGTAACTTGGCTGGATGGAAGTTTGTCCACATTCAAGTCCCATCTCTTCAGATTTGCTTTTCAATATTGCACTAAAATCCCTAGTATCTCTCCCTGGGGAAAAAGAACAGTTCAAACCTAGACCTTGCAGGAGTTGACCAAACACATCTTTATTTTCCCTTTGTCCTACATGCCCAGCACTTAACACAAAGCGTTTGGATGGCCACCAACAGAGACCATAGTAAGGAACTGTCAAAGTATACAAACAGCAAAAGCCTCAATGAGAAAACATCATCTGGAAAGTGAGAGGATTAATGATAATTTGTGGTTAAGACCATCTTAGCACACCTAGCACAACTCTATTAACTACTGATGAATTTCACTGTGACCATCATTGACCCTTCCTTTAGAAAAAGCAAGAAAGTAAGTGTCAGGCAGCTCCAGCATCTACCTCTGCACATGTAGGAACTCAGTACACAAAATATGCCAGGTCCCTTCTCCACGAGGAATGTCTTGCAATTCTTCTAACAACTGATTCCTGTCACAGCTGGCTAGAGAGAGCCATGTCTCATGGAAGAGACAGCTGTAGAGGCCAGGGAGATGGAGGTCCCTTTCCCATGACAGGGCACAGAAGCTGAGTGTGGGTGCATGGACATGGACAAACCCCCCTCTCCTCCTGGCTGGTCTCCTTCCGCCATCGCTGTGGCCACCCCACCAGCTCAGCCGAGCAGATGGGTCACCAGCAGACAAGGGGTTGCCTCCAGCCTGTTCCCAAGGAGCCACAGCACTAGTTCACAAGCCTTTCTATCAAACCTCCCCAACAGTACTTAATTATATCATATCACCAGAATGAAGAAATATGCTCCAAGCATTTGACAGCAGAGAAGAGGATCTTCCTCCTGCGGCTCACCCATTAGGCATCTAAGGAGCTTTCATGCTTGTACTCATTAATGCTGCCGAGTTACTCACCATCCCTCGAGCGGCCCGTCATCACGCATGTCTCCATGATCATCAGGCAGCACTTAGCGAGCTGAGTCACTGCTATGACTTCAGCCTGGCCGCCCAGAGGAGCCAGCAGCCACCCAACCCAGCCCTGCCTGCCCAACGGCAAGCAGATCGATTCCGTGGCAAACTCTGCTGGCTGGATTAATGGCACAGGGCACGGGGAAGGGGCAGATCAATACCTGAGCTCGTCGCTGCCACCCAGCAGCGGTGCTTGACCATGCCTTAAGTCCTCCCTCCATCCTGGGAGCATCACCCAGAAGAGGAGCTGCTGCCGAGAAAGGTCTCAACTGGAGTACTCTGCCCAGGAACAACCCTGCGGATCTACTCGCACTGATAAGCCAAAAGATAATAGCAGGGGACCAAAATCTAGCTTTCCCATGTTACACAAGTGTTCTCCTTTGAGTTTGTATCTGAACGTGTTTCCCTGCCGAGGAAATAAGGCAGAGCCGAGAGCCCGGGGGTGCGGCGGGAGGCAGGGACTGCGCACGGGGCACACGAAGGGCACTATTTCCTAAGGAGACGAGCGTCGGCCGAACAAAGCTCCTGCGTCCTTCCGAAACGGCAGCCGGGAAGAACGGGCTGGTTGTTATTTAATCTCCAGTGTGGCCTGGTTTAACTGCACCATTTGCTGAACATGAACAGATAGATATTTTATACTGTGGTGCCCTTTACTTAGAGGATTTTTTAGCACTTACTTTTAAAAATAATTTTTAGATCAAAAGTAATAACATAGCACAACAATCTTACTGCAACTCTGTGAGTGAACAACATTAACAGAAGGATTCTTGATGGATTTTGTACATAAATAGTAACTAAATGGGAGGTGAGAGGGAAAAGCAGAGACACAAAAGACTTCTCTTTAATAAATACTGTTCCTTTTCTTTCTTTAAAAAGATCTCATGTGTTTACAGTCCAAAGTGTTTTCCTGAAGGAGGTAGAATTCCTGATCATGCAGAAAAAATATAATTTATCGCAACTGTGACGGGTCAGTAAGAATAAAAAAAGTATAAAAGATTAGAAAAGCATATTTGCAATTGTTTTTATTGGTGGGGAGTCAGATGAAGGGAAGCAGCATTCAGGGACTCAAATGCACCGAAAATCACATCCTCTTACTTATGCTGCTCACAGAATTTGTTCTTTATTTCATGGCCATTTTCTCAGACGCTCTTCGCTCATGACAGGCTGAGCAGTTTGACCTTTCTCTCTGCCCGTGCTTCGCTTCCTTGTTTCCCCAAGCGCTGAAAGCAGTTATTTAGCAGAAAGATGTAGCAATAAAGACAAAAAGAAAGAGCAGGTACCTAAATGGCAGAACACAGCTGAGGCACGAGAATTAGTCATTTCTGTCTCTTCCACCCCAAATGCATCAGTCTTGGGCAGAGAATGAAACGAGAAGCAGGGACACAACTGGTGACAGAGCAGTGGGGTCTGTGGGACGCGCTCTGCTCCCAAACCAGGCATGTTCACCCAGAATCAGAGGGTGGTTTTCGTTGGAAGAGACCTTTAAGATCATCAGGTCCAACCACTAACCCAGCGCTGGGTGCTCCATGCGAGGGACCCAGCCAGTGCATCCCCCGTCGCCCAGCCAGGCTTTCTGGGTCTGTGCAAACATTTGTACCGCTCTCAGCTGAATTAATTGGTTGTCAGAGAGCAGCCAGACAAACATCAAGCCTCTGACAAGCTGGAGAGAGCAGCAGCTCTTTGCCAATTGTTACTGGCAAAATGTCACCCTTTGTGCAACAAATACGCATTCCTGGTTTCCTTAAATGGTTCCTGATGAAATAGATACTCTATATAATGCAGGTCAATTTTTCAGGAAGCTATTTCCAGCCAGTCAGAGAATGAAAACACTCATGAAAATATCCAATATGCTGCACTCTGACAATTCCGGCTGTTTTCTGGGGACCTCAGATGTGACAGTGTTCGCGCCACCATCCAGCTGAACCAACAGCAGCACCGTGCCCACACAGGACTTGGTCACACGCTTGGACACAAGGGGTTCACACAAGCTGAACCACTGCACGAAAAGGAAAGGTGCATCTGAAATGCTGACCATTGTATTTACAGCAAACGACTCCAGGATCCCCAAATCCACTAAGGAACATGCTCAGACCTAATGATTTTAAGCACCACCACAAATAACGAGGACTGAGGCTGACCTGGCTGGATTCATACAACAAATTGTGCAGCTTTTACAATACAATTAGGTATTGAGACCTTAAGGCTCATTTGCTTCCCAGGGAGTAAGAGTTATAAAGACTGCCTGGAAACCCACAGCCCTTTTGCAAAAGGACATCTTCTGTCAGCAACACGTCCTGTTGGACAGACACCCACACGGGAGGACCTGGCTCATTACACAGTTTAAGGAATAGTTTGTCGGTCAAATCCGTAATATTGGTGCTTCCTCCCTTTGGGAGGTCCACAAAAGGAAAGCAGCACCTACTAACCATCACAGGCCGTGTGCGTATGTACATAAAGACATATGTGCAGGTATGTACATAAAGACATATGCAAGTATCTACCCACCCATCATTGCTCTCCTAGTAGAACCCAGTTCCATAGGTCAGGGTAACACAAATAGAAATCCTGTTTTACTTTCCAGATTCAGATCCATGACAGTAAAGCAGCATCTCCTGACTGCATCACCACTGAGCTACCACCTGGGACGTGCACGCCAGCGTGGGGACAGGGACCAAAGGCACAGGAACACAGGACAAGGTGCTCAGAGGTTAACACAGAACACCAAACCCTGAAGCCATGCAAAAATAGAAATGACACATAAACAGAGATGAAATAGAAATGGTGCATAAACCCAACCCAGAGGTGTCTGCGGGCTCAGCTGGCTGGTGAGCAGCTCGGGGCAGCCAGACGCTGGGCAATGCGGTGGTCGAGGGAGGGAGGAGATTCCAGCCCCAGCAGAAGTAACAAGAAATGAACCCTCATGGTCTCCCAAACGTTGTCACACGAAATACCCTACATTCCACACAACCTTTCTGCTCCACCTCAACAGGTCTATTCCACAACAACTTTTTCCACATCCTCTTTTTGCCTGTCCCCAGAATCCATCACCATGGTTCATCTGGGAAACAAGGCAAACCACCACCTTGCCCGTAAAAGATGCAATCTCAAGGGAGAAAGGCAGGCAGGAAAATCGGGAGGAATAAAAGCACATCATGCTCATCAACAGGAAAGACCCTTCCTTGGAAGTCTGGCTGTGAGAAGTTTCCGTCCCACGGCAGGTCTAGCCTGGGAGCTGCTGCTGACTGCTGGTGGGCAGCACAGGCAGCAAGTCCCTCTGTAGCACAATTGTGTCACATCTATCATTACAACAGCAGTTTCTATTGCTAATTGTACACCAGTTGCATCAGTTTCTGTTTATAATTCTCACAGTCCAATTTTTCTTCATTGCTGAGACAGAGGAACTCTCAATTGCCTGTTACTGGCTTGTGGGCAGCGCCTGTCCTCACCACAGAGAAACCAGAACACAGCTGTGCCCGGGACAGCTTTATGGATTTCTGTCTGCACAAACACCGTGAGGTTGGGATTTGGTTTCAAGCAGTGCACAGACGCTTCAATAGGAAGTCGTGAACTCCAGACTTCTTTGAACGCTGGTCCAACCCACAGGAAGAAATACATCATGTGCAGAAAAGGAGAAAGTCTCTTTCTGCAGACATCATTGAATGGTGGTGCTGCATGGAGCCAGGGAACGGGTACTCCCCGTAATGCTCTGGGTAAACCCAGGCAGTATTTACTTTAATAAACTATTATAAAAGAGCTTAGGGAATATTTGCTGCGTCATGCTGATATATTCATAATTTCCTAAGAACAGAGAACATTGTTCCTTACCATTTATGACATTAAGTGGTTTGTAATTGGATTGTCCAACCATGAGCATTCACAGAACACCCCAAATTCATAAGCTGCAGCTTCTCAGGGCCTGTAGATGACTCTGATGTCCAATGTAGCTTTGATTTTATTGTTGCCAAATCCTGCATCTGATGCTGAAACATCCCATGCTCTTGGTTCAATTAACCAGCTTGTGGGGGTGTGTTGTATGATGGCTTGTCAGAACAAAAAACGATCCAAATGCTGGTCATATGTAAGCCACTGAGCAATTTATAATTAACATTAGCAAAGCAGGGCACATTTTTCTTACTTTAAAAATAAGAGGTTTTTATACATGGCACGTGAGACCAGCAGCCTGGCGTGGGCTGCAGGACTGGCAGAGGCACCACCGCCACGGACAAGGAATGGCCTCTGGGCTTATGGCCGAGGACACCTCAACTGGAGTTGGGGTTCCTCTTAGGGGTCAGGCTGCAAGAACAATCATCAGATTTCCAATTATTAATCCCAGCAAGTGCCAAAATATTCTGCTCTTTGTCCTCACAGACGGATGACAGTTTATGAAATTCAGTAATGCATTTTGGTGGGGTTTCCCCATAGCCACACCACCCAGCCCTGCTCTGCCCTCTCCTCTCCCGCTGGTTTTCTCGTGGGACCCCCCAAGACTCCAGCACAACCTGGAGATCTCCCACGTCCAACATCTCCTCCAAGACCTTCAGGTCTCCATCTCCTTACCCCATCATTAGTTTGGCCCTTCTGAGAACAAGGGTCAGTGTCTGATTCAGAGACATCTGCCACCCAACAGACAGCAGATGTCAGTCCATAACAAGGTCTCCTCAACCAAAGGCCTAGAAATGAGATTGCACTTGGGGCTTGGGCGGGGAGGGGGTTGGCGGTGGCGTGTGCGCATTTTGATGTCAGAATTTAATATTGAAAAATCTTAAATGTAAGAGCACAGGTTTTGCCTGACAGAGGGAGATCACAAACAAGAGCTAAAGGTGCAACCCAGTCCAGGCAGAGGTAACATGGTACAAAAAAACCAGGCAAGGAACAAGGCAGAGAGATGTCCTAGAAGGTCCAGTCTGTGGTCCTAAAGTGTCAGAGAGATGGTTTGGGTTAATAACAACAATAACTAAACATCTGCAACAGTCACAAGTAATTGGAAAAACACCTTGTTTTCAAAAGAGCACATGAGAACACGCTGGGCATTCCCGTCCATAGGGACTTCCCTGCCACTCTCATTGTGGGCGGCTGGAGACAACTGTGCGACTCTGATCGGGGACTTCGTGGAGGAGAGAGAAAATGCCCCAAGACAGCTTGGCTGCGTGCCTCCAGCTCACAGGACTGAGCCATGCCCTCCTGGGAGTTGTTTCTTTTGCCTACGCCGTGACGGCACTGCATCATTTTACTCCTTATAGCAAACAAGAACTTCATAGTCTTTACACAAACATGTCATGGGGAAGATGGATTATGGATGTGCTGTCTAGGCTTCCTCCCACTAACGACCTTTCTGCAAACTGCAGCAGGAAAGCAATATATGAGCCTGTTAGTGGGTGACTTCAGAGCTGGGAAAGCTCCGAGAAAGGGTGCGGGGCCTGCGGGAGAATGGGCTGGCTCGGACACAGCACCCTCTCCACCTCCTCTACTATTTTCGGGAACTACCTGACCCGCAGATCCCTGCTTTGCAGAGCAGAGCCAGTGAAAAGAGGATTCTTCACACGGCAGTGTGAATAGAGAGCAACACACCTCCTCTGGCACAAGGCACCGGTGACAGCCACGTCGTGGGGCAGCCCCAACACCGCTGTGCCCCCTGCCCACCCCGTGCCTTTCAGACTCATTAACTGCAGCGCAATTAAAGAGGCTGGTTTGTGCCACGGAACAGCGTCTGTTGTTGCAGGAAGCTCTGCCGCAAGGATGCATCGCCCAGGGACAGACAGGTTTTTGGAGAGGGACACCATGGGCTGCGAGCAGGCACAGTGGGACAGGGGTGTGGGTGGCCAGTGGCACCTCCACCGGTCCCAGAGAACCTGCTGGCCATCACTGCACCTCACCGCACTGCCTGGCTGGCAGCCTCGAGTCTACAGAGGCTGGGTTTGATGTTGCATTTACAAACACAGGAATCCTTTTTCCTTATCACCTCATGCTAGGTTTTCCAAAAATTAAAAAGAATTTATATAAAATTATACAAAACTTAAAAATATTTTATATTTCATGTTTCCTTTTTTTCTTCATTTTGTTAAGTTCAGAGGCGATAGGGGAAGGAAAAAACACGGGAAAAAAAGCCACCGAACACTCAGGAGTGCTCACCAGAGGCACCAGTGACATCCCTGGGGCCAACAACATTAAAGAAGGAAAGGGAGTTGAGAACGAGGAAGCAGGGGACAGGACCATTCAGCACCCTGTGTCCTTCCCTTTGCTGTCACTTACCACCACCACAATCGCTAGTGACAGTTTATCACGCCGCCAACATATGACACACAAAGATCCTGGCACGTCCTAAGGTGTCACCCCCAGCGCTGTGACATTCTGCATCGCTGTGTCCCACGGGGAAGCCGGGACCAGTGCTCCCTGCGGTGGCAGCAGGCTCTGGCCACCACGGCCACGCACCCCCTGCCCCGCTGCCGGTGGTGCCGGCCCCAGCAGGGACAGAGGGGACAAGGATGCGGTGTCACACCCGGACCCGCTCCTCCCGAAAGCCCAGGCCCCGGTGACTCGAGGGGCTGTGCTGCGCTACAACGCAGGCTCACGCCAGGAGGGATCCAGTCTGCCGGGCCTGCTGACGGCTTCATGAATTAAACATTGCTGTCTGCTTTCCTAAGAAAATGAGGTTATGGGATTATTTTTTTCACACTCACCCCTACCCACTTCTAGGACTGTTGGCCAGTTTCAGCCAGATTTTACAGATGGATGGACATCTCAAAGATGTAAAAGTCCCTCTCAGCTTTGTGAAAACCAGAAGCACAAAAGAGATCCAGATGGAGGGAAAGGCTCCATCATTAATTAAACCATATTATTAGCCACCAGGGAATACTCGTGAATTCATCTCAGCAAATCAGGCTTTGCTGCTATGCGTGAGTTAGTAGAGATGAGCTTTGTTCTGGCAACAAGACACTAGATCCTCTCGGTGTTGGTGCACTTTGACAGCAAAAGACTTGTCAAGAGAAAATGACAAAACTTCAGGTGAGGAGGAAGGAGTTTCCCAACAGCTCCCACAAGCACGAGGTGGAACAGACCCAATGAGAACAGCCTCTGGGTTGGTTTGTAGTGGGTGAGGGTGAGAGATTGACTCATGCACAAATTTAATTCTTGGTTGTGCAGCAGCTACCCAGCCCCAGGGGAGGCCATGCCGCCCACCACGGCACCTGCAGGGGTGGCCCAGGGGCCACCGGTGGGTCTTTGGGTGGAGGGGGGTTCCTCCACCCGCCGCTCTCCAGTGCCGCTTTCCTGTCCTCAGCCTCCCGGCTGCTGGCGGGAGCATCCATCCCACCTCCCGTCCCACCTCCCGTCCCACACCAGTGTGATTCATCCATGGGGAATGATGGGGGCTGAAATAAACCCCAGGCAGCTTCTAATGCAAATGTTAATAAGGCACCGGGTATACAATAATAACAAAAGTGGGCAGCTTTTACTATAAATCACTGCCCTATGAAGTCTGATCCTTCAGAAACCCCAGCAGGTCCCCGGTGGGGTGCACAGGACCATGCCCCAGGCCTCCTGCCAGCTGAAGTCACTGCTCACTCATCACCCCAGGGCATTTGGCAGCATCTTCTGCTCTGTAATTTCACTGCTGCTGCCCCCATAGCCCGAGGCCTGAGCAGGGAGGGAGCGCTGGACCACACCGTCCCTTCAGCCTTTCATTCTTTGCCATTCTCTCTCCCGTGGCTTTTACCAATGACACACTTACAGCTCAGCAACATCCAAGAAAGAAAAAACCAAATAAATCACTAAACAGTACCTAGGAGGTTGCATCAGAGGGAGGATAACCCCCCGCATGCTCCGTGCTTTAAAACACATGAGACGAGGGATTTGGGCAGATGCCCCCCCGCCAGGGGAGCCATTCCTGTGCCACACACCATGGTGAAGCCCGTCCTTCACACCACTGCTCCTGCCATGGCGTATCTCCTGCCTGGAGGGGACCTGCTGTGTCCCACACAACAGCCCCTGTGGCTCCGGGGCCAAGCAGGAGGGTGCCAGACCGGCATGGCGCAGTGAGCCAGGCCTTCCCCTCTGCCGGGGCGGGCGGGGGGTCAGACACCCCGGGACCAGGGACGCCCCTCGCATGGCTGTCCCCTCACAGCAAACACCACTGCCAATGTATTTTCACCTCTGCAGCCTCCCGGGAGCAGGGGGCCGGGGCTGCCACCAGCGTGCCAACGCGTGACGGGGCCATGGCCGGCAGGGACGCGCCTCTGGAGACCCTGCCCGCGGCCCTGACAAACCCTCGGCCTCGCGCCAGCGCCGGGACGGGCAGAGGGAAAAACAAGGGCAAAAACCATCCCGTGGTATTTCAAGATCAAAGGATTATGTTTCTAGCCTTTCTTTTTGGGGAAAAATCCAACATTTATAAAGGCAGAAAAAAAAAGACCAAGGATCAAGCTTGTGTTGATATCAAAGAGGGATTCAGTTGAGAATAGACTTATAAGGGAGTTTTATTTACAGTGTATCTCCTGGCTGGGCATTTATGACCTTTAGAAAACGGATTAAAGCTTTTCTATACCCACCTTCAGGCTGTGTGAATTATTAAAGCAACAAAATCATAAAGTTAAGGTACTTTTGCAAAGCAAGCCACCCTGCATGTTCTTTGGCAAGGGCGGGTGAGAAGCCACCCCGGGGAGCAGGGAAGGTCCCCCCACCAGCCACGGAGGCCAACCCCTCCACCTGCAGCCACCATGCTCCATGCCGGCCCCGCCGTGACAATGGTGGCCATCACCCACCTCATCCTCTGCCATGGCTCCTGCCCAATCCTCACCCACAGCCACGCACACCAGAGCCACCAGATGGCCAGGGGCTTGTCTGGGATCCCTCTTCTCCAGGCCCTCCCACCATCGAAACCTCTTTACTACTAGACGGGTTTCCCCGAACCTTCACAGGTCCCAGTAAAACTTCACAAATTGCTCAAAATAAAGATAAAAAGCTCTGTCCCTCTTGAGGACAGGGGCCTGGGGGTCCTGGAGGACATGCAGCTCCATACGAGTGAGCAGTGGGGCTGCTGTGGGAAGGAACGCCAACGTGGTGC
>JAOXJM010000002.1:39149547-39164464 GCA_026413425.1 Tringa solitaria
CCCCTCTTGCAGGGTCAAACCCTTCCCCCTCCTCCTAGGGCTCCCCTCCCTGATCACGAGTCCCTTCCCTGGAGCTGGAAGGGGCTCCAAGGTCTCCCCGGAGCCATCTCTTCTCCAGGCTGGACATCTTCATATTTTAGTATCAGCCATAGCACATGGAAATGGGAATCGCTGAAGCCCTGGGCTCCCCTCTGGGCACAGAGCAGGACCGCTCTCCGCAGCAGGCAGGGGCAGTGCCGCAGTGTTGGCCACGCTCTGCAGAACCTGTCACCGGCTGCAGACATCGAAACGGCACGGTGGCTTGTTCCTTCCTTACAACCTTCCCCATCAGACCTGCCACCTCATAAAAAATGGATATTGCAGCATTCCTCAGCCTCCACACTTGCAAAGAGAACCTGCACTGCACCCTCCAGCTCTATCTGAACTGTAAAATATTTAAGCCCATCCAGCGATGCTTGATGAATTCTGAAACCAAGGGCAGGCCAGCAGGGTTTGCAGCTGAGCTTATGCAAAACTGTATTTAAGTGGAAGGAGGATATGTCTAAGAGCAGGCACTTGCTGTGGCTTCTGTCCTGAGGACACCACCGATGCCCCGCTCCTGCTGACAAGCCAGAGAGGTCCTACCAACTGGTGGGACCAGAACCAGCTGTTCTTATGGCCACCTCTTCAACAGCTTTGTTCTCGCTCATTTTTTGCTCCTGGCAGCCCCTCCAGCACCACCCGGGGTGGAAGAGGCTCCAGGAGAGAAGGGGAGAGACCAACGTCACACAGCTCATGGTGCCTGGGCAAAAGCTATCCCACTCCTGCCTTGCTCCTGGGGATACACGGCAGGACCTTCTCTGGGGGTCTCTGGTAAAGGCGACCAGGAAAATAATTAATGCCAGTTTTTACCACTCTGTGGGGAAACAGTTCTGCCAACCACACTTAATTGCTGTATTTGAAGTTTCTAGACAGCCTGGCCAGCCAAGGCCGGGCTCAGCGCTGCGTGAGCGCAGGTAAAGCTCTGCACTGTACGTGCCAATAAAACATACATTAAATGGATTAAGAGCAGGATGAGCTATGGCTTTCTGGCACAGTTTTTAAAGCATTAACCATTTTTCAGTTCTGTCTAATGTAACAAGGATAGATTTTTTTCACATTTATGCCACAGTAATAGTTTCACTTAGTGTCCTGAACTCCCGGTGTAATAAATACATGGTTTAGTTCAGGAATAAAGTCTGCTTATTTTCATGAACTCAGCTCAGCCTGCAGTTCTGACTGTACAAGGGAAACCATGAAATGAGAAGTTAATTCTTAAAATCATTTCAACCTACAATTTAAACAAAGGTTGAACAACGACAAAGCCACCGTGGAGGGTCTGATGCTACAAACTGCTTCAGATCCTCAGGTCTTCAGTCCCGCTCCGTCCTGAGGACGAGCACAAGCCTAAGCCTCCTGTCTCCTTCAACAGGAACGTTCTTTGAGTGAATTCACAGAATCTAAAGGATGCAAAGGATTTGCTCTGCCCTCCTGCACAGAACATATTTTGCTCCGAAAGCTCACCACCTTTCATGTTATAGCTCCTTCTCTATGTTAATCACTCTAAAGTTGCTGAATTATTCACCATTCAGAAAATGCATTTTCATTGCCTAGAGTTGGCAATCGAAAATGACTTACAGAAATAGGTCATCCCCATCCCATAGAAGAATTAACATACACTTCATGTGCTTCCCTCCCCCCCCAGTTTCCATTTTTAAGCTCTGTTCCACGTGAGAATGGGCCAAATTTAAACTGTCTGCATTTTTCATGCTGCTCCATCACGCTAAACCCACAGTCTTCACAATGTGCCCTGACTTTACATTTTTAATAAACCACACACCCAGCAAGAAAATTAATAGACTCGACTTTTGTCTGGTATTCCCACAGATCACGAACTAAGCCTTAATGATAATTGCAAAGGAACCCAAGTTTTCCAAAGCCGCTACCTCAGCTTGAGAAAACTCCCTCCTGCTTGGAGCCCGACCACCCTCAGCCCCCAGGGGTTTGCATCTGCCTTGCAGGGGGGAGCAGGTTGTGGTTTTCTTGCCTTCTTTTTTCCGTACCCACATACTCCCTAATAAACAGATTTTAACATGACATTTGGGAAAAAAAAAAAAAAAAAAAGAAATTTTTTGCTGGCACATTTAATTTGCTGTTTTTACACATCTCCAAATTAAATGCAATTTGCTGAGGCCTGTTCCCCAGCAAGCTGTTAGCCATAATATGCCCAGGCTGCTGTCTATTGGGTCCACATCAATTTTTCCTCTCTGGGAAGCAGAGAAGAGGGGCTCTGTTCAAGCTCTCTGTTCCTGCCACGCTCTGCGGAGGTGGCACTTGCCAGCGCTTGGTTACGTGGACATGGCACGGGTGTCTCCAGCCTCTGGGAAACGGGACTCAACTACGAAGAAACAAGCGGCACGTGAAACCAAAGTACAAAGCAAGAAATCTTTACCACACCAGCTCTGGAACCGATGATAAAAAATGGGGGTCTGAGCAGAGGGACCCTGGGTTGGTGCCCGGGAGCTGCCACTGAGGGATCTCCCCTCGGCAGACACCGCGCGGGATGTGGGATCACAGGCGATGGCACGGCTCGGGGCTCGCCGGGCAGCCCTGCAGCTCCCGCAGGGACAGAGGGCAGGAATAACCAAGAGAGCTCCACTAACATCGGCTGGGAATTCTAAGGTCCAAACGCAACTCTATTCCCAGTGGCAGCAGTAGAGCTCAGGGATGATGTTCTGCAGAAGGCTTTCCGAAATTACTTTCACGAGACAACGATTTCCCTGGTACAGCCCCGGAAGGTGCCCATCTCATCGCATCAAAAGCACAAGTCCCGTGTTCAGTCACGTTAAGCGCCGGGGATGTGCCTTGGGCCAGACTCCCATCACAGGGGTTAGTCAACGCCGGCTGCCTCCCGCAGGCTGGGAGAGCACCCAGGGCAAGGGGTGTCCTCTGCAACGGGGTCCTGGCTGTTGGGGATTCACACCAAGTAAGAGGGATGCCGATCGCGGAATAAAACCTGCCCTGCCATATGCAGTGGATTAATTACCGCACCGTTCCGTTCCTGTAGCGGGTCGAAGCAATCATTACCTACTCAGGAAAACGAGTGCTAATAATAGTATTGCGCACAACCTGAGTCCAGCGCTCAATTCGACCCAATTGTTCAGCTCAATAGCAAACAGCTTACGCTAATTCCTACTAACTTTTAATACTTGTGTATTGAGAAATACAGAGTTCGCACTGAAAGGGCACAAATTCTAATACACAGCAGGATTAACTCTTCATGCATTAAACTTAATTATGTGCAGTCAGGTGGCACTTGATACTCCTTCCTCCTTAGCTAAGCCCAACAACACACGTTTAATGATTTCGGTGCACATACGCTGATGGAGCTAATTAGGACTCCTGGAGGGCTGAGCTCAACTTTTTCAGTGTTGTCTAAACTGAAAACAAAATGTTCTAGAAGCCATACTGCGCAGCACAGGCTCTGTGCAGGCAACTCGCTCCCGTGAATCTGCAACAACCCGATAATGTTTGCTGGGAAAAACGACAGTATCTCAAAAGATAAATAATGAACACTCCATATCCTGGGCTTTCAAAGTGTTTCGCTGTTGACTCCAGTTTCAAGAGGATCAAACCAGGAACCAAATCAAAACCTCGTTTACATACTTTGAAATGGATCATGCTAAAGACTAGATAAAATAAAACTTAATTTAAAAATACAAGCAATAAACAAACAAAATTCCTCCATCTGTGCCTTGGTATCGAACGTAAAAAGAGCACACTGCTCCATCGGGTTAGACATTACCTGGTCATTAACCTACTGGTACCACGTCTTACCCTGCTGGTACAACCCCAGAGGGCAAGTTCTGCCCCGTGTCAGCTGGCCGTGCCGTGGGGTGAGCATTAAGGACTTACTCATCTTCTCCCAGACCCCGCTTTCGAGCTGCTGACCGGCAGCGAGCTCCGTGATGCCGCTCCACACACTCACACGTGGGAGGGAAAACTCGAGCTTGTGCCTCCCCTGGCACAGAGGTGGGATCAAACTTCTGTCCCACTCCCATCCGTGTCCTGGAGGCGGGAGTGGGGACATGGGGGAAAGGCTGGACCACCTCTCTCTCTGGAGGCTGTGGTCCTACATACCCTTGTCTCAGCAGCACCAAGGGTGCCAAGGTGCCACCTGCTCGTTGCCCTCCCCTTCTTTGCAGGCAGGTATTTTTAACCCAGATCAGCTCCCCCCAACCAATTCAGACAGCTCTCCTACAAATATTGCCCACGGAGGTGGTGGTGTCTCCATCCCTGGGGACCTTCAAAAGCCATCTGGACATGTCCTGGGCCACTGGCTCTAGGCAACCTTGCCTGAGCAGAGGGTTGGACCAGATGACCTCTGGAGGTCCCTTCCAACCTCAATCAGTCCATGATTCTGTGGTCACCAACGCAGAAAGCTAATGGGAAAGCACAGTGGGAATCAGCACACAGATGAAGTCATTGGATACGAGTTTAAGAAAACAAGAGACCAAAACGACCAGCCTGCTGACCAGCTCCTGCTTCCACCACGTCCCTACACAGTTACTCTACAGTGTCCCAGCACGCTCCTCTACCAAGTGCTGAAAAACCCCATCCAGAAAAGTGTTGCTTATCTTCATACTGATGTTAATGCTCCACACAGAGTTTCCACGGACACTCCTAGACCTTCAGTGGGCTCTCCTGCCCACCCAGAGGATGGAGAAGGGCTACGGGCAGCTGCTCCCAAAGAAGGCATGGCTGGACGTGCCCCAAGGGCCCTGTGTGTTCTGCCCCACTCACAGCTGATGGACATCCCCCCTGTCAGCAAACAGCCCCCAGTTTGGATCTCCAGGCTCCCACCTCACACAAGTCTCTGCCCCAGAAACACATCCTCCCCTTCCCTGGCAGGCACCGAGTGCCCTGGGCAGGGGGAAAGGCCACTGTGCTCACTGACTGCAGCCCCTGGGGGGGAGCCTTACGTTGCCCAGAGACTCTGCCAGCCCCGGGGCAAGCATGGGGACACCCGGCATCTCCCCACAAGTGGGTCACCAGGGACATTCTTCTGCCCCGAGCCCTGGCTGCCGGGACAGGGGCCAGCCTTCCTCCGAGCGGCAAACGTCAGTCAGGCTTCCCAGAAGATGGTGCCTCCTGCCAGCACAGAGGCATTTCCATCGTCTCCCACGCAGGCACAAAGAGAGCTTCAAAACCAAATCCTTTTAACAAGCAACTCACTCGGAATTATTTCTACGTTATTGTGAAAGGACTGAGGGCAAATCCTCCAGGTCAGTCTCATTCGGTATTGCCCAGAACGTGACCTCAGACTGCAAAAATCCCTGCCTGTTAAGAACACACCAGCCTTCTTTTGCTCAAAACCCAAATTCTGTGTTTCTGTCATTTCTCGAAGCAGAGAATTCATGGCACGTGAGATCATCAGATGGGGCAATCACAGAACCACACACAAAAGGAAAATACATATCCCGATGTTAAACTCTCCTCTCTCGTCTCCCCCATTCCCCTGCCTGTACCTTACCCCCCCTCCCCCGTTTTATTTCACTTACAAATTCACATTTCTTTCCTCCCACTCAAATACTGTAACAAACTGGTACTCAGCTCCTGCTGGAAACACACTGATCAAGATGCATTAATTCATGTAAAATCCTTTCCACTTTTCTACACCAGCAAGATAAAGTTGGAAAAGCTCATTTTGAAGTTTGAGATAAGTAACTGTGGTGTTCTTGCAGCAGCGGCTTTCTGTCACAGCAGGTGACACTTGTTTCCAACATTACTGCAAAAAGAGCTAGTCAAACTATTCATTATTAAATTAGCCCCTTTCTTGACTAATAATTATTTAAAACTCACCCCTGCTTACCACAAAGGCATTCACTCTGCCAGCGAGGGCTGGGCTGGCACCAAACGTGCCTGGAGCAAAGCTCGGGAGCTGCCGGAGACACACACAGACCCCGGCCAGGAAAACCATCTTTCTCCTGGAGAACAGTCTCGGTGTGGGCACTTCACGACGGAGACCGACCACAGGGCAGGTATCGCTCCCTCCCGCTACAACCCATGAGCCACCCCACACCGAGACTCACACTCGAAAATATCAAGAAGCTCCAAACCCAGCATAAAACTGATGCCAAAAGCACCCAAGTAGATGCACCGAGCCATGGGCCCTGGGAAGCGTCTGGAACATCACGGTGACACAGTCAAAGCACCGATGTCCTGCCTTCACTGAAACCAGTGCAAATTCCCCCAGGAAAAAGAGGGTGGGTTCCATCCCTAACAAAGACAATCTGAACACGCAGGTGGGGGCGGCGCTGGGGCCACCTCTCCCATGGGAACCTGCTCCACCGAGGGCAGGTGAGCACCCTCTGACCAGCCTGTGCCGCGGCCACACAGCCCCCCCCCCGCCTCCTCCTGCTCCCACTGGGTCCCTGCGGCCGGACCACGTCCTCTGCTGCACGCCTCCCGCACCCACTGCGCTAGGAACAGCACTGAGAATTGATTATTTACATTTTTCCTTAATTACCAAATTAAAAAAAATTCTAATAAACGATACAGTCAATTGAATAAAATCAAAACCTTTCCCTTCTCTCAGCCTGCGTTTTCATACCTGACATCTTGAGCACTTCCCAGTTAGATTTAATGAATGGAAAGTGTTCTCTCCTTATTCCCTAAAGGCAAATACTACTTTCCTACCTCCTGGGGAAAAAAATTGCTCAAATTTGCTGCCTTTCAATTAAGAAATAGAGAAAGACTAAATGTTTCCTAAATTAGCTTAACAGTATCCAGAAATATTCAAAAAAGCCATTATAATGGATATATATATCGCCATATAATGCAAAATATATATTTTTTTTTTTTTTTTCACACCATAATTGATGACTGGGAGGAAAGAATTCATTGCCAGAGGAGGGGCCAAGTCTCCTGCTCGTGCTGTGAACGGAGTCCCACTGTCTGACAGAGCCCACGTATCACTTACTGCACAAGCTGGGGGAACACAACCTGGTTTGTCCCTTCCAGCTTTAAAATCATTGTCTTACCCCGGCCTCATTCCAGCACAAAGACACCCGTGGGGTCACGGGGAAAAATGCAGAAAAGAAAAAGTTCTGCATTTCCAAAAATGCCGCATTTTTTCTTGCCTTTTACACCTCCTCTTGATGTGCTGCTTTTCCGTGCAGTATTTTAAGACGTTGGCTCTGGGGCTGGTACCGCACTCACCAGGCGCAGAATGGAGCCCGTCACGCGGCAATCACAGCAAACCCCCGAAACCTGAATGAGTCCTGCCTTTCCCCTTCTCCTCATCACTTGCTCTGTTCTACCATTCACGATCCATCTGCACCATTAAAAATCTCAAAAAAGTAAGAAGACATTCTAAAAGAGACAGAAACATTACATGAAATCAGGTTTTGGTCTCAGCGTTCCTCCGGACACAGGAGACAGATACTGCCCTGAATGTCTTCTCCCCTTTTCGGGTAAGAGAAAGCACCGGGCACAGGAACCTGCAGCCGGTTCGGTAACACCGACATTGCACACATTTGCACTGGGATGCACGCCTGCCCAGCCGGTGCCTGTCCCATCCAGACCAGAGATGGACAGACAGCACCCAGCAAAGCAGCCTTTAAGCCTTTTTTCTCCTTTTCAACAATTCAGATGTCTTAGCTACCTGCTTGGAATTTATATAAAGCATCTCTAAGGGTAACAGAACTAAGCACTGTCACTGAATCATCTCCAGACAGGAAACTCCCCAAAAAGGCAGTTCCCAGCCACTCTAAGTAAATGAAGGCATACGCCTTGGCATTTTATTTTGGTTTTAAAGCTGTGGTGTTAATTGCTGGCCGACTTCACTGAGCCGTGGTCAGAGTGGGGGAGCCGAGACACAGTGGACGCAGTGCAGACCCCCTCACTTCCAGCCTTCTCTCAGGGAAGGGCTGGCACAGACTCTGCACCCACATGGGCACCCAAAGAGCCGAGAGCTCCCCAAGGTCCTGGGGACCCGGGTTTAGGAGCTTCATGCAGCTCTGTATCTGCCCGTTTCTTGTTTGTTGTTTTATTTTAATAAGTATGTAATTTACAATATTGAACAAAATATGGAATAAATACCACTTGTCACTATCCAATGCTACAAACTCCCCTAAGCCTGTAATTACTTATAAAAGCCTTTCACTGCTGTGCAGATCTCCCACAGATTTCTCCCTCAGTAAGACCGTCATCCGAGCAAACGTGAATCTACTACAACTTATTTATCCCCCCAGTTTGATCTGTCCCAAGGAGAGGGAGAAGAGAAGAAATAACACGCTACTTATGTTGACTGAAAGTCCTCAGCAAGTTCAGACAAGACTCTGGGTGGCTGTGCAGCCCTCGGCTCCACGCTGCGCACCCAGGCCCTGCCGATACCCACGGTCCCCTCCAGCCAGGCGCTCCGGAGGAGATGCCGGAGGCTGATGATGGAGGAGGGGATGGAAAAGGAATGGCTAAGAGGGGGTGTCGGTCTCTTCTCCCAAGAATTAGGCAATGGGACAAGAGGAAACGGCCTCAGGTTGTGCCGGGGGAGGTCTAGGATGGATACCGGGAACAATTTCTTCACCCAGAGAGGTATCAAGCCTTGGCAAAGGCTGCCCAGGGCAGTGGTGGAGTCCCCATCCCTGGAGGGATTTAAAAGCTGGGCAGACGTGGTGCTGAGGGACGTGGGTCAGTGGTGGGTTTGTCCATGTGGGGTGTTGGGTTGATGGTTGGATTCAATGATCTGAAAGGTCACTTCCAACCAAAACGAGTCCATGATTATAATTTGGGCTCTTCTCCCTGAGGAGCAGCACAAGTGAAAACTGGGCACTGGTACGTGTGCCAGGTGTGAGCCCCCAGTGCCCCAGGACCCCTCCTGCCCGAGCCCCCCGGGACACCCGTTGAGCCCCGACCTGCCCAGCCTGTCCCCCAGGACTTTGAGGGTCCCCGAGCCCACAGCCAAACGTGCCCTACAGCGATGGGGAATCTCTGCTTGGGTGCTCCAGTCAATGGTCACCTAAATATGCAATCCACATTTTTCAAGATTACTGTCCAGCAAGGTTTGCCAAGCATCGGGGGGTGGTCAGTGCTGCTCCAGCTCTGCAAAGCCACCTCCTGCCGGACGACAAACGCGGGGCTGCGGGGACGCTCACCCTGCCTTGCTTCTTGTAGCGGGCTCCAGTTCCTATCTTTAAACATAAAGGGGTTTCTTTCATGTCTTTTGGGCAAGAAGTACTCAAAATGCATTAATGTCTTGCTCTATTAACAAAGAAACTATGGCAACACACACATAGTTGCCAAGAGAATTACTGAAACAAGGTTTAATAGTTAATAAGCAGCCAGATGATGTCAGACTCATCTATTAAGACCAGTTTATATCTGCCTATTAGAACTTAATGTCCCAGAAAGCTGGGCTGGCCAGGATTAAACAGTCTTCCCATTACCAGTAATAAAACCAATTTTCTAAAGAACAGGGTAGAGTTATCCAAAACGTGGCCAGGCCATGGCTGTATGTCACAGCACAACTATTACGCTCCTTTTGTTAAGGAGCAATTTTCTAGATATCAGAGATGTGAAACAAAATTTAATGTAATGTATGTGTTATAAGGATGGAAATTGCAGAAGTTGCTCAGGGAACAGCCTGGCTGCCCGGCGGCTGCACCTCGTGGGGAGGAAGTCAAAGACTGCTAAATTCGTATTTTTGCCAATGCACTTCTGAAGCCTGCTGAAATTCTTCTTCTTCTTTTTTTTTTTAAATGAAGTGATCAAGAAACAATTTTCAGTGCAAATTAGCTTCTAAAATCCAATAATAGTTATTTTAGGGAAAAGCATTAAGGGGGCAGAGATACTCATAGCAAGTTTTGTTTTCCTAGCTGGGCACGTTCACGACAAAAGGACCTCATGACCCTCACGGCTCCACACAGAAGGGAGGGGGGACCACATCCAGCAACACCATTAATTGCAAATCAAGAGTCATTAGGGACAGCTGGTTGTGTGGTCTCCCCAGTCCGAAGGGAAACACGCTGAGCCAGCGAGTCTGTAACCCAGCACTACCAAGAACCTGGAGACGTGAAGCAGCAAACATCTCGCCATCAACTTAATCCAACAGCTTTGGCCACCATCATCACCCCAAAAAAAGTAAATAAAAACATTTGTATGGAAGAATGTGGCATACATTAGCCACTGAATAACTGACAAAATATTAACATATTGCCAGTCAACGCAAGCACAAAAAATGCTGTAAATCTGTGCCAGCGAGACACTGACTCTCTACTACCAGGCTATCAAAATAATGATTACTGGAAGTTCTAACTCAGGCAAGGTTTCTACAAAGGTAAGAGTTTTGCAAGTACAGTGTAGGTACAGTACACTCACACCAAAACAGCCGGGTTTCTGGTTGGGCAGGACAGAAGAACACCCCGAGTCAAGACACAGCAAAACGATGAAGAAAAGGGCCAAGGCTACGGAGCAAACCCGGACCCAGCGGCAGCGCCGTGCCCCGGGGAGCGGAGCCCAGCTCATCCAGCCGAGGCTTCGCTGCAGACCAAGCCCCACCAGCTCCAGACACGGCTCCTTTCCCCCCAGAGCCGCTCTCCAGCCAGTTTCTTCCAAATCACTCATCACTCCGCCGCCACCACCGGAGACACCGCACGGGCACGAGCATCCCCCAGACTACGTGACACCCCCCTGTCTCTGGTGTGCTCTATTCTTAGCAGCTCCCAGCTCACTGATCCTTTAAACCATCTCACCTTTGACCTACTCCATCTTCCACAACTTTCCTTCATTTTAGTCTCCAGTGCTGCTTCCCCTGAAATCAATCATAAAACTCTTAATACTTTGAGAGGGAAAGACGGGACGTTATCCCTGGACTATTTCTGGCTCTCTCCTGATTACATCTGACTCCTCTCCCCTTAACGCTCAACGCAAAATTAAACTGCTCTGGCAACAAACTCCTCCTCCACTTCTTCAAGCTTTTTGTGCCATCTCTAATGGTGTCACAAGGCAGAAACCACCGTTCAGCATCCAAACCTCAGCCCACCCGAGAGCTGCTGCCGGGGGGGTCAGAGCCAGCCGAGGAGATGCCGAGGGGGACAAGCCCCAGTGTCCCCGACATCCCCTGGGATCCGCCATCGCCTCCCCCAGCACCCACCCCCAGCCCAGCCACGCTCCCGAGACGGCTCCGCCTGATTTTGCCCGATTTCAAGACATCTGGCAACTTCTCACTACGACACTGGTAGCCAGAGGAGAGGTGTAAAGCGGGCACCTGCCGCCAGCGCTGGCGGGTCCACGGGCACACGGGAGAGGCCACCGCGAGCTGTGGCAGAACCGAGGGCACACGCAGCCACGGCTGAGACCCGGCCAGACTTCGTGACACGCTGGCAGCCCGGCTGCTTCGGCGACACCCAGTGCAGGATTTCGTGAGATTCCTCACGTGTCAGCATCTGCTCCGAAAAGGAAAATGTTAAACACCTTTAAAAACCGTCTCTTCATGTGAGCATCACAGGAGGGATGCGGAAACGTTCTCTTCTCTATGAAGTGAACAGCTTAATAACACAGAACAGATGGGCCGTATTTGGATCTCTGTCATAAATATGATATTCACCATTTGGAATAAGAGGAGCAGAGCAGCTGCCCATTGTCCCCACTTAAGGGGGGAGGGTTTTGTTCATTAAATAAGCAGAAACCAAGTGGCAGTGGAAGGAGAGCAGAAGATGACAGCATGTCTCCAACAACGACGGGGTGACCGATAAGAGCTTTGAAGGGCCCCACGCCGTTCACACGCAGGGAAACCCGAGGAGCAGACCCTCGGGAGCAAAGGCTTTGTCTCCTGTGGAAGGAGGAGGACTGCTCACCCAATCCCTGTTCGAGGAAGGGGCTGGAGTTCAGGAAGGGTTGCTTTTCCTGTATGTATTTTGCTACACAAACCCCACAACAGCTACAAAAATTAGCAATAATTAAATTGCAAGCTACTCTGTTGTCTTTATCTATGATAAATTATGAATTAATGTATTATGGACACTCACTAATCCAGAAGGCTGCTCAATAAAATATATCAATATTCACAGCTCCCGATCCGATGCCCAATCGGACACACGTTCGATGATACCGGCCTCGCGGGGCAGCAGCGCTGGGAGGAACCAGGTCCTGTGGGGAGTAGGCGCAGAAAGGAGTATAAATCTAAACCAGGGATGAGATGACTCAGACAAGACCGTTAGGATGAGACAGACGATAAAAATACCCGAAAGACGTAAGGCAGATTTTAAAAAACACTCCTTTGGTTCTAAACCCGCACGGTTGGGCCCTTGTTTCTTGCCCGTTGCCCGACGGGCGCCGCGGTGGGACGTGCAGGAGGTCGGGGCCAGCGGCGGAGCGGCCGAGGGACCCACGGCTTCTCCACAGCAAACGCCTGCAGAAGGCTAACGTGAACCGCCTCCACCCCCCCAACTAAATCCCCCCAAAGACAGACATTGATTTCTTTTAGGCTTCAGTTCTGGAGCAGAATAAGCCATTTTCACCTTCCTATTTGAAAAAGCAAATTTTCATTAGGAAACTGGAGACTTGCCTCTTTCAGAAGTAAGGATTTTCTCTCCATAATTGCCATTAAGTAATGGACACTCATTTAATTAAAGACTCTCTGTAATTTGACAAGAATCTCTAGAAATAATTATTCCCTCAAATTACCTCCGTGAGAGGTCTTCTGACAAGACGTTAATTGAGAGAGCGACCTTCAGCAGGGCTGGGGGAGTTCACGGAGCCCAGGCAGGAGCCCCAGGGGACAGGGGCTGCTCCCTCGGTGTTTGAAACCCGGCCAGTGGGCTACTGAGCCCCCTTTGTCACCCTGGAGTCCCAGGGTGTTTTTCAGAAAGAAAATCAAACCCTTGGCTTAATTCATCCTCATCTGTCAATGGCCCGACCGAGAGGGGAAATGGAAACTGTCGCCCGAGAGCTTTCGAAAATCCTGTTCTTAATTAGTGGTGTGTCAAACGAGTGCTCCACATTTCAATGGTATTTTGAAAGACACGAACATTGTAAGCGATTCCTTGTTAACTAATTATGAAATGCAAAGTCATTGCCAATTTACCACTGCAAGACAATGTCACAGCTGCTTTCATATCGACACAATAGGCTCAGACTTTCAAACAGATCCTTCACAGGCAGGAAGTGATGAGCAGGGAAACGGGGCCCTTTTCACGGCAAGTGACAACTGGAGATACCCCCTGCTTTGAACAGAGAGCTCGCGCCGAGACTTACACATCGTATTCCTGATGCAGTATCTGAAGCTGCTAACTCACAATAAACGAAGACAGAGAAGGGGTTTTCTCTCTCTCTCATCCCTCGGTTTCCTGAGCTCGCTTCCCAGAGGTTCGTCGGTGGCTCTCGGTGACGTCCCTGCCCAGCACCTGCTGCTCCCCCGCGGGCTCCACAAGCCAAGGGCAGAAAAGCCGCGCTGGAAGTTCGGCTCCAGCCGACGTCGGTTTCCCCGAGGAGGCTCCAGCGCGACAGCGTGTCTTTAATAACCGTATCTCACATTAGCAGAACATCTTTGTTTACGCCAAACATACCACATAACATTCAGCAGTATACGAGGAAGAAGGAACGTAATTAAATCTGTACTGTAATTGTCAAAACAAACAAGCAACATTTATTTTGCTCATTTGCTGATATAGATTCGCCGCGGGAAGAGAGGAGCGAGGACGTTGGGTGGTGGATGGAGTGGATGGGAGAGGAGGTTGGGGGGTGACGGGGGGCCGGGAGGGGGCTGCCCGGGGGCCGAAGGACGCACCGTGTTACGCCGGCGATGGAGGAGCTGCCAGCCTCGTACAACCAAAGACACAGGGAGAAGAACCGAGCAACCCACCCCAAGCACTCGATCGAGTCCCTGAAAGAGCCTTCCTCTTACGTGCTTTTTAACTAACTGCCAGTAATTAGCATCACCCAAGCAGCCTCAGCAGGGTTCCCTCTTAGCGGCTGTGTGTGTTCCCACGGGCTGATCCCGGCACCAAACCCCCTCCACGGTGCTGACCCAGGGGAGCAGGAGCCCAGCGCGGGGCAAAGCCCACCCAGGGGTCCAAAGCCCAGTTCAGCAGGTGCTTCCTACACGGTCCAACGGGTCACTCCCGGGATCCCCTCCCACCACTGGAACTGGCCGATGGAAACACCCGGACACTCGCCCACCCACCCAGAGGGAGATGTCGTGCCCCAGAGGGAGATGTCGTGTCCCAAAGGGGCACTGGTGACCAAGGACAAACCGACAGGGTCTGCCCCAGGGGCTCATCCTGCCGAGCGTGGCTGCAGGACGGTGCTGGTGCCCCCCGGGCAAACGCTTCTGTGGGGTCAGAGTCAAAAAAAGTAATTAGAATCCATCTGTGGTGCATCCCCACGTCCCGACGTACCAATCGTCCTCCCAAGCCCTTGCAGGAAGCGGTTTCTGTCTGCGGGACACGTATTTGACAATACTCCAAAGGCTCTGCTTGAGCTCTGAGCCCACCCAACGCAGCTGTATGAAGACCTACTTTTGCAATAAACCTCATGCAAAATTTGCAACACATTAGTACACAAAGAACTTGCAAGCACTGAGGCTTCCCCAAAAGGCTTAGGAAAGAAACTCAAGGGAGCTGACTTTCCACTTGTGTTAGAGACGGGAAATCGGATCTTGGCTCTGCTGGAGCAACCCCGACTGCACTCCCAACAGCAGGTCTGTACGAGGAACACCAGGGAAAGACAGGCTGAAGGGCGTCTGAGGGCCCAAAGATGTTGTGCAGATACGTTATATCCATATCCTAGTGAGAAGAATTACTTTTTTTTTCCAAATGTGCCTGTATTTATGGCTACATAAGCAATGACCCTGGCCCAGGCTGCCCAGAGAAGCTGTGGCTGCCCCATCCCTGGAGGGGTT
>JAOXJM010000002.1:39191422-39213284 GCA_026413425.1 Tringa solitaria
CAGCTTCTCTGGGCAACCTGGGCCAGGCTCTCACCACCCTCACAGCAAAGAAGTTATTTTCTGAGAGTCACTTTGTGTATGATCTCTTTCCAAAATACATTGTTGTTTTTCTCAGCTCATGACTTGCCTTCGGCTGATGGGTTTGAATTACTGAGTCAGTGTTCCAGGCTTGCTGACAAATGGATGACGGCTATTCTAGAGAGCTTAACAGCAGTGGTGATAATTTTGGAGATGAACATCTCAAAAAGAGAAATTCATCTGGTTCCAATTCATCAAAAGAGATTAGGAAAGCTGTTGAAGAGTGTCTCTTGGCATCTTCAAGTACTCTTGATATCAGCAGAAAAAATATTAAGCATCTTACTGAGGAAATATATAGGCTGCCCAACATAAAGGTGAGTAAATTGTTATGAGTAGTTCTGACACCCTTACTTAAGTGCTATACTTAAGTATAGCACAGAGGAGTCAAGGGCTAGTTGCTTTGTCAGATGAGTGGAAACACTACAGATTCTTAGCTATGATCTTTAATCCTGGTGGGTTTTTTAAGGAAAGTTCCTTTAATAAATCACTTCTATGTGTAATTTAGAGTTGCGTATCCTTTAGTCCCCTTTAAGAGTGTTCTTTCCACAAAAATGTAGAGCAATTTACAGTTTTCAGATTTGACATTTTGCATGCCAAGGAATGGCCCCTCTCTTTCTGGATTTAAAACATGTTTATGTTTCTCTCTCTTAGCACTTTCATCTGGAAGGAAATGTCGTATCAACGATTCCTGAGGATTTATTTCAGAAGCTGCCACATCTTGTTTGGCTGGATCTCCGGTATAACAAGATTAAAGCCCTTCCTCCTGGAATCGGTTACCACAGGTAAGATCATTGGTCATACAGATAATTTAATAAGAATTGTATTTGTCTTCTATTTGCCTTGCTGTAATTTCATTGTAACAGTCAGTCTTAAATGTTTTTGTTCAGCACTGACCTCAGTGCAGGAGAGTGGCAAATAAGCTTCATTTTGTTTACTAAAACTCAGATGAACTGTAAGGTCCAATTAATATTCCACAGTGAATTTCTAAACTCTTTACCTTCAGAAATGTAAGACCTGTTAGTCTCTTAATGGAGATTTTTGTGCCATTTTCACTTTTATTGACTGTACATGAGGTGAAAACAGGGACCCACAGTCACAAACCTCATGTCACTCCAAAGTGACAATGAAGGAGAGTTTAGTCAAAGAACGTTACCCATTAATGTGGTTTTGGTGGCTGTTTGACATGGTATAACTGTTGGGAGGATGAGCTGGCTGGCACCAGTTCAGATGGCATGTACGAGGAAGAAAGGACGCTGTGATGCCATGACCCTGAGAAGTGACTTGGTCTCACCTTGCCATCACCACCAAAACTAACTTCTCACTAGGGTTTTAACATCCTTGGACAATTCCTTGCTTCTCGCTCCAGAACTAGAAGACCCCAACTCACAATGGGTGGTAATTAACAGGAGCAAAGAAACGGGTTTGTTACTGGAAGTAAAAAAAAAAAAGACCAGCATGGCACAGTTTGCTTGCACTTGTGGTTCTAAAAGAAACCTTTCTGTCAAGAGGTGAGTGAGGAGCAAAAGGAGGCAACCCTTGAACGGTATATGCTACAGAATTTTCCAAAATAAAAATAAAAAAAACCAAACCCAAACAATTTTATGGCATCTTGTGATTGAAACAAGATCCTTAAAAGTATTTTGAGATCACTTGTTTGTGAATCATTATATATTCAACTTGTGATTAAAAAATACAGTAAACGAGGGTTATGCTTCTAAAAATAGCTGAAAAATGTTGAGTTCAATCATGTTTTCAAATCTTTCAACTACAGCTTTCATAAATTATTTTTAAATTGGACAGGACTGACAGTATTTTCATATGGCTTATAAATTATACGATCATCATTGTATTTGTGGTTGAAATTCTTTGAGACTAAGACATTGTCCGAGCGCATCTTCCCCCAAAGCAATGTGCCAGTCATTAGTCCCTACATGTATTATGTAGAAATAGTCACTGACTATGACTTAGTTGCATTTTATTCTTATTCCATGTTGGAGCATATGCAGTATTTTAAAGGTGTTTGGAAATTCTCTGGCTATCCTTTTCTAGTAGCAGCCAAAAGTGTCATTTTCATCAAAAGCAGAGACTCATTGAAACACTGTGCTAGTTTGGAGCCCGATCGATTGAATGTTTCGCTGATTTTAACAGATACTCTGATTAGAGTTTCTCCAGGTGGAACAGACACACCGCCTCAGTTCTGGAATGGTGCCTCCCTCTCTAGCACATGAATGCAGGGCTTTCGGTTTTTTTGGCTGAATTGAAATGTCTTAAAATACTGCCACAAATGTTAATCCGGTGTTGAGCAGCTGCCAGTGTGTTTGGTTTGTTTTTCTTTCCTAGAGGTAAAGAAATATTATGACAGAAACTACCAAGCTTTCTTCTTGTTTGTTTGGTTGTTGGTTTTTTTTTTTTTGCATTTTAACAGTAAACATGTCAGATTGCAACAGCAGTAAATAAAAACCCATCAACTTTTCTGTTAGGATATTTTTTCACTTACGGTATGGACAACACCTTGTCTGTAGAATACCATTTAACCTGGTGTGTTGCTGGCTATTAAAAGCTATTTAAAGTAATGCTATTAAAATTGCAAAATGAATCAGTAAAAAACCGAGGGAGTAGGAAAAGTATAGTTTCTGCCTAGTCTCGGTTCCATAGCTGCCTGGGAGCAGTGGCTGGGTGCTGCAGGGGGGGAAGAGACAACCTCTGCGTCTGGAGGAAGGGTCCCTGTGTCCTCAACAGCCAGTAGCCCCGAGGTTCCCATCAGGGACACTCGGAACAGCAGTGTACACAGCAGCTCTGGGCATTTTACTGGCTAAACAATACCAGTTGTTTTCCGAGCACAGGCAGGCTGACATTTTTTCAGAAGCTGAGGATTTGTCTAAATGTTAGCAGATTTTCAGATACATCAAAACAATATTATTTTGTATGTGACATAAATGCCATAAATGTTGTATGTGGCCCACGCCAAGTTTCCAGGCTGCTTCCAATAATAGGAGCACAAGACATTTTTACAAAAAGAAGTTGATGAAATTAAATACAAATAGGGCATATTTCTTTCTAATCTCATTATCAAAAATGGCTGAGCAGTTCTAGCTCAAACTTAGCCTGAGGAACGAAGTCAACAACCCAAACAGTTGAAGCTCAGCAAGATTATAAACAACGGAAAATGATGTGTTTATAATTAGAACAGTCAGTATCAGACTTTAAAGTGATAAGCAGGATTTGCAAGGAAAGATCAAATACTAAATATTGAAGTAGCATGTAATAAATGGACATAAATGCAAACTTCAGGCTGTCGTACCCGAAAGCTTTTTCAGCACTGATGTCAGCGAGGGAGAAGTGTGGATTTGTCTTGTGGGGTCCTTTCTGTAGTAGGAAACAAAAGCAAGATAAAAACTAAGGAGGAAAAATATTTTTGTGTTTCTATTTAATTAAATGAACTTTGCTCTTACAGTTACTACTCTCTTTTATTTTATTGAAAAGGCAATTGAAAACTCTGCTTTTAGAAAGGAATCCTATAAAAGAGCTGCCCACAGAACTTGGTAAGTACTCACTTCTTTTTTGAAGATATAGTAGACAGTTTTGGGTTCTTGGTGTTTAATTTTATGGCTAGACTTTAAAATACTTTTACATTGGTCTGGAGAATGGTTTTAATTTGCCACAAACATGTACTATGAGAGGGGGAAAATTACTGATGTTATTTATAATGATTGCCTTCATTGATAAGAGGGGAAAATTTTATTAAACTGCCTGTAGCATTCTAGTCAGAAATGTTCAATATTGTTTCTCTGAGTAAGGCTGAAGTAAAAGCCATGTCTCAGATGTCAGACATCTCAGGCATCTGTGTAGTCAGACCTAAATAACTAAAGCTAATTAGAGCTGAGAACTTCTACAGCAATTTTTTTACACTCAATGTTGCCTTTACAGTTGGTAACTTCATTTTACTAACTCTTTTTGCATTAGCAGTTACTACTTTGAAATAACAAATATTTCCAAATCAAATGTTCCAAAGGGAGACAGAGGAGGTTGCATCGATTCCTGGGATGGTCCAGCTGGGACTCTTTGGGCTCTTGGGGTCCCTCAGAGCATAGGTGTTAGGGGTTTTTTATCCCTTTTTGATGTTGTCTGAGCTTTCGGGCTCCTTGCTGTGGTACTGGGCGAGTAACCTCTAAAGCCGTAGCTGGAGGCTGGACTTGTGGCTCTGGGACAGATGGCTTGGACTGGAGATGGCCACACAGGCCCAACTTTCTTCTGCTTACCTGGCTGATGGTCAGGCTCTACTTTGGCATATGTTTCTGCATCTCCATCTGTGGAGTCTGTCTCCCAGGAGACTTACCTGAAGGAGAGCTTTGAATGGGGGATCAAAGCATATGAGCGTGGGGAAGTGGCCTCAAACTGGAGCTGGACTGGGTGACCTCGGGAGCCCTGCTGTTGCCCATCTGGCTGCTGGAGAGGAATGGCTGGTAGCCCAGGCAGGGGAAGGACAGAGGACGTCGCTTGATCCGTTCCTGCCTCACGTGAGGCAGCCCGTTCCTGCAGTAACTCTGTTCTTTCTACCTGAGCTGAGCAGTGACTGAGTCAAAAAAATACTATTTGCTGATTTAAACATCCTTGTGTCTGGAAGCAGCTGGGCCGGGGGTGTGCGGGCCCTTCTGCAGCGGAATGTGGTGCATGCAGTGCTGTTTTCTGCAGCAGCCCTCTCTTCTACTGCAATACTTCGATACAGGCTTCCCAGATAGGAATTCCCGCATCTCAATACCAACCATATGTGACATTTATCCATTTCCCCCGGCTGTGTGGATGACAGGTACCAAAAAAAGGATGCCAGCGTTCCTGCTGCGTTGGAGGGTTTGTTCGAGCCGCAGCAATGGGACGAGAGCGGCGCAGGCTCCGCAGGGCAGGTGGCACTGGGCAGCAGCTCGGTGGTGACAGATGGCTGGAGGTGTCTGGAGAGGCTGCCCAGAGCCCGCTGCGTGTTCGTTAGCGAGTGTGCGGTGATACCCTCGCTGGGCGGGGGGGGCCAGGCCAGGCTGGCCTGCTCTGCCTGCTCTGCCAGCAGCACTTTCAGCATCGTTTGCCTTAATCGCTTGCACACATCCCCTGCAGTATTTTTAGCAGTTGCAGGGATCCTGGATGAGGCTGGCAGGATTGCTGCGCTGGGGTGATGCTGTCCTACCATATGCCTTACTGCGGATGATCTGTTCCCTTGGCAGAGCCTCTGTGACCGCGGCAGTGCCACCTAATAGTCATATATGCCACAATTGCCACCAGGTAGTATATGCAGATAATGTGTGTGTGGCTGCCCCACAGCAGTTGAGCTGCTTCAGGCTTGACTCTGCACGTAGGAGACAATGTGGGACTTGGCCCTTAGCTAGGGGATGTAGGTGTTGTGCAAGGACAACTAAAGGCTCGTTGTTCCCCGTGGTGGAGCGGTGCTGTCAGGGCTTGCAAGGCCCCTGCGCGTCCCAGGCAGGGCATCGCAGGCTTCTCCACTGACGGGGACCTGGGCAGATTGCCACGCGGTCCACGGGGTAAGCTGGGAGGAAACCTGGGAATTGTGCTGTTACATTGTGAGGGGTTGTCAGAATCTAGTATATTTTTACAAAACACTCCTGTTTTGACAAGACAGCTTTTTCTGACAAAATCATGTTTCGTGAGCTAATTCCCCGCCCACTCTTCCTCCTACCCGTCCCTATTGCTCTCTTGTTGGCACACTTGCCATCGTAACCACCTGTACCCAGAGGCAGAGCAGGCACTGATGCTGGCAGCGTCAGGATCCGAGTTCCCGTCCTGCAGCGGCCGTAAGTAGAACACCCGTTGTATGATGCTGGTATCATCAATCCCAAACAAAAGGCCTGTGATGTAAACTGAGATGAGTTTGGAGGATGCTCCGTGGTAAGTCCATCTCAGCTGTTAGTCTTCACGTCTTGGGTGTGGTTTTAACCTAGATCTGGAATGAATTTGCAGTGTTTGCCTTCATTTATTGAAACTTTTTTGTTGTTGTTGTTAAAAGCTACTTGTTCAATTAACGAAAAATCTTTGAAAGGGGAGCAGAGTCTGAATGGTAACAGCAGTTTTGTTATTCACGTGTGGCTGTTCCCAGAGCATTTATAGTGGTTCGGATGCTTTGTGTAGCATTATCATGTGTCCTGAATTTAATTATCAAAGATGAAGAATCAGTTACCAGACAGCATGGTTCAAAAAATGATCTCGAAGTCCAGTGGTGTGGGGAACTCAGGATATGTGCCCTCTGTTTGCGGTGCTGCCAGCAGCGTGTGAAGAAGTCAGGGGTTTCCTGGCTTTGGGCAAGTCACCGGAGTGCCCGAGCCCCAGTCTCCTCTGCTGGAAAACTGGGAGGAAGATACTGCTGTAAAACTCTTCAAGGCTACTGAAGAAAGCGTTGTGTGGGAGCGAGATAACGTTATTGCTGCATCTACCTAAGTGTTCCTCAGAATGACTTAGGAGCAGTTCTAAAGCACGGAGAGTCTCAGTAGGTGTCGCAGTTGGACATCTCAGTAAGTCGTGTGTGAAGCGGCCGCTGAAAGGTGCGGGTTTGCCCCCCTCCCGGGGTGCCAGTGCCGCCTCCCGCAGCCTGAGCTGGAGCTGCCTGTCCGGGGGAACCCCCCCTAATTCACACCATGCTCAAACCTCAGTGCTGCTCAGCAGGATAAAAAACTGATTTCTTTTTTTGCAGGACTGAAGTCATCCGTGTGATTCATTTTGATCGCTTCTGTTTAAAAATAGGTTCAAGTTCTTCATACTGAACTATTTTAAATCTAATTGTATTCCCAAATAGTTCTTTACAAGGCACATTTTCAAAGCCATTTCTTTTTGCTAATAACATAGCTCTTTCTTTCTGCATTTATATTTTATGATTGTTTGAAGTAATTTTCTAATTTGTGAATCACGACTGTATGAAAAAGCATTCTGGTAATTGTAGCTCACTTAGCAAACTTTTGGTTGTAGACTGTCAGAATACAGTCAATTTGCAAAACCTCCAAACCTCAGCATTCCTTATTGTCAATGCCGTGTTGGCAGCAATCGATATGATTGTTTAGAGCACTGGGGATATATTTTTTTCACAAAACTACCAGCAATAATTACACAACAGTGCATTTAGTCTCTGCACAATACTGATGGATTTTCAATTTTATGCACTTCTGTTGCTCTGTAACATAATTCCATATGCAGCACTGCTGGTCTGCTGTAGTTTTACTTTGTAGTCAACCAGTTCTTTCTTTGTGCCTTTTTTTTGTTTTCCTAGCCAGTTTGTCTGCTGTGGGGTATTTCCCTTGATCTGTGGTACCGGGTAATTCCTCTTTCCTGACCTCTCCTCAGAACCCTTCTCCTCCCGTGAGACCTTGGCCGGCTGATGCCGCGTTGTTCCCTCACACGCTTCACTTACAGCAAAAGGAGACCGTGCCAGGTTTGCAGCCAGCCCGTGGCACACAGCGCTGTAGTTAAACTTGCCTCTGGGTGTCTCCCCAGGGATTTCAGCAAAGAATTTGTCAGTCCTGTTCCATTTCTCCAAATCACCTCAGTTGCAATTGCAGAGTAATGATTCAGACAGTTGCGATTTTCCTTGGTTCTCAGTCTGAGTTCAGCTTTAGCAGACTTCAATGTAGTATTTCTGATTAAAATGTGAGAGTTCTAGTTCTGGCTGTGGTCTCTGCGGGAGGACAAGCAAGTTTTGAGTGTTTTTTGAGATTTGAGCTGAATTTTCCCTGACTCGCAAGTAAGTAGCTTTGTTGCTGTTGGGATGCCAAAACTCGGTTTTTCTGACGCTGCTGCTAAGTTACCGGCCAGCTCTTCCCTGTGGCTGATCCGCTCCGAGAGCACGGACCCCGAAGGACCCGGCGTTGTCCCCGGGGTGGTGGTTGGAGGGACGAGGGCCCCGGTGCCCCCAGCTCACGGGTCCCGCTGCTCCCGGCCTGCAGTGCCTCGCAGCTGCCTTTTACTGCTGCTTTTTGAGTGTGCTCTGTCAATATTGCTGCAGCTGACATTTCGAGACAAGTAATGTCAAATGGAGTTGTTAATAACATTGTAAAATTTGTTTTGTAACATTCCTTTCAGCTTTAATTACCGGTAATTTAAAATCAAATAGCTGTGCCATTAGTAATGTATTTGTCACTTCTGCAAGTAAGGTTTTACAAAAACAATTTAAGAGAGCAAATACATTATTTTATATTGTAATGAATAAAGCAGATAGACACAGAATATTAAGCAGTCAACCTGCAGGACGTGAGGCAGATGAGGCTGCACAGTCAGGCTGTGGAGATTTAACGTGTGACTCCAGTAATACAACATGAAAAATATATTCTGATTGACTAGACTGGGATTGTCTGTGTTGTCTTCAGTGCTGCACTTCCTAAATACATTACTTTAAACCATACGTCAGTCTAAAATAAATGTCAGGACAAAAGATACCGCCTTTCTTTTAGAGACTTGGTACAGTTATGTTTTGAAAGATTTAGCAGATTTCAACTGTTGTTGTTTTGCTTGAATTAAAACAGACTGAAAGTATTATTTAATTCTGCAAATCTAGTTAGGAAGGGAAAATTGCTAATTTTATTTTACTTCTATGAAATGTAACTTATAAATATTTATAAATAATCAGTACAAATCTGATTCCTGAAATAGATTGTGCATATTTTGCACTTTGTTCCCGTCTCAGCAGACAGTAAGCAGGACGTGACAGACGCCTCCTGCCCTGACAGTCCTCTCCTCTGTGCTGTGTAACTTGGGCCATGAACAGGTTTGGTAGATGAGTAGAAGGCTGTGGCAGGTCTGCAAGAGCACAGAATCATTAACCCTTGGGAGGCTGCAGATTTATGTCCCTGTCCTGTTTGTCACCAAGAGATAGATGGTGGCCCTTTGCTCCTTGGGCAAGAGTAGCTATTGGTGAGGCTGGGAGAGAGAAGCAATGCAGGGTCGCTGATTTCAGGAGCAGAAAATCACAACAGTGCAGGAGAAAGAAAAGAAGGAAAACTATAAAACCTTTAACTCTTTTCCTTTCATGTGAAAAAATTAATGTAGGGTAAAAACCTGATCTGTCAACACCACAAATTCCATTAATCTATGAGTAAAAGCATAAGAACAGCGGTTAGGGGGTTGTTCACTGAGCTGTTGGGAGGAAGTTCATTTTGTCTCAGCTGGTCCTGAATGGGGAGAAGAATTTGCTGAGAGAAATTAAATAGTTAAAGACTTTAAAAATAAGAAAACATGAAAAGACTGCAAAGCTATTAAGCAAAAGGAGAATAAAAGGGAAAAAAAGGAAAAAAGGTATGTGAGCAACGACAAGAATGACAGAACCTGTTTTATACAAATTCCTGTGATACATCCCAGAAAGGCAAATCCGAGGTATGAAGAGGCAGAGCACTGCCAGATACACGCTACAGCTACAGCTCAGCTCAGAGAGGTGTCCCCTGCTGGGAAGACACAGAAGTTCTTGACAGAAGAGATGATTTTTTTGTGTTTCAAAAGTGTGAAGTGGTAAAACAGGTGTTTGGTCAGTTCTGTGTACATCTGGCCCAAACTCTGGAACTGGGTTTCAATCTGAATTATTTTTTCTGGAAAGCCTCGGGCTGCCGGTGGTGAAGCACAGCAAATAACAACTTTAGCCTTTCTGGGGGGTTATTTTGAAGGAGAAAGCAAACATGTCCAAGTAATTTGGTCTAGTCTGCCCAGAATAGCCTGAGGTTTGAGAAAAGGAATATAGACCATCAGGGATTTGGTAATAATCTTAGGTATTATGCTATTAGTAATAATATGCATTTATAGCACTATCAGTTCTTCGTAGCTCTAAAACCAGCAAACTGAAAATCACTAGACTTGGCCAGAAAAATAATTTAAGGTAGTATATAGAATCTGTGTAAGTAATAATGGTAATTACCATAGAAATAATAAACACAGTAAATACAGTCACTCACCTGGACTCAGCTGCTCTGTGTATCTGAACACTCCCCAGCTCTCAAACGTTGAAAGGTTGGGCCCCGTGAGCTTTCGAGGTCCCTTCCAGCCTGGGCTCTTCTTCGATTCTGTGTTTGCTGAATTCTATCCTTTTCACAGGAAACTTGACCTCATTGACAGCCTTGAACCTGAGACACTGTCCCCTGGAATTCCCACCTAAAGATGTCATACAAAAGGGGTTAAAATCCATCCTGTGCTTTCTTCGGGATTCTGGGAATGGCAAGCTGTGCCGTATGGAGCCGGCCCCGTCAGGTACGTTGGAGCTGTTACTGGTGTGCGTTTCCTGTGGTTTGCTGTGAAAACGTGGGAACCAAGGGACCTTTCCTTGCGGGATCTTTTGCAAGGGCATTGTCCATCTTTGCATCTGAACGGGTATTGCCAGCTGGAATAAATGAGGAAAAGAAAAGCTTCAGTGTTGGGATAAAAACTCAAACTGCGAATCTTAGACCCTTTAGTGGAGAAGAAGAGCTGGTGGTTGTATGAGAGGAAGCCTTAATTACGTGTGATGTGGTTAGAGAAACAGGAGCTGAAGTTTCAGCAGAGGCTGTTCGTTGGGATCAGCAGAGACGCAGCAGGAACAGAGGGTTGGGCCGTTTCATTCAGGTGAGAAATGGCCAGCGTTCGTGCCGGGCACTGGGAGTACTGGAGAGGGTCGGTGATGTCTCTAGGGGGTGCAGGGGAAAGGGACGTTCTAGGGGAATGAAAGGGGACGCTTGACTAGCCGTGTTTTCATATTGTGTTTCAGCTCACATTCTTCAAAGACAAGCACAACTTGCTCTTTCATTACACTTTCTCCTTTTTCCCCCCGGTATTGCAGTTATAAATTTACATTAGGAGGGTAAAATTAAGAAGTTGTCAGCAGAGAGGAAAAGATGCAACATCATTTGCATTATTTATGGTCCGATAGGTTCCAGAAGTCATTAATAATAGAAATACCGGGCATATTCCCACACAAGAACTCTCCTCATACTTAAGCTTTCCTGTAATGAAGGCTAATTACTGTGGATAGCATTAGTATCAGACTGGAATTAGGGGTGTTAAAATGTATCATTAAAGGGAATGCAGTAAATTCAGAGTATGGATGAGCCACTTAAAATGCTAAGAAATACAGTGAAATACAAAAATATCAAAATACCATGATGCTGAAAATTAAGTCAAAATACTGATGTAAAGATCACGACTAAATTTTTTCAATTAATTTCAGTTCCATGAGTGATGTCATTAAAGGGAACCATGAACATGGCCAGAACTTCCTGCTACGTTTGTTTAGAGAGTACTAAAATGAAAGGGAAAAAAGCTGCTGGTTCCATTTCTGCTTAATGAAGCTGCGGCTGGTGTCTGTTTTTCTGGACTTGGGCCTAATGCCAGGTGTAGGGGTTTACTTGGTATTTCATCAACAGCAGAATAACCTTTGGAATCAAACAGAAAAACACTCAGAAGTAGGAATAAAATTCCAAACATTTACCCTTAATTTTCAGTAGAATTATTGCGGCTCTTGGATATTCAAAAGTATGCCTTTTATTGACTTTCAAAGTGTTTTGGTAACAGATCTTTATCATGGTTGCAACACGTGGGAATGCTTCGGCCCAATTAAACTAAGCTTTCTCTAGCATTCAAGTGGAGTTTTAGTGAACAAATCATGCAAAAATGAAGCCCAGCTCCTGCGCAGTTGGGTACCCACCCCTTCTTACAGTACTTACTGATAGGAATTCTCCCCTCTTCAATTAGGAAAGGAATTGATCTTTGAGCATTTTTAATTGTTACCTAAAATAAAAAAATCAGAGTAGCAACAAAAGCATGTCTTTTTATGTTAAAGAAGTAAAACCTCGGAGCAGAAGCAGGTATTGATGTCGGGGACATCTGGCCCTGTGTATTTCTGTGCTGTGCTCCTGACATATTATTTTTCAGAGATCGCTTTCTCTACTTAGCAGTAGCAATTTAGAATTAATTACAGCTGATCACTCTTCAAGTTAGCATGTAAGGGAGGTTTGGAAAAGAGCAGTGTCTGACAGTGGTGTGTTTGTGTGTAAAGTGAACCGTTACAGCTGTTTCTCCAAGTTCCTTTGCACATTTGTTACATGCTTCCCTTCAAAATGAACACATAATATACTTGAAACATTCCAGTTATTTATTTTGGTTTTTAACTCCCCTTCAATAGTACACAGTCCTGAAATTTTTGAGGATTGGGTTAGTCTTCAAAGTAGCAAATCAAGAGAATTTTTTCTGCTGATTGTTGTCTGTGTAAGAGTATGGGAATGCATTCTGCTCTATTTAATGCAAACACAGTAGATTAGAATGACAGGAAAAACATAAATTGTGCTCCGGAACAGCATTGTAACTTAGTGATGTTAGCGTGTTTGCTGTTAGTTTGGATAGTGGTACATTTAAAGAAAAATAATCCCATGGACTTTAATATTCTATGGGCACACACGTGAAGTTTGGGAACCTTCTGTAATACGCAGGAGATTTCTGCTCCCTCCCGCACGGCCCATCTGTTCCCCTTGGCCAGGAGCAGGGTGTCAGAAGCAGAATATACATCCTGCTCACAGAGAGGGTAAGAGGGTGCCTCGGGACAATGCTGCTTCTCTGAAACGCGGGGAGGGGGAGATGAAGTCCCGTGTGTTTCTTCTCTAGGATTCGGGGAACCTCCTGAGCCTCCTGAACCAAGCCCTCGTGTATCTTACGGTCTCTCAGCCCCGGCTGGAGGTGAGCTGTGGTGTGTTTGGTTGTTGCGGGTGGTGGTTTGGCAGGGGGAGGTCTGGGGGACAGACCTGTCCCAAAAGGTGAATTCTGGGGTGGTTGGCTGTCGCTGAGCGCGGCGCTGCTGCGGGCACCCTGGTAGCACAGCCAACCGATAAAAGTGCAGTATAGGAATACAGAATGTAGATACGCTCTAGAATCAATCATCCTCCTGTAAATATGAAAATCAGTTGTATGTGAAGGTCAACACCTATAAAGGTGTAATTTGAGATAGTGCTAATTATATTTAACCTGAGGTGCTAGTTGGGATGAAATGCAAGGTGTGCTGAAGCTTTCATTGGTGCTTTGGTTGTCGTCGTTACATTACATCACACATTTTAATTGGTTATGTTAAAAGATCTTTCCTGTTCTGACTCGCAGATTGCATTTGGGCACTTGTAGTACGTTAGTGATTATTGTATCTGTTTGCTTTGCCTTTTTACTTCCTCTGATACGTGGAACATATTTTTAACTCCTATTCATCATGCAGAGAACTTTAATTCAGTCATACACAGTTCATGTTGTACTTATTTATACCCAAATCTACATTGGCAGGCTATAAATGCTGCAGAAGAATGAAGTGAAAGAAAACATTAGGGTTATAAACAGCCTTAACTCAGTCCTTAAATGCACACGCATTATACGAGTCTTTGTTTCCACTCTGTTTTTTTTGTCAAAGCAGGGATTTTCCACTTTTGTGTCCTACTCTGTTGTTCCCACAGTGTCTGTGGCCCAGCCGTGTCCAAACCCTGCTGAGGTCTGTGGTGGCCTCGGTTGCCCAGGGCTCAGAGACTATGGCCACAACCTGAGAACCAGGTTTCTGTGGGGTGTGGAGCACACGTGGCTCTTGAACCCAGTGTAAGTGGGGGGTTACTGAGCATTTCACAAAAATGCTGTGACCTTGAGTCAGCCTGGAACTGACTGGAATTCCACCAAATTGGTGGAATTGACAAAAAGCTGGGTGAAGAGCATACAGAATTATGGGGTCTGTAAATTGCCAATCACAGGGAAGGCAGCGTTCTGCTCAGTCATCAATGGACTGTTGGTTTCTGCCAGAACACAGATTGCTTTAAACTCGTGACGAATCTTTGAGAATATAACAGGTATTAAAAGAAAAAAAAGACCAATGAATCCCACTTCTGTTTGACCAATTGAAAGTATCTAAGTGGTGTGTTTTGCTTGGGAAAAAATCTAACTTAATTGGTACGTAGGATTACAGTAATCTCCCTTTAATTCCAGAAGTGCCACCTGTTGAAAAGCTCAACCTAAGTGAAGTGTTGCGGTCCAGTTTGGATCTGTCAGAGGAGTGGCCTAATGAAGAGGAAAAGCTGAGATTTCAGAAGCTGAAAGAAGAAATGATAAAAGATGAAAAAGAAGAATGTCTTGCTGACGAACATGTAGGCACAACCCAGGACTTTACTGAAGCAGGGAAAAGGCAGAGAGAGAACGAGTCAGCTCATCTTTGCAGGTGACTACACTTTGCACAATGGTGTACGATAAGGATCTTGTAAGTGCTGGAAAACTGGATTTCTACTGGAAAATAGAAAAGCATCTTAATATGAATCATTATATGAACAAGAGTAGCAACATTCACCTCTTAAATCATGGCTTTGAAAATTTGATGTAAATTAACTTTTTCAGCAATAAAGAAATGCTTCAGGAATGGCACAGCCAAGCAAAGCTGATGAAAGGAAAAAGAGAAATGTTTAGATTTTCACCTGCGAACGCAGACACGGTACGTAACAGGAAACGGCAAGGTAGGACACTGGAAAACTCAATCCATTAATGACACCCTTTGATATGTTTTCTTTATGGCCTGTATATTTAAATTTAAAACTTAAAAGGTGAAACCCAGAACTTTAAACGGCTGCACTTTGGCAATGGCTTTGCAGAGCCCTTCCGTGGCTCCTGCCTGAAGTGCTGGGAGTCACCAGATCCCTCACGCTGCTCCTCACAATCTGCAGTGGCTCCAGTTGTCCTGGAAGTGAAATACATAAATGTAATGCTTCTATCCGTGGTAATGTCCTGCTTTCTTTGCACTTTAAGCTGATGACATGAGTGTGACAGTTCTGCAGGCTGCTTTGTTGTGCACCAATATTCAACATGAAGGGTAATTTCACACTATTAAGGCAGGAGTGTGAGCAGAAGCAGGCTGTGCGAGGAAGACACATCTTCCAGCTGCCAACAGTAGGGGTCAGATCTGAACTCACACCATGTTTTTCACTGAAAATTTAGGCACTGAATTCCTGCTGGAGCTCTGAGAACTTCCCTGGTGGGTGACTTGTCCTGCTGACGCTGGGCAGGCTGCTTCCTCTGGGTAGGAAGGGCTTTGGTTTGGCCAACCCGAGGGATTGCTTTTAGCAGTACAGGGATTCGGCTGGCGTAGGAGGGAACTGAATGGTGAATGGCAAGAGAGGGATTAAGTGTATTGTTATGTCATACAGTGAAACATTCCTTATTTTTCTCTTCCGTGTTCCCACATACGTAAATGGGGAGAATAATGTCTTCACTTCCAGGGAACAGTTCTTCGATTTCTCCTGTAAAAGATTATTCTTCTTTAAAAAAATCCCAAAGAAACCGAACATATGTAGGTATTGGGGGGCTGTAAGCGGTACCCGCAGAATGGTATCAAGCGATGGGTGTAAGAGGCAGGCACAGCCCTGGGAGCTGCTCCGGGCACTGCCGGTCCCGGTGGGAACACGAGAGGGCACCGCAGGACCACGCACACACCGGGCACCCACGCTTCGCGCCTCTGTGGCTGTAGTTTGCATTAATACCTAATAAATCCTGAAATTAACAAGAGATTTGCAACACGCTCTCATATTTTTATACCAACAATGCGTAATTTTCCTTCTCACGCTTGGTGTATATTTCTTTGTTCTCTGATTATCTTGTTAGAAGCAGTTTTCATATTCCTTGAGTGTTACAGAGAATATTCCTTTAACCCTAAAGATTTTAGTTTTCCAATTGCTGTTGTTAGAATGGGGGAAAAACCCCCACAAGGGAGATACCAGAACTTCATAAAACTTAAAAATATTTTTCTTAAAATTATGGGATTGTCTTGGATTTAGAATCCCAGTTCTGAGTAATTGTGATGAAGGCAAGGGTAGGTGAGTAATGGTCACTGGTGGCTGCCATCGCGTGCCTTGACCTTCCCAAAAGTAAATACTCTTTGGATGTATGTGTCAGACCCACGTGAGCGTGCCACGTCATTCCTGCTCTGTCTTCACCTGAATTGATAATGTCCTAGGGACAGTTGTGGAAATGGGTTTGTTCCATAGCATCCTCCTTCTCGTAGTTGATTGACTTTGCAGCAGCGTGGTTTCAGAAGCACAGTCTTAGGCAATACTGTTAAAATATAATTGGCAGTTTTATTGTAAGCCAGTTTAGAGGTAAGCTTTTGGACTGTAAATATTTCAAATCTACTGCAATCATTTTTCTCAGTGCAAAACCTTGGGAATTTATGAAAGGTGGTTCGTCGGGGAAAGAATTTGGCTTCAACAGTTTTGGGTTTTTAAAGGTGTTGAACCTGGCAGAACAAAACCAACAGGCCAAGCCTTCTCCCAGTTGTGCTTTTGGATTTGCTGGACTCTGTGCTAAGCCCTGGCACGGAAATGGAAGCCCCTCGGCGCTGCGCGACCACGGGGAGAACGTACGGGAAGTGTCCCCACAGTGTGGCCAGGGGCACAGGGGCAGCACCCTCAGCCCTGCCGGGAGCAGCTGGGGGGCTCATTACAGCATTTGTAATTGCCATTATTTCCATATAACGTGCTAGCCTTATATTTTGCTGTAGATACCAAAAAGTACACCCTATGCCATGTATGACATCGGTTGTTATGCCATGAAAGAGGGAGCTGAGAAATGGGACCGAGCACCTGCAAAAATGGAAGAAAAGTTGCTGAAAGTAAAAGTTGAAACTGCAAAGTGAGTGCTAAAGAGATAAGTTTATAAGCTGTTTCTACGTAACACTATTGACGACTTCCAGTTAATTTTGTTAGTATGAAAGTATTTAGATAACTCTGGTTCTATGTTTTCTTTTTTTCTATGAAGTAAAAAACCTGCACCCTAACCAACAAACACTGTAACTAAAAGAGAAATAAATAATTGAGTTAATTACATGCTTATTTAAAAATAGATTGTTTTTAAAGGTAATCACTAGTGCTTCAAGACTTGCAGCTGAGTTATATGCATTTGCTCCTTCACATACAATGCAATACCAAGACAAGAAGCATGCTGCTAAAACAATTCTTATTCTATTATAGTAATAATTTAGTTCAATAATAAACCAACTGTTGAATAGTATTTCTGTATCGCCTTAATACAGTGAGTGTGAGCCGGGGGGCTGACTAGAAATTGGGGATCTCTGGTCCTTTTTGCAAAATGGGCTAAACAAATCTAAAGGGATGGACGGCCTCACCTTGACAGGCTGGTCCTGGAGTAAAAACGTACATTCTCAATTGCTCCAGCCTGGCAGCTGGGCTGGAAATACCTGAAATGACTCTTCTTTGTGACAGTTTAAAAAAAAAAAAAAAAAGGAGAGGGGAGAAGTGTGAACATGTCCCAAATTTTTAAGAGCCTGTAAAATGTGTGATGCTGGTTTTAGAAAGTGTTCAAATTACGTTTCAGGATTTTTTCTATTTGGTTCTAACTCATATGGGGAAAGCTTGAAATGTGCTGTTTGTTTTGCTGATTACAAGATGTGTTGGTTTGCTCCGTTTTACACTTCTAAAAATATGAGGCTATAAGCTGACTAACTGCACGGGCATGTTCCAGTTGATAATCTCAGGACATAACTACTAAACAGATGCCTGTAAATCAAGGAAAATTTTAATCAGCTTTAAAGAAGAACACGCTTTACTACACTGTCTTGTAACACGGAAGAGAGGTGGTTACAGGTACCAGGGCTATGGCCAGGCAGGTCTGATGAGCACAAAAGGAAAGTACAGTAAATGCATTTATTTAGCAGTTGTTCGTAATTCAGTCCTGTTCTTGTCTTGGCTTTCACACCTGCAACTTGAAACTGGAAGCAGAAGGGTCATGGAATATAAAGCAACTGAAATAATAATTTTGCCATGTTCCCTTAGGTATCTCAGAGAACTGAAACTGGAACAGCGCCTCAGACAGCACATGGACATGATGAAAGCAAGAGGAGAAGAGTCAACTGGAACATCCCAAGTGGGAGCAAAGGAAGCAAAACAAGGCATTGAGAGAGTGTCTTCTCTTTTTCGGGAAATGCGGTAAACCCAGTGCTCTGCGCTGATGAACACTTGTTAGTTTGGCATTTCATTAATTTCACAAAAATCTCAGGTAGCAAATATTTTTAAATTAAGTTGTTAAAAAATTACCATCTTCTTTTTGCTTATGCTAAAATTGTCTGTATGTATGTGTACACGTACACAACATGCATGTATGTAAACAGACATAAAACATCTGTAGTGCTCTGAGTCTTTGAAAAAAAAAGAAGTCAAAATTCTAAGACAGAAGAGAAAACCCAAGAAAAGCGTAAAAGACGGCCAAAGGCCCTCGGCTCAAAGCCAGTTCTGCCTCCACAGCCCAGGCTGATGGTGATTCCTGTGGGTATGGGATGGCGCACGCTGTGCACATCATGCTTTCTAATCAAGCAAGAAATCACTTTCACTAATGTATATAGGTGGCATCCGTGGTACTAAACATGGCAAAGCCTTTTACCAGCAAGGAGTAACATTGTAGTCATAAACAAAGCGCTTTAATAATGCACAGGGAATATGAAATGGTTTCAAAACTGTTTACTTGCTCCAAAGAGGAGCAGAGTCCAGGGAAAGGCCGTTCCGATGCAGCTCCCTCTCAGGCAGCGGTGGGAGCTCCTGCCTGCTGGGAGGCACCCACCTGGGGACCTCCTGGCGCCCTGGGGAGCCCCACCAGTCACCGGGTGGAAATACTGGAAACGGGCTCGTGGCTGCGGCCGCCTGGACTGGTCACGGAAAGGCCAGGGAGTTCGCAGCCTCATTTTTGCAGTGTTTGCACCACTTTGGGAAAGAATAAATTCTGATTTTATTCAAAGCATCTTTTGACCTCAAAACCGAAGTGACCTAACGCACTAAAGTCCAGCCTCCCTAATCAGCATAACAGGGCAAACGAGTCCGATGTGGTGCACAGCGTCTGTCCCTGTGCCAGGAAATCCTGACACTGTTCTAAAATTACCCGGGTCCCTCCCGCTCCATCACGTCATGCCCAGCACAGGGCAAGCTGCGGGCTCCCGAAATGGAACGCGTTCCCCGAGGTGGGAACAGGACTCGCTTGTGACAACACGGCCCTGGCATTTAGGAGCGGACTTGGCAGGGCCTGCACGTCCCGTACCGTGGGCTCCCCTTGGGTGGCTCCAGACGAGGACGGGCTTGGTTGCCCAAGATCCCATTCCGCAATCAGTATCCCCAGGTGCTCCCTAATTGCAGAATGTCTCTGGGTGGCTGCAGTGCCAGGTATCTCCGCACAAACCACCCGTACCCAGCCGGAGCCTTGCAGAGCAGGGGAACTGTGACGGCCGGCTGATGTGTTAAAAGTGGTGATTACAACCCAAAAAGGAACGTGTCACTGGATGGCAGCTGGGGAACAGTTTGAGTTCGTTCACCGAATCTAAGCCACTTCCAGCTTGGCAGCGTGCGGAAACACCTGGGGCTCGCGCTGGCACGGAGGAGCGCGACTGCAGAGTGTGCGCTTCACACAGGGGAGAGATGTCATCCTATTAGCTGGATTGTTTTCAGTTTTTTAAAAGTTATTTTAAAAAAGATACATGGAATGGACTGTCAGGAGCCAAAGCTGCAAAGATCTCCTCACGGGCTTCTCTGTGAGGTTATGTACGAGCAGTGAGAACCTGGCGTGATGGCCTTCAGCTGCTCTGGAACCCCGCGGGTGTTGTACTTTGAACGTGACTGTGTTGTATTCCACTGTGTTCATAACACACTGAACAGTAAAAGGAATAATATTTGAAAATCTCTGGTTGAATTTCTAAAAAGAAGACTATTTTCATGAAGAATTTTAAGAGCCTTACTGATTTTCCATCAGGTTTCAAGTTTACTACAATTTTGTGAAATAATTTAAGTGAATGAATATGAATCTTAATCTGGTAAAAAGTATATTTACATATCAATATTGAGTTGAGGCTATTCACAAATACTTTTATTAGTAATAAGTTCAGTAATACATGTAGTTACTTCTTATTACTTTCAAAATCTGTTGAGCTCTAATGCTTCCAGCCCTTTTCTAATCAATAGCTGCTTTACTCCTGCACACTGCCCCGTGCCTGTATTTGCACTGAGGGGATTAAACTTTCACGGTTTCACTTCAGCTCTTTGTCCCAGTACCATAGGGACCCTGGGACAGGGGTCACAGTACTGAATCCCACTGATGGCAGAGCTTTTCCTCCCTCCTGTGCTTTGTGTTCTCCCTCCATCCCCATTGCCACAGTCCCCCCGTTGGTCCTCCTGGGACGGCGGAGGTACCTCTGCTGTTGCTTCCACTTTCTGCCAAGTCTACGAGCCTTAAAATGTTGGAAGTGTTAGTCACAGCAATAAACATTAACGCCACCCAGCCGCTCTGTGGGGACAAAAATCCTTTTCCTTCTGCAAGTGAGTGCAGATTTCCTTGTGCTCGCTGACACCAGAGCTCCCCTCTCTGCCTGCATCTCGCTCCAAGCGGCTGTTCAAGGTTTTGCAGAAAGTCAAGGCTGCCGCAGAACCACAGTTCGTCCTGTCCCCCAGATACCGCCAGTGCAACATTTAGAAGTTTCCATAATAAATAGTAACAGTTCAGTTGATGTTTTTTGGTTTTATTTTGCTGTTTAGATTAAGAGAGAAAACATCGCCCAGTACTGTTCATGTGAGTAAACGTTTACCAGCCCTTTTTGGCCAGTCTGTACTTAAAACCTACATTAAGCTTCAAGGGTTCGCGTCTGGGTCTCGGTGCTTCGTGTCCCCTGAGAAATCTGGGTTGGTGACAGCAGAGACACCTGGAGAGTCCCCTGCGAGCCCAGCTGCAGGGGGCTGTTCAGCCCTTCAGGTGACAGCAGGGTCCTTCCGTAAGAGAGGAGTAAAAACATACATGTTATTTGTAATGCGACTTATCAGAATGTCGAGTTCCGAAGAAAGCTGGAGAGGAGCGTGCGGGTCCTCTGGGAGCTGAGCAGAGCTGGGGGGGCGCGGGTGGGTTCTCGGGAAGTGACAGGGAGCGAGGGGGGTGGAAGGAGCCCTGTTCCCGGTGAGAGCTCCCGCTGTGTACGGCGGGGGGTGCATTTGCGGAGAGCAGCACCCCTCGGCCTGTGTACAGCCCTGACGGAACCCAGGGACAGCCCTGCCAGCAGTCCTTACAGAACGGCACTGCTGAAGTAATTAGCAGCTGCAAGGTTAAAAGAAGGGGTTTTCTCGACTCTTTTTTCCTAAAACTCGCACTTAAGAATTACTTGATTTTTGTTTTTCATGGTTTTGACCTTCATGTCCCTGAAGCCCAAAGGGGAACCCGTCCCTTGAGGCCGAAGGGTGCTTGTTGGTACCTGCAGGTCCCCTCTCGCTCTGCCCCTCTCCAGCGGAGCAGCCCCGGTCCCTCGGCCTGTCCCGGGCGCAGGGACGCCCCAGCCCCGCGGGGCCCCCTCCAGCAGCTCCCGGTCCTTCGGGCACCGGGGTCCCCGCACCGGTCCCACTCTCCGGCTGGGGCCTCCCCAGGGCGGGGGGGTGGGGGGGCGGTGGCCACCCCGGGAGACCACCGGCCTCTTGCTCAGGCGGGCACGTGGCTGGCCCGCGGGCACCCTGCTGTGGCCCGGGACTCCCCGGTCCCCCTCCGCAGAGCGGGTCAACCCCTGACCTTTGACCCCGCGGGGTCACCCGCCGTCCCCGCCCCGCCGGGCCCCGAGGTCCCCGGGAGCGCGGCCCCGTGTCGGCCCCGTGCCCGCCGGGCCGGTTCCGGTCCGCCCTCAGGCGCGGGGGCGGCGCCCTGACGTCACGGCCCTACGGCAGCGCACCGTGAGGTCATCGCGCGGCGCGGCCCGGCGCGGCCCGGCCCCGGCGGGGCAGCGGCGGCGGCAGCGGCGGCAGCATGGCCGAGGCGG
>JAOXJM010000002.1:39297835-39314235 GCA_026413425.1 Tringa solitaria
AAAAAAAAAAGAGCATTGCATTGTTCTTGCATTCATTTTGTGGTGACTTAAAGTGTATTAACACAAGGAAAAGGATGAAAAACTCAGTGCTGAAACAAGTTTTCTGAGAGCTGTTCCGTATCACTTGCCGTGGTGGGGCTGCAGATGGAGAAGGCAGGGACCAGGAACCCTGTGGAGCCGAACACAACTCGCACCTGTGGGCAGCGTCCCTGTCACAGTGACCTGGGGGCAGCCACCTCCCTCTGCCCCAAACAGAACTGCCCCCCCCAGGGCATCTCATTCTGGCTGTGAACAATCGGAGTGGGAAAACAAATTCCAGATTTCTCCCTGAAACCATGGCTGAGCACAGACCTCATGTGCATTTCCTAGTGACTTGACGAAAGTTTTGACTGCGTTTTCCTTGCACACACCTGATGTTTGTTTGCATAACTGTAAAGTGTAGCAAAGAGCATAAATCACACCATGATAAACTGTAAGGAGGGGCCCTTAGTCACCAAAGTGTGCTCCCCACTGAAATACGGTGGAGATTGTCTTAGCAGGAAAATTAAGTGATACAAATAATGATGCTGATTCTTTGGATGCAATCATTGATAAAATACAATTTTCCCCCGTGTCAATATTGATAAATGTGTCTTAAGAACCTATAGTACTAAAGGTTAAAAAATAAAATTAACTCGCATCCAAGAAATTAAGCTGTTTTAATTTATATTTATTGTTTAAAAACAACCATAAAAAGCTTCTTGTCATAATTTAGTCTTGAAATGAGTCTTGCCTTGAGAGTTTCCATAGTTACAGATGTTTCTGATTTTGTAATGTTAGCACAATTGACATTTACTGCACAACGAGAACCTCTAATTGATTTTTCTGCATGGAGAGGAGAAAACAAGTGCTCAGCGATACGCGTGGTGCTTAATTGCCGGTTTCTGGGGGACCCAGTGATGTAATCGTGTGCCGAAGGGCTGCGCTGACTTGGACAACGAACAGTAATGCTCAGAAACAATGGGACAAGACGATCTTATCCGGGAGAGCAGCGGAGCTGGGAGCAGTTGGGAATCTGGGGGCAGCGGTGGCACCCCCACTCTTCATTCAGCCTGGCGGGGTGTTTGCCGGGCTGGGGGTCTAACCAGGGACTCAGCGGGTAACTCTGGGGGTGCAGAGCTCTAACCACCCCTCAGCGTTGTACCCACCCCCAGCTCTGGGCTCCCCTGTGGCCACAACAGCCCCTCCTGCGGGCACCCACGTGTGCTCCCTGTGGGCTCTCCCACTGCCCTAAAGTGTTAGCTATCAAGGAAAAAAATATTTCTGCTATTACATTTTTAAAAATGGTGTTTTTAAATGTTTGAGCAAGTTAGATATGACTTAAGAATTCTTGTCAATATAAGCATAAAGATCTGGTTGTACAGTGTATTGTTTTTCGCAGTTGCCTCGTTCCATCTTCATAATAACAGAAAATGATGATTCATGTTGTGGAGAAACAGCATCAATTTATTCTGAGAAAAGTAAATCCATTCTCTATTTCTCTAATTTGTGGGACTGTTGCGTCAGTAAAATCTGTGAAGTCTTTTTAAATGTAATCTCATTTTCTGAAATTACTTTTCACTAGGATATCCTTATTCTTCTATTCCTTGGCTGTTTGATTATTTTGAACTACTTTTAATCGGGCAACAATGGGATGAGAAGTATCTGGGAGAGAAAACAAGTCAGATCAGAGCATTATGGCTGTAGCAAATCAGGAAAGATTAGGAATTTCAATTTATTGTACCAAAGGCTAATGCTTCTGAGATCTGTAAGAGCAGTTTAATGGGCTGATGTGAAGAACATCAGGTTAAATATCGTCTCCTTAAATCTCTTTTCCCTGTCTCCTGCTGTTACCCACATACAGCTTTTTTTTTTTTTTTTTTTACTGTTTTGAGGAGTCAGAGCATGAGATAAAAGCAAATTATGTAATGAGACATATGGTAGGGTGGGTGTGGGATCATTTCTGTTTACAGACTGCTCAGGGCTGTCCTGGCTCCTTGTAACCAGATGCTGGAGCCAAGAGCGGCTGCGTCTCAGGTGGGAAGGTCCTGGGAAAGCCCAGCCAGCATTTCCCACAAACCTTATTCCTGTTCTAAGCTTTAAAGATAATGGAAATTCCAGATAGGAAATGTGGAATTCGGGCCCAGTCCCTCTGCTCAAAGGTAACCAGAAAAGGCTCTGGACCAACTGCACTTTTTGAGGTTACAAACATTTTGTGGAGTGTTTTGGCTGTCAGTGTCCTTCCTGAGCGCTGCTCCCCTCCACAGCCATCTCCGTGGCTTGAGGTCCTGCCATGGTTTGAAAGAGGCCACCTGCAGAGGGTTGCAAGGGATTGCCTGGGAGCACAAAGAGCAGCACAGGGTAAAACATGACCATCCTGAAATCAAGAGGTGATAGGACTGAAGCCATTGGCCAGTAGTAGTCAGGGTTTGGTATCCTGATGGTGGGTGAGCCTTGGCAGGATGTGTGAGAGTTGTGGAGGGCATCGGTGGAGGTTTCACCTGGAAAAAGAAGGGAAGGCGGGGGGGGAACAGTCTCCCTCCCGTGGCTGGGGGTTCCAGGGCAGCAGTCAGTGCTCCATCCCAGCAGCAAATAGATGGCTGGAGGTTTTCCAGTCCCGCTTTCCTCACTGGTTCACACCTCAGATGTTCAACCAGTATTTATTTAAATTGGTTGATGGTAGCAGAATTCATTTGTTTTGAAGACTGAGCCAGAAACTATTTGGCAGCTGGATAGGAAAATCTAAGATAAACAAAGAAACCCCTCAAACTGTAAAGCATTGCTTAATTCGTCAGTCTTAAACAGAAAACACCTTTGAGAAATCATTAGTTCTGTAAGAGTAATGAGGCAAGAGTTGTTTTATTTCCAAGCTACAGCCTTAGGTTCTGCCCGGGTGTTTTGGTGGTTATGGCTGTGACCACAGCGTGGGGCTCCTGCCTTCACTGACACCAAGAGCCAGGGAGGCTGTGAGGGTTCCCCGTGGTGGGTGGGACATGGCAGGGTGGCTTTTCCCTCTGAGAATCACGAGGGCGAGAGAAGAAAAGCATAACCAGAGCTTTAATCTGTTCTCCGAGCACTGTTTCACTTAGCTATAGGTGTAAAGTCCATAGGCACACAAAGTGTCAATGGGAAATATGAGAGAGAAATGTGTTGGAAGAAAACATCTAATGTTTCCCTTTGGGATGTTTTCTACGCAAATACCATGGTTTGGGAATTTCATGCTGATTTGTTTACTGATGCAATTTGATAAACTCAAAGGAACTGAGGAAGTGCTACAACAGCCAGTGAGATGGTTGAGTTTCTGCCTTCCAGGAACTGCATCTCTGCTGGGGCTGGGATGACCCCACGGGGCAGTGGGGCTCTCAGGGGCTCTGATGATGATCAGTGCCTGTCACAGACAAGGTGGCAGTGGCCAGGGGTCTTCCAGCCCATGCTTTCCCCCAGGGCAGGACCAGCTCTGCCTGCTCTCCCTGGCACGGGCTGGTCAAACTTGGGCTTGGGAGTCTCCAACAACACAGAGCCCCTGGAAGGAGGTGGGTCCAGCTCTCAGCTGAACTTACCACTAAGGAGTTTCCCTGCTCATAAACAAAATCTTTCTTGCCTTGAGTTAAGCAAGCTGTTGTTTGTTGTGTTTGCTGTGGGGAATAGACTGTCCCTTGCCCCTTTACATGCCTGTTTAAGTGCCTGAGGGCAGCCATGTCTCCTTGAGGTCAGCTCTTCTACAAGCTCAGTGACCCATCTTTCCATTCTACCTTGTAGGTGGTGATTTCTGGTCATTCTTTGTCCTGTTGTTGGGACTTTGAGCTCTGCTTCCCTGCCCTTCCCTGTCCAGCAGATGGCCACCAGGCCACCCCAGGGGAAATCAGCCCTGCCAGATGGGGAGCGGCTCCCTTCCCCGTGACTATCAGATTTGAGGTGAGTGTGGTCCTCTGACTGGTGGACCCCGGGGATTTGCTCCCGATGGGCCTGACAGTGAGGAGAGTGTGTGCTGCAGAGGGTCGGCTCTGCGGGAAGGTGGCCGGCACCACGGGTGAGCATGGGGACCCCGCGGGACCACGCTGCCCAGCCATGGCAGGGGCACCGGTGTCCCCACCACATCTTCATGCAGCTCTGCCAGCGAGCTCCAACCCCCCAACATCTCAGAGCTGGGACATCTTTGGGGAAAAAAATGCTGATGCTGCAAAAAACTCACAATACTTTGTGATGTAGATAAACATCTCTAAGGATCCAGCTGAGAATCCCATTCTGGTTTTACTTGTGTCCCAAGACACTTGAACAGAAGTTTTCAGAAGGGAAAGACTAATAAATCAAAACTGTGCTCCTGCGGGCCCCCGCTGCCGAGCCGCTCGAGGGAGCTGGTTAAAATTAGCAAGGAATGTGGGACGGAGGAGCCCTGCCTCGCTGCCCCAGCACCCGGCTCAGCTGCGGCGCCGCTCCCGGGCAGACACGGCTCTTCCAAAAAAGGTGAAACCCTGCTGCCGAGGCAGATCATCCCCCGTGCCCCACACACCCCACTGGGCACCCCAGGCAGATGTGGGGCAGGCGCCCACCTCCAGACTGAGAAACGAGCTCTCAGGCCATGTCAGAGGAGGTCAGGGTTTAAACTCCAAACTTCAGTTCAAATATTGGACAAGGAATGGGATGAGGTGTCCCAGGGTCCCTGTGAGTTTAAGGGGGTTTTTGCCTACATGTCGTTGGATATTAATGAAGCACTCAGCCAAAAAAGGTGATTGGAGGCTGTTAATCACTGGTTGCTGAGAGCCTGCTGCATCCCAAAAAGGAGTGGGATGGAGGGAGCACCTTGGCTGTGGCAGCAGCCACTGGCATGCAGCGAGGCTGAGGGAATGTCCTTTGGAGCAAGGTCCTACAATCTGAAGTACACCCTACAAATCAGCACAAAACATCTGTTATTGCAATACCAACACAGATAAAAGTAGTTTTGGGGGAGGCGGGGAGGAGCCCGGGCAGCCATGGGCTGTGCTGGTGCCCTGCCGGCCCGAGCCGCCTGCTCCCAGTGCCGGGAGGCAGGAAGGATTCCCAGAGGTTTCCCAGAGTTTGCTTCTTTCCCTTGTTGGAAACTGAACACGAACAAGGATATCTAGTTACTGCCTACCTTTGAAATTGGCCTTCTACAGTTCTCAGGCTGAAAGGCACATTTTTTGATGAAATTCTCACTTTATAAATATACATTTAATTGGAAATCCTCTGCCAATGCCAGCATCTCCTGTCCTGTGGTACCCACACTCACTGTGCACCGGTGCTGCCGTGGGAGCCGGGGTGTCAGGGAGGGATCCCACATCCCCTGGGCAGCAGCAAGGCACCAGCAGGAGCATCCTCCCTCCGCGCAGGACAAAGCCTCTCCAGAGCAGGTTTGGGGTGTCCCCGATCTCCAGCGCCTCCAAACATCACACTCAAGCAGATAGGCTGCTGCTGAGCAGAAGCCCATGTGCAAAATTGCACATTTTTTTTCCTTGGTTCTTTCCAAGCAACAAATAATCTGTACTTTGAAATCTGCCCTCCTTAAGAAAAAAGGGCAATGGTGCCATACCCACCAGGGGACAGTTCTCCATGGCCAGGCTGCACTGCCCACTGCCCCGTGTGTGCCTGCTGTGTTACACAGAACCCGCCAGGATACAGAAAACAGGGGGAAAAGCCCATATCGAGAGCTAAGCAAGCTCATAGCAGATCTCATCCACTGCATCATTTCATTCTTCTCCTGCTTCACCTCTCATCAATTCGGACTGTGAGATTGTCCTACCTCTGTAACAGCAGCACAATGAAATAAAGCAAATTTAGCTGAAACAATCCAACATGCAGGTACTAATTGGATGTGTTGTTTTTTTTTCCTGCAGCCCATATTTCTTTATTATGGGGGTTCAGAGCAAGAGCACTGGAGTGAGCAGCACCCAGCAGTAAGCCAGAACCCAAGGGCTGTCTTTACTATTGCCTTTTCATTTTAAGAACAGGGGATTATTGTTAATATATTTTTTATGTTTGGTTTCTATCAGAGTCAGTTTGTTTAACTAATAGGCAGATTTATTTACTGGAAGGAGGAGGAAAGCAGCAGTTAAAAGGATACAGCGAATACAGCAAACATTAATCTTGTCCCCAGCAAAACCACTGGCAGCACCTTGGAATTTTTTCAACTTTTCTACAAGGTCTTTAGGTTGTAGTCAAAATAATGCCTTAATCTGCACATTCCCAACTCCAAGGTCTGCAATAGTAAGGGCTTATGCTGAAGAACAGGCTTTGCCGCAAAAAGCAATGGGACTCATTGGGCAACTCAGGAACTGATGCCAAAAACCATAATTCCCATTTGTCTCAGCAGGAGATTCCTTACCACTGCTCAGGACCTGTGGTATAGTCATTTTCTAATTCAAAAGAAAAAAACATCTCCAGCAGGTTTAATTTAATTTTATTTACTCACTTTTGCCAAAGAGAGCGATTCCGTTCTGTTTCATGGAGACCATTAAAATTAAGATTTGCCTTTGCTGAGATGTGACACAAACTTTACATGTCCATAAAAATGGATTTTTTTAATTAGAAAAGAAAACAGTAAAACTGAAAGCTTAGCTTTTCCGCTTGGGTATTCGCATCTCTCTCTAAAGAGAGTGCTTCAGCCCAAACATCCATGGATTAAAGTGTACTTGGAAGAGGTAAGGTCCAGTGAAATGTTTTCACTTTGAACCTCATGTTTTGGTGAAGTGTTACTTGAGAAAGTGCCAAGTGATGAAGATGACTAGATGTTGAGGTGATCCCTAGCCTGCCTCAGGGCCTTTTCCACCCCAGGAGGGTGTTGAGGGGGGATGCTGGCGGGGGGTCCCCTTGCTGGGATTGCCCAGACCCTTGGGCAGTGCACTGGGAGCGGAGCTGTGCAGCCCGAGCGTGGATCTGGGCTCTAAAGGCACGCTGGATTTTCAGAAAGCACACTGAACGCAAGATTAATCTCTGAATTTGGGTGCCCATATCCAGAAACAGTGTGAGTTATCTGTGAATTGCAGTGATGACTTCATAAGAAGCAGGCCATCTATTATTTTAGATCTTGGGGACATAATGCCATTTCTCTATGTGCTTATATATAAGATTTGAATTTTTGTACAGCTAAATTCCTTGAGGCTTCCACTGGTTAAAGAAAAGCAGTAACGTCTGAAGCTTAAAAAAAGTAAATACTGTCAATCAGAATATCAGTTGGCTGGAGATACAGGCAATAATTCGCTTTTCACTTTAACATCCACGGTTCCTATCCTGAAACTGCAATTGGCACTGACAACCTTTGCCCATCCTGACAGTGTCGCTGGAATCAGTAAGACTTCAGTGATAACACACACGATTACTGCAGTTTATTTGGGGTTAATGATTTATGCAGTGTGACTGTAAGCATGGGATATTTACATGCCTATTTTGAAACTGTGTGAAGGCACAGGATTTGAGGAGTTTGAGTAATTAACAGCACGACACAAAAAATCCCCTGCCTCTTGACTCACGCTTGCTCACTTTCTTATTTACTTCCCTTTTCAGTACCCCTGGACACCGCTTTGCATCTGGGTTGATATCCAAGAAAAGATAAATTAATTTGTTCAGAAAATAAAACAATTTCTTTGCTCACAGAATTTGTCAAGGAGCTTCCTTTCCCTTTCTCATTGGCTTTACAAAATGTTAACTTTCCTTAAACATCAACACAGCATTTTGTCAAAGAAAACCATTTTATTCTCGTGATAATATTTATGTTAAGAGGAAAGGATGAGCAGCTCTGTGACAAGAATACATCTGAATTTTTCAAAGAGGAGCAAGCTGGGTGTCGTATATTGTTTAGCCACAGTCTCCTGTCCTCATGGCAGCATGATATTTGTTACAGGATTTCAGCTGAGACACTGGATGTTCATTTTTTGTCCCCAGGTGGATGCAGGACTGGCAGTAGCTGTGGATGCTGCAGACGGAGGGGGCACGGTCCCGTTCCTGCCCGTGGTGCCCACCCGCTCCCTGCACGCTCGGCTCTGAAGGAAAATGGATCTGACCACAGCCCTGTTCTGGACGCGATGCCGAGCAGCTCTGACTCTGTCTTCCATAACCTGCTTCCAGCAGCCCCGCTCTGGCTCACCGGAGCTTTGCTTTCCGCTGTGCGAGCTGCTCCGCTCCCTCTGTAGGGAGAGGTGATGCTTTCCTGACGCTGACCTGGCAGCGGGACCGTGGTCTGGGATGCGGATGGCAGTGCTCCTGCTGCGACAATGTGCTTGCTGGTTCCCTAAAGGCAACAAAACCACTCCGGGGATGGACTTGGCTCACTTGTCCACCAAATGTCTGCTTCCCTGGGGACTCAGCCGCTTCTCACCAAAGAGCCCAAAGGATGCTCGTGCCCAGCCCTTACGGCTCACCCCGTGCTTTCCAAAGAGATGAGATCGATGCCTCCCCCTGCCACCTACATTAGTCCTCTCTTCTGGCACCTCTAGCCACACCAGGCAATACAAGAGCCTGTCAAATTAATCAGGATTAGGCTTTGCTCTTTCCTGAACAAGCTGATCATTAAAGAAGACTTCTAATTGAGGTGTTAGTGATTCAAGAGGTGAAACGTTTCCTCTTATAACTACAAAACAGCATCTGGGATGCCTTCTAGCTGAAAGCTGGTAGAGCACTGATCCTTAGAAATCCAGTGATCTGTCTGTCTTGATAATCCTGACCAAGTGCTAATGTAAGCTATTTTGAGCTAATTCTGAGCATCCTCTCTTCTTGCACCCTTTATAATTTCCCTCCATCATTATGTTCCTCAGTCTGGCCCAAACAACAAACGCTATCTCATAAAGGCTGTGTTGGAAGAGCAGATTAAACTCTTACACAGACAATTGTGGATAAATACCTGTGAGAATTTACTACCTGTCAGCAGTTTTAGCTCATCTCTTGAAAAGTGCTGTCTGTGTGTGAAATCCAACAGTCACCATCGCAGGGTTATCCACCAGGCTACAACCAGAGAGGAGTTGTCTTCTTTCTTTAAGCATATTGATTCTTCCTGACTTTCTTTGTTGTTTGCTTCCCTTGTTATTTGTTGTCAGCAAAGGCTGATAATTCTGAGTGTCAGTCCCAGTCATGGGAGGGCTGGTTTGTTTCTGAAATAAGATGACAGAGCTGTGGCACCTAGACATTTGCCATGGTCCCACCAGCCACCACAGGCTCCTTCTGCAGAAAGGCATCTGCCACACAACTTTTTTTTAACATCCTTTTCAGCAGAACTAATGCAGGCATCTCTGCAAAGTTTGTTTAGGAGTCATTCCCAGTAGCTCTTTGAAAGCGAATACTACAGCGGCTCGGCAGCGGCTGGACACGGAGGCTCGTAACCCAGCGCCAAAGCAAACGGACCCGTGTGGTGGGAAAGCTTGGGGCTGCATCCCGGGGGTGAGCCCTGCCTGCTGCGAAGCCTTTCCGAGGGACACGCTTTCACTGCAGCCTAAATTTTGGTTTACGTTTACTTCACTGGATGTTTTGAAAAGCTACGTCCCCTGATACTCAGGTGCAGCTAAATCCTCTCTTGTCTGTCCTCATCAGTTGGCCACCTCCTGGAATAACACACGACTGAACAGAGAGGCACTAAGGTACAGGTGGGTATATGCTTATGCATTAAAAAAACCACGTAGAATAAAAAGAAGACATGAGTCAATGGTAAAGTAGCTGCAGAAAAGAGCACAAAAATAATCTCTGTGACAGTGCTAACATCAAAGGCAGTGTGTGATGGGAGGGAGGTCACAGAAAGCGCAATTAGACACAGATAAAAGCACACCTGGGGAGAGGGAGAGAAGAAAAAGCAGAAGAGCTCTGTCACAGCAGGAGTGGAGTTGACTCCATAGAGACTGAAAAGCCTCATCTTCCTAGAAAATAGTTGCAACAGGAAAACAAGCATGCCTAAACCACCCTCCTTTCTTCTTGGAAAAGAGGGCTGGCAGGAGGATTAAAGAGCAAGTCGCTCTCTGTAAACTTCCCTCGTCTTCTTTGCCACAGCCATGACAAGTGTTTCAGTCGCGGTGGTGGTACATTTTTTGATAGTTGCATATCTCCCGGGGAAAAAACCCAACAAACAAAATGCAGGAGCCAGAGAAGTGTTGCAGTGTGTCTGTGCCCTCCCTGACACTTGCCAGGGCACTTCATTTTTCTGAAGCCTTTCTTGAACCCCCAGCCCTCCAGTGGATCGTGAGGATGGTGTCTGTGCTCACAGAAACATGGACTTTGGGCAAAGAGACAGGTCTGATGTCTCCCAGGCAATGCAAAGCCTGCCCTAGGCAGGGGCTGAGTCCCTGGGAGCCGCAGCCCGTGGGGGGGGTCACTGACCCCCGTGCCCGATGCACACCAGAAACAGGGACATGGCCCAGAAAGGTAGAATGGTTTGGGTCAATGCTGTGCAAAAGGGTCCCTACCCAGCCTGTCAGCAGCAAGATGGATTTGCAGAAAACAGCGACAGAGCTTGTTTGTAGCAAGAACTACAATTGTTTAAAGAATATCTGTTTTATGAGAGTCAGAAAAAAAAAAAAAAAGCAGAAGACTAATCTTATTTGTCAACATCAGCATAGAAGTAAGCACAGAAAAAAATTAGTGAAGTCATGGTATCTGAAGGACTCAAGGGGAAAGTAGGAGGGGTGAGATCTAGGAATACTTGAATCTTTTTGCCAGAACTGTGGGTTGAACTTTCCTACTTAAATGTCTCTTTGATGCCTTTATATAATTAATTTCTAAGTTGGTCACCATGGCAGCAATGGCAGACTGAAATGAATGGAAATAGACATTAGCAAAGGGGAGTCTGGAGAGTAGTTGGATGTTGTTTTTGCAGTCTCTGTTGGTCTTGGACCCGCCAGCTCCCAGGAGAGTGTTCCTCCAGCGAGGGCTGATGGCTGTCTGCAGGAGCAGGGCACCCGCTGCCTCCCCGGGATGGGGCCAAGCTCCTTTTCATCAGCCTGAGCTCAGGACCCCAGACCCAATGTCTTGGCCAGGGAAGACTCACAGCTTTATTGCCATCTTCCTGTATTTCCCCCTGATGCTGATCAGCAAAGACAGATTTGCTCCCACAGTAATGCAAAACACCTGCTTTGTTTAATTAGTAGCCTATTGTATAAGAAATAAGTGAACCCTCACACTGTACTTTCCAAAATTCAGCATCTCCCTTTCCTCCTGTGCCTCAGTAAAGCTGCTACTTAATGTAAGGCTGGAAGCACAAAGTGATGCTGAATCACAGATGTGAATGGCAGGCTTTTTCTCAAACAGAAGAAAAGCCCTGAGTCATTGCTGGAATGTTGTAGGGGAACGGCTGGCCGTGACACCAGAGCTCCCAGTGGGGCTGTCAGGGGGGACACTGGGACCCCCTCTTTGCCGACACCATCCGAATGGCCTGGAGGGAACGGGGCTTCCCCTTGCTCTGTGCCTTGACGTTCTCCTTGAAGGAAATCTCTGGTGGAAGGCTTTAGGTATGTCTATGCTAACATAAACAGAGAGTGGAAAAGGAAGTTTATACTAAATGGAAAGAGTAGATGGTTTTCCAAATGCGCTGTTTGCTGAGCCTTATCTACGGTTACAGCTGCTCTGGGCCATCCGAGGAAGGGCTGGGAGAGGGCTGCGCAGGCGTGTGCTCGTGGGGCGCTGAGGGGTTCAGTGCTGCCTTAGATAAAACCTTTGAGATCAGAGTTATGCAGGATTAGATAAATAAACTGCTTTCCTGCTCTAGAGAGAGGCTGGACAATCTAGTCATTAGGCTGAAGAGAAAAAAAAAACAGGTAAAAAGGAAGGCTGTGTCAGTCCTTCATCCATTTCTGCTCCATGTTTAAGGAGTAGAACAGCAGCAGCGTTTCCAGACTCTCAAGAATGTGTTTTCTGAGAAAGACGATATTAAGGGCAAGCTATTGTGAAGCATCAGTTCCTTATTCCTCAGAAGGGGTGTACACCTCCTAGAAGAGCGGGACACATGGTTCATGGGGCATGTTGTTATTGCTGATTTCAGTTTACCCTCGTGCCCATCAGCAGGATGCCTGGGCGCTGCTGCAGAGGCTGGAGCCCCATCACCAGGAGGGGCTCCCTCGGGGTCTGTAGTTGGAGGTAAGGGGGGGCTCGGGGTGCTGCCAGGAGCCCCTCCAGCACAGGCTGTTATTCACATTTCTCATGAGCCTCCTGTGACCTCACGGCTTGTGGTTTTCCTCTCTGTTCAGTATCGCAGCGGTGATGCAAACAGTGAGTGCTCACGCAGCCGGTTACACAGCCCAGTCAGGGTTAAAAAAAAATTGTTTATTTCACATTTTCTTATTTGTTTCTAGGAAATGGAAAGACAATTTTTATCAGAGAAAAATTTGTTTCCATGACCATCACAGTTTCTGGCAGAGGCAAGTGCCGTATCTCTAGGAAATGAGGTTCAGCCAATTGCTCTTCTTGGTTTGTTTTTCTTCCAGACCCATTGTACCAGTTTTCTAATCTTTTGACCAATTTCAGTGTAATTTGCTACAGACTGAAGCATATTTGCCAAGTGCAAGTTTCACTGAGGAGGGGAGGCAAGAGGTCCTGCTGGGATGCACCCTGGGCTGGTGCAGCAGATGTTGCTCTGGATGGACAGACAGACGGATGGAGGGGGGCTCAGCCCCAGCCTGCACTCGCCAGCCCAAGCTTGGTCCTTGGGCCAGGGGAACCGCCTGGTCTAGACCTACTTCTCATTTAGTGGTCTGTGGAAGGGCTTGGGATTAACGAGGTGATAATTTGGACTCCCAGGTATTGTGGCCAAGCCTCAGCCCAACGAGCAGAAAGTCAAGCACTGAACTATTTATGTTCCCGTTCCTACAGCTATTTTTATACAGCTTCAGAGACTTGGTGTATTATCCTTCCTTTTTAGCGTCTGCTTCTTTTCTTAATCTCATCTCATTTTCCCTGCCCTTTCTTTATCTTTGGATCAATTTATACCATCCTTTTTATCATGGTCTAATCAGAACACACTTTATGATTTCAGATAAATGTAGTCATGGTAATTTTCCACTCCATTTAGGTCAAGTCAGGATGAAACAATTTTTTTAAATCTTAGCTAGTAACCACCAGAAATGGCTCCTTGTTAAACTATCTGTTCCCCTGCTTTTCTGACATCATTAGATTCTAATGTCAAGTGTCAGCCTCCTTTTTGGGATTTATCAGGAAATTGGTTCTGTGATGCCAGCCAACCTGTAAAACCTGGAAAGAAAGGCAGGGTGTCCCTTTTCTCTCCCCGCAGCATTTGCCGATGGAGTCCTTCTCCCCAGTCCCACCAGCACAGCTCTCCCGTGATCCCTCTCAGGCCCTATAGCATCCCCTTCTGAGGTGGTCCTGCCTGGGATGTGGCCGTTTTGGGATGCCATAGCAGGTTTGGGAGCAGCAGCAGAGGGGGATGAGGAATCCCCACGTCTGAGCCCTGTCCCAGCCCCACAGCCCCGGGTGTCGGTGCTGTCACACCAGTGGTGGGGGCTGCGGGCACCTCCTCTCACCCTGCCCAGGGCTTCACCCACCTTCTGCAGCAGGCAGAAAGCTGCCTCGCTTTTCTGAGGCACTTCGAGAGGGAGGCTGTTATCTTTGGGTGGTGGCATGCACTCTCTGAGCTTTAATAATATTACCCATAATAATATTATTCAGTTCAAGCAAGCCAGTAGAATGTTAACAGTCTCTTAATTTGATATTGCATGATTTCAAAAACATTTTTGTGCCAAATTGTCATACTTCTCCTCTATTTCATCCTTTCTCCAAGGACAGTGTGGGCTCCAGCTCTGAAATGCAAATACCAGCCCCGGTGCTCTGGCTTCCCTCGCAAAGGTTAAGAACACATTTATCGTGCTGTTCCTGGCGGTTGGAAAAGGGCAGGAGATGGGGACCGAGACAAGGGCTCTGGCACTGCGCGGGTCCCAGCTCGGCCACAGCCAGCTTCTTTACCATAGGGGTTTGTGTTGGCCCATTACATTTAGTTCATGTTTTGTTTACATATGAGGGGTTGTTTTGATTGAATATTGTAGCTATTGGCAAAGATAAATACACGCCTCCTGAACGTGTGTGAAGCGAGGGCAAAAGTGTTCAGGACAAACATTATTTTAAAGCCTCAGAATAATTAGCATAGTTAAATATTTTAATTTTGAAATTGCAATATGGCTGCTGGCCAGTGTGCTCTAAGGGTGGGCAGTGGAGCCCAGGGGACCCGCCGCCGAAGATGAGTTTGGCATCCCCCGGTGCCAAGGGGGCTTTGGGCGAGGGGCAGCTCCCGGCCCCGGGGGGGACCAGGCAAACCCGGTCTGGGGGAAGGGGAAGGCAGCTCCGTTTTCCCCAAGCAGCACTAAGGCAGCAGGAGAGTCTGGAGGATGTGCAGTGCCTTGTTGTGGGATCCAAAAGCTGGATGTGCCAAAAGAAAAAAGGTTTGTTCTCCATCCATGGCAGCTGGGCGGCTGGCTGCGAGCAGCCTCTCCCCATGCCTGCTGGAAGGCTGCAGGCATTCCTTAGCCATAAACCCATGTTTTCTTTTAACGGCACGTACGGATTGTTTTCGACCTGCCTCACACCCCCTCCCCGCAGCCAGCCCAAACACAAATCTGGGCTAAAATTGCCCTGAATGCATGAGATGCTGGTGTCCAAAGAGCTCGTCGTATTCAGTCACATCATCTCTGTTCTGTGAAGGATGAATACATATGTGAACTCCTCTAGAATAAAACCAAATCTGTGCTTCCCAGTAGTCTGCAGAGTTTAAATTCTGAGAATTACATTGCAGATTTTGCTGCTTTATAATTAAAGGTGGCAGCACAAACTAGCACCAAGAGTGCTAAAATCAAAGGGAAGCAAGGGAAATTACTTGGTGATGCTTTTATTGGGTTCTAACAGATGTCAAACCTCAGCATAAAAAGCTTAACCTGTGTAAAGTCTACTTTCAAAATGAAACTGAAACAGAAAAGAGCAGACTGCCTAGGTGTGTATTTCATGCCTTTCATTGAGTTTCCTAACACGCTTCAGGACACCTCAGCACCACAAACCCCTCTCCTCGAGGAGCCACTGCAGGTTGAGGGGACACAAGCGTGGCTCATTGTAACTCAGCATCAGTTCAGCCAGGGCCTCAAAGACCCTGCAGAGCCGCTGACAAGTCACAGCACTGCCTCTTTTTTCAGTGCTTGTTTTAAAATGCCCTTTGACTTCTCTGCTTTTAGACTGCTTTAAGGTGTTGAGTTAATGCTTCTCTCCCTGCTGCTGACAGCCAAGGTGACAGCAGTGTGTGCTGGGCTGTTAATCAGAGCCCATGGGCAGCACAGGAGCCAGGGCTGCCTTGCTAATCACTGCTAAATGAGTCCATGGGTGCTGTTGGGTTTTTTCATTTTTAAGATGTTTGTGACTTGCCCAGGGAAGGCAGCTAAGGTAGGAGGGGGCTGCTACATCCAGCCCTTGCCAAATTTCGAGTGTCCTGCTTTTACCGAAAGAGAGAGTAATGCCACATTTCCTTATGGCTTTTAGCTCCTCTTGCCGCAAGGGTGCCACTGACACTTAACGTAGGAAATGTCCCGTGACAAACCTTCCCATCCAGTCATGGTTACTGCAGAAGTAGCTCTATGGAAACACAGCCATTGTAAGAGCTGCTTTAATAAGTTTTGAACAATTAGCTGTTTGGTTTACTTTGTGTTTTAATGGAGGAGAGGGGAACTGTTTGGTTGGCTTTTTTAAGATTTCTTCTAGGTACAAGTTGGGAAATAAACAGTCTTTAAAGAAATGAAGTAAATGTTATCGAGAGTATGGTGCTCTAATTATAATTACATAACCCGTATTTCAATTTGATGGGAATATTAAAAGGATTCCTGGGAGAGTTTTGAGCAGTCTAAAAGCGCAACAGCATAAAACCCAATAAACCTTGCCTTCGTTTAGAGGACATTTCCTTAAAGGGGCAGGTTTAGCTGCCAGAGCTGCTGTCTCTGCAGAAGAGCAATTTCCTCAAACTCCCTAAAAGATAAACTAACCTTCACACTAGAATTTTCTCTCATCCATATGATGGAATAATGATAGTTTTTACTGCTGTCAAGGCTGGAATCCAGAGGACTGTGCGAGTGGATGCAATGCATAAATATTTTCAGTGCATGCCTTATTTGTATAGAATACAAGATGTATTTATAGCCCTTATGAATGCAAGATGGATGTGAGTCAAGAGAGAGCTGTGTCTGCGCTGGCAGGAGCATTTGGTGAGCTCCGCAGCCGTTTCAGAGGGGTTTTGGGGAGCAAGCTGCTCCCTTTGGACAGACAATGCCGCGAGAGAAAGAATTTAGTAAAGCTGCCCCTCTCTGCAGAACCGTGCTCGTGTCTGTGGGGCTGTGCCCCCTTTGTGTGGCGCATAGCCTGGGTTCATGGCAGGTCGCTGCCAAGGAGAGGAGGGCAGTGCCCTGGGCTCCTCC
>JAOXJM010000002.1:39314335-39326781 GCA_026413425.1 Tringa solitaria
CCTGAAAGGCTTGTGGCACTGCCCGGCACAGCCCAGGGCCTGCATCTCCTCGGCCGGAGTCAGAGGAGGAGGGAAGGTCGCTCTTTGCCTCTCTCTGCCCCTATGGTGGCTGCAGCCAGAGCCGGAGGCAGAGCCCGGGTGCGGTTGGACATGCAGTGGTGCGGGAGGGACATCCAGTGTCCGACAGCTCCTGCACCGGGCACCCGGGGTGGCCTCAGGCGAGGTGAGCAGAGGGACAGGGAGTTTATCTGGAGCTGGTGGAGGAGGCAGTGGCCGGGCCTGTACCGATACTGTGGCATCGGTACCAGCGGGACTCATGGTGTGAGGGTGGGGACAGGTCCCCGACAGACCCTGCCCTCACTGCAGAGCTGATGACGCCATGCAAGCCAGGGGTGGACACGGCCTGAAGGCCTCAGGAGCATGTGGGGTCTGGGTGTGTGGGGCTGGGGGCAGCTCTGCCCTCACCACGGCGCTGGGGTGGGATGGGGTGTGTGGGGCTGTGGGGTGCGGGGGGAGAATTGCTGCTTCTCACAGGGGGCAAATGTCAGAACAGTACCACCCCCATCTCACGTCCCTCTGTTTATTCAAAAGCCTCAACCAGAAGTTTCCCAGCCTTTCTCCCCTCTGATTTCTAAATACAGCCTGTAGGAAACACTGCGTGCGCTCCCCGGGGGCCCGGAGGCAGGGAGGGAGGGGGGACAGGTCCCTGCGGGAGGTGGCTCCAACCGCCTGGCCCAGCCATGAGGGAGCTGCAGCCCCTTCAGCCCCTCAGCCCCCCGATCCCCTCGGCCCCCTCAGCCCCCCCAGCTCCTCAGCCCCTCGGCCGGGCTCCCACGCCCCACCTGGGCCTGGCCAGCATGGCGCTGGCCCACCCGCCGGTCTGTCCGGACAGGGGAGGGACGGCCTTAGCAGAGAGAGGAAGACAAAATGTGAAGGCTATTTCATTCCCACTAGGAAGAAAAAAATGCTCTTAATATTTGGGCTATCGTCATCTTTTAGATCTTCAGACTTTGCCATTTCATGACTTGGGTATTTTGTGGTTTAACTGCTTCAAACCCTGGAGCACTTTCTGAAAGAAATCTATTTGGGAATCTTACTTTTGAGGACCACAGACATGAATGTGGGATAAGGCAAAGAAATCCAAGTAAATACCCTGACTTTCTTCACAGCTTCAAATTTCTTTTTAGTTTTTAGGTTTAATCGGATTTTCTTGAGTTTCTGATCATTGTTCTAATGTAACTGCAACATGCTTACCAGGTTATTCATCTTTATTTCTCCATGTATTCTCAATCTTGACTCAGTCATAGTGACATTTCTTACCCGGGAATATAAACTCAGGTAAAAGTCGTGCTGTGAGGGTTGTAAGCCTTCCCAGGAAAATGTTGCCTGAAGCAAAATTACATATAATATTATAGTTAAGGTGTTGGTTCTGTTATGATAAATTTTAAACAGAAGAAGGCTTGATGGATCGTGTTGCATAATGTGGTGTATTGTTTAGTATTATATTGAAAACTAGAGGATTAGCTGAGAACTGAAAACCGTTCCTGAAATGTGCACTGGATATGGATAGCACAAAACAGGGGCACGGATTTAAGCCTATGAAAATGTTCCTCTGACACGACTATTTATATGAGCTGGTAATTATGGAGGCAGACTTTAGAGCTGATTGTTGGGCCGGCTCAGCCAGAGTCCCCCTGTCCCCCCCAGCAGGACGCCCAGGAAGGGCTGCATGGCAGGGGTTTGGGAGGGCTCCTGCCCCCAGTGGATGAATTGATGGGTAAAGGAAGGTCAAAGTGGATGAAGAAAGCTGTCCCTGGCAAAATGCTAGGGGCTGGTAAATGTACTGACCCCATAATAAATGTTTTCTGGCTGCAAAGCAAGCACTCTCACAATGTTCTGCAGTTGTGCCAAGACATCTATGCAAATCCTTTTGTTCAAGTTTCCTCTGTTTTCTCTCCTGAGATTTTCTAGGCTTGTTCAGCCTGTACTTTGCTGAAAAATGAGAGAAAAAACTGACACTGGAATATTTGCCCCAGGGACGGGTAGCTATGGTAAATTTGTTGTTACCCATGTGAGGAGCATGACTGCTGTGTGAGGGGACGGAGGAGCTCCCCAGCCAGCGGTGGAGGGGACGTGGCCCTGGGCTGATGCTCGTGGTGGGAGAGGCTGCTCCTCCCCGCCGCAGGGACGAGGATCAACCCCGGCCACACTGGGCCTCGCTAAGCAGGAGGTGAGGTTCCTCCGGGCACCTGGGGAGGCTGATCCAGGCCCCCAGCCAGTCACCAGCCTGGCCGAGGTCACAGTGATAGCTGTGGCAGTGGAGAATTTTAGGGTGCTGTCGGGACACGCCGCTGCCTTATGCCTTTCCCTGGTGTCATGGCTTTGCCAATCATCCACTGCACTGCTCCCCAGGCGAGGCACTGGTGACTGCTTGGACAAACTGGAGCTTCTCCCCTGCCCCCTCTCGGGGCCCATGGAGCCTCCCCCCAATCCTGCCAGGACAAGGAAGCTGGCAGCTGCTGTTGAGCATGGAGGGGCAAATCCCGAGAGCTGCAGAGCACTTTTGCCTGAGAGAATGTGATTTAGATTAACTATTTTTAGCTGGATCTAGTGGGAGTTGAAGGAGGAGGGTATCTTCCAGGAGACGCAGAATACCACGCTGTATCGGGTGCCAAAATAGGAGCAGATGCTTCCAATTACACTTAATTCACCTCAATTATAGAAAAAGTAAAAAAAAAAAAAAATATTATGGTTGCACTATGAATATCTTTTTCTGAAGTTAAAAATATTTGGCATTGAAGATTGTCCGCGTTGAAGAGCAGTGACAGTTGTGGTACCACTCGGCTGGGGCGCAGTTTGTGACTCTGCAGGGCGCTGGTGCTGGTGCCACCGCAGCAGGATGGGTACGGCTTTGGAGGGATTTCACTTCACACTCCATCTTTGGGACAGTTTATCCTGTGTCAGTTTCCTGACGTCAACAAATTCTGTGGTGTATTAGTATGTTCAGGAAAAAGCATTCTTTACATTGGAATATAGTCTGGTGCTGGTGCTAAATCAGTTTCACAGAGGTGACACCAAATCACCCTGACCCCAGGTAACCAGAGGCTGGTACTAATTTCTGTCTCAGTAGAAATCCCGTTATAGCTGAAATCACCATAGATCATAGCAAACAGTAACACTCTGCAACACGCTTGGAGAGTGGAAAGCTCCAGAGTGGCATCGTGCCTATGTGCCAGCCAACCACCTCCTCCTTGGGGAAGAAGACCCCTCCCAGCTTTCTGGGGGTGCCCCTTGTGCCAGGCTGCAGCTCCCCGAAAGGATCCAGGGAAAGAAGCTCGTGTTCACACCACGACACCAGTTCTGCAGGGAAGCAAAGGGCTGGGATGGCACTTTCTCAGCTGCCAGCTCGTGAGTCATTATTTCCTTTGGCTTTCCTCTCCCACTAGCTGTTTCCTTCAGTCACGCTACCCTGTTTATCAGCTGGAGACAGACATCAAAGCGCGGGGTTTCCACCCGCTCCTCCCAGGAGGGCAGGCGGTCCCTGCTCATGACATGGGTGCTCATGCTCAGCCCCTCACTCTGCTGCCACCGGGAGCTGAGGGGGGGTCCGCATCCCAGCCCTGTGCCCCAGCAGTCCCCCAGGACCCCTTTGGCTCTCTCACGGTCCCAACCCCACCCCCAGCACCCCCAGGAGCCAGGCTCCCCAGGCCTCCCTCCTTGCGCTGCAGGCTGGAGGGGCTCTTGGCATTTTGTTGGATTTAAGGGGGAGAAAAAGTCATTCAGTCAGTGCTGATTTCCTAATTCAGTGTAGTAACCTTTTCACTTCCAAGCTAAGGACAGCTTGACATTTCCTCTGCATCCCAGGGAGAGGACTGTGCATCATCAAACATTTGAAAAACATTCGACTAATTTTTAAAGCCCATATTCACTGGTTCAGCCACTTGAGTCACCGTCGCTGAAAACCTGCAGTGCGTGCAGCTCTGCTCTGCCCTCTCTCCACTGTGCTCCCTGCCATGGCTGTGAGACAGTGAAGCTGATTTTATCACAAGGGAACCCAGAATGAATTCCCACCATCTTTCCAGGCTGTGTCCCCATTGCCTGGGTGACGAACTGTGGGCACACGCTGCCTTTGTGTCCCCTGTAGCCCTCTGTGTCCTGGCACGGTGCGTGAGCGGCTGCAGCAGGCAGTCCTACTGTCCCACCATCCCACCGGGCACTGGGTGTCATGGGACCCCAGCTGAGAGTGCTGCCCTACTTGGGGTTTGGGTGAGGGAGCTGACTGCATTGGCACTTCATATTTTTATTTTTTCATTTCCTGGAGGCCAGCCTTTGATGGGTCTGAAACAAACACTTCTGTCCTCAAAGACTTCATGTTACTCAAATGCCAGAGGGACAGTTATACCAGGGAAAGAGGCACAGCTTGTATCCATAACTCTTCAAAGATTCATACATAAATTTTATAGTAATTTTCCAAGAAGAATGTGAATGGCTGATCATGCTGAGAAGATGCAGCGTGGCAGAGGTAACTGACAGCCACAGAAGAGACTTCCAAGTGCCTTGGGCCATACTTTATTTCTGCAAACTAGGGACCAGCCAGTTTATTATGGCTCTTCACAGTAAGAACAATAATTGCTTCCAGTTCCAACATGCTTTCCCCTCTTCTTGCATTTTTCCCATTCTATATTGTCTATTATGGCATAACACATGATTTACATCTTGGTTACTGCTACGGGCCACAGGAATTCCTAAGAGGTCACAAGCCAAGGGCTGCTCATAAGTGGTGGTGCTGTAGCCGTGCTCTGTGCTCGTTGTACAGACCACCAAAACTTGATCCAAGTCATAAACAATCACTGGTGGAGTTTGAAGCATGTAGCTGTAGGGTTTATGCCACGTGCAGGAGGACACCACCAGTCTTACTTTGCCAGTACCATTGCTGAATTGTAAACTCCAAGAATGCCGTATTTCTGATCCTGTACCAGGTTCCTGAAAGCCAAACACACCATCTCTAGGGTCCTGAGAAACCTCAGAATTAAAGAGTGAAAAAACCCCAATCCTCCAACTTAGGGCTTTTCTCTAAACCATCAACATTAACCTTTCTAGGATAGAAACAGAGAAAACATGCATTACCCCTGGGGAGAGCACCAGAAGTGCACTCACATGTCACTGTGCAAGCTCTATACGAAAAGGGGAAGGAAAAGCTGGTTTTCAGACTCGGAGAAGTATCAATCTCAGCTACCTTTCTCTACCTATCAGCGTGGCCATTGCTCTGCTGCTTGAGCACCCTCCAGTGACTTAGCACATGACCAGTAGCTGCTCTTTGTACTTCCTTCCCTATTGCTCTTCCCAAAGGGAAATATTATTTGTCAAGGCAGAGAAGCTTTTGAAAATAACGTCTTGGATGAATTAGGTTTCCTCTCTATGCTTGATTTATTGTCCCTAGATAATGTAACAGGAACAAGCTCTTGCCAGGCTCCCTCTATACTCTTAAGTATTGCCAGTGCTTAAAGGGATTGTGCGAACTTTAAAAGCATATCTTCATATGAAAACTTTGCAGTTAGCATTGCTGCAAAAAGCAAAAGTATCTTTTTCCTTGAACAAAACTGCCAGGAGAGAGATTAAAGGGCTACTTCCCTTTCACTCTTTAGACATCCCTTTGTGTTCCAGAGTCAGTCTTGTCTTGTTCCCTATTGATTAAATGGATCTTTTGCCCAGCAGTTGTGCACAGGTAAAAAAAAAAAAAAAAAAGAGAGACGAAAAAAAGGGAAAAAAAAAAAGCCCAAACCTTACACTTTGCAGAAAAACTTAGGCTGCATTGTTCCCCAAACTGTTTGGAGTTGTTTCTCTTTTAATAACCACTTTTCAAGCTGACAGCAGCTCCTAAAAGTAGTTTTGGATTAAAAAGGAAGGAAGACATCCCAGGACTTCATGTTTCTAATTATGCTCCCAGAGAGCCTTTAAATGACTTTCATGAATTTATACCCAAAGCAGCCAATTCTCTTGCTGCTCACACTGTTTTTATTCTGATACAAATCTATTCACTTTAATGGGGCTATTACTGTTTTTAACAGGCTTACATAAGAGGAGAATGGGACCCAGTAGGTGGTCTCTCCCTCACATCTTCTCCTTGGTTTCAAACGGCTTCTGTAGGAAGAAAACCAAATTAGTTAAAATGAGGCCAAAAAGTCACACGTGTCAGAAAAAAGAGGAAGCAGATGCCCATCCATTGTTTATCGTTTGGTCCCCAAGATGGGATAAAAGCGAGGTGGGCGCTGAGCTTTCAGGAGTCCAAGGGCTCCTGGTGGGTCCAAGAGGCAGCTCTGCAGGTCTCAGAGTCAGCAGCCTCTCACCAGGGACACAGGGTCCCAGTGGGTGGGCACGGCTGGGAGCCCAGCATCCCCGGGAACCCCAGGACTGACTGTAGGATTTGGGATAAAACGTTATTCCTTGTAATTGTCTGTATTGACAATTAAGGGAATTGTGTCCTTTTAACCACTTTTCTTTTGAATGCTGTATTTAGAAAAAGGCACTTGGCACTTAATCCTGTTTAGATCTTCTCCATCACTGTTCTCCTCCATGGTACTCGCCAGCAACACAGGAGGTACGAGTAGTCCTTGCTAAGGCTGATGCCACAGCAACTGACCCACCACTTGGAGACTTTTTACATGAAGTGAAGTGTTAGATATTACTCTCAGATTAGCTTTTGTCTCCTAGGCCTCTTGGAAAAAGAAAAAACAGAATCATGAGAATATTTTTCATCTGGTTATCCATCTTTTGACAGCTACTGAAAAATACAGGTGTTTCTTTAAAAATGAAACAATTTCAGCTACAAGAAGGGCAGTAAGCAGTAATGTGTCATAAAGGAATTGAAATACATCTCTGCAAATAAACTCATGGTGAGATGTCTCTTCTAATAGCTTCTTGAGGGGGGGTGGTAAGGAGGTATTCACTGAAAATAACCTGCGTCTTGCTTTGGAGTTACTCCATTTCTTGTTCTTCCTCGCTGCCTGCTGTCATGTCTCAGAGCAGGGGGAGGAATGAGCGGTGCCATCCCTGCTCCTGCCTGTCCCTGTCCCAGGGTCATCCTCCCTATCGCTGGGAGGCACAAGGGCTGGAGTGAGCTGCTCTGCTGCCCACCTTCTCCTCTGGATACTCTGCGAGCAAGTATTGTGCACAGCTCCTACTTCAGAGGATGAAGAAACTTTTAAAAGCAATTTACAAGATTTTATATTTGTTAATTTTATTGCTGCTGTAGCATTTGAAGTCTGAGATGGAAAATCCTGTTGGCAGGGAGCTGCTTTTGTACTTGCACCTCCCCAAACAACTACACTTAGCATTTATTGCATGGTTTTGGCCAGACTGCATTTGTGAATAGGGATCGCACACTTTGCTTCAGGACTTGTCTTACTGACAAGGTGATTCCCAGTTACTCTGCCTGCTGCTAGGGAAAAGCCCTGCACAAACCTGCTCCACAGTGGGAGAGGCAGGGGAAGAAAAATTATCTCTTTAGAGGACTTAAAACTCAGTAAGAGAAATGTTTCACTTTGGCATATTCCCTTGTCCTCTGCCAGTGTATCCATGTGGAAGGTCTCCATAGGGAGTGTTGTACCTGACACGTGCTGGATGCCTGACCAGGGGCTGGCAAGGGATGGTAACTCTCGGCCCTCGTACTCCCTTGCTAAAATGCAAATATATTGCTGCGACATTCAGGTGGGTTCAGTTCCCTTGCTGAAAGAGCCCAAAGGCTACTATTGCAAAAGGAGGGGCTGCTTGCTGGTACTGCCGCTGTGGCCACTGTGACCCCGCAGGGCACAGGAGCCTTCCCTGGGTGGGAGATGTGGAGCAGACAGACCTGGCACAGGAGAAGCCCATCCAGGTCCTAATTAAGGGGCAGCTGTAGGAGACACCCAGGTGCAGAGGGGCCTGAGGAGATGGGGAGTGGAGATTACTTATGTGAGGGTGGGGGAGGCAGCAGGGAAGGGACAAGGAAACAGCAAATGCAGAGCAGGCGGGAAGGCTGGGGCCGGGTCACCGGGTGAGGGTCTCACCAGGTATGTGAAGTGCTGGGGAGCTGCTGGGTGAATTGGGAGGTGAATAAAGCAGGGGGCTGGTGTGCTCCTGGCTGGCCCTCACCCCCAGCACAGAGGGGAGCCAGCCACCTCTTCAGCCTGTTGCTATTAACAGCTCAATTTTTGTATTACTCTAAGGATAAGAATTACCTGGCTTTTAGAGCTTGAGATGGCATGCAATTAACTGTCCTCTTAGACAGCCTTTTTTACAGAGTGAAAATGCATTACTTCAACCTTAGCAACAGTGTGAAATATAGTAATCTGAGAAAATTCTTTGGTTTTGTAACTACCAGCCAGTCATGAGTTTTAGTCTGTAAAAAGTGCACTATATGAAGCATCAGTTAAATATATGTTTCTTTTTTTTGTGCCCCAGAGATAAGTGATGCTTTCAAATATGCTTTTAAAAATCAAACCACAAAACAAGGGTACTGGCTTCTTGCTGTCGTGCTGCCCTGGAGTGACTGCCCCTGGTCGCTGGCTGTGGGGTCCGCACCTCATGCTTTGCCTTCCAGTTGCAAAGCAATACATTGTGCAGGGCACACTGTCACTTTTTGTGGCTGAAAAATGCTAAATAAGGTGCCAGGTGCCCTGGACGGGAGCTGCAGCGTGTTGCTCTGTAGGATTTCCCTGCGCAGTCTCTGGGGCAGGGCTGATGCCATCAAAGCGCTGCCCTGGAGCTCCAGGCAAAATTCAGCATGATTTTGCCAAAAGTGAGCACTCCCGGCCTTTGAAAGCACACGCTGCCCACAGTAGCTTTTCCTTCTGAAAGCAAGCAAATTGTTCTAATGGCTTGTCAGGTCATGTCAGAAACTAATATCTGCAGTGGTTTTGCAGAAATGTGATGTAAATGCACCAGAAGTGAAATCTACAGCAAACTAATTTCTCACTCTGGAACATTAATATGGAAACACTTTAGCTGAAACTCAAGACTAAATTGCTGGAGGGGAATGTCTATGGCAAACCCCACTGCGTTAGGCTGGGAAATGGAGATGCCGAGAGCGCGTCAGGAGTGGCTGCTGTGGCTCAGGACACGCGAACGGCAGTGACACAGAGTCCCCGCGGGCAGGGCTCGAGCTGGGCACAGATGTCAGCCTCTCCATGCCTCTGCAGGTATAGCGGGAGGAGAGCACTCGCCATGTCAGACCTGGCTGGTGTGGATGTTTGCAAACGGGGAATAACAAAGAAAAAACGATGCTGACTAATGAAACAGTCATTCAGGATTAGAACAAACATTTGAGAATGCTGTTTGAAGCGGTCTATTGTCTCCATTATGGCTTGAATAAATAGTTAATCTTTGGCACACTGTTAAACTATAGTACTTTAAATAAAATGATACCACTGAACCTGAACAGTTCATTGACATTTGCTGTCAGGATCACTGTAATTCTCTTTTATTTATTTGGTTTTTTTTAAAGGGATCCTTGCTGCCAAGCTGAGGTTTCCCACACAAGCTACAAGCAGCACAGTCTGTAATCTTGTTGGGAAGAGTTTTTTGGGGCTAAACCACCAGCTGCAATCAACCAGGAGTCGTTCTGGTGGGTCTCCTTGGAAGCGTGTCACACAGTGCCAGGTTCGGGGGATGCCCTGCCCGGGGACACCTCCTGATCGCGACCCGCCGACGGGGCTGGGCGCTGCCCTGGCGTCCGCCGCCTCCACACGCTCCGACCCGCGACCGTCCTCCGCTTCGTCCTCTGCTGCGCCTTCCGCTCAGCGTCTCCCAGATCCTCCTTCCTCATGGCTTCCCAGCCCCTGTGCTATTAACAGGATTTAGCTAATTAGCTGCAAGCAGTGCTGTTCTCCCTCAGCAATGTAAAGGGCTTGCTATTTTTATCTGACTCTGGATGGTTTTGCTTCCTAGGGGATTAAGGTCAGAGGGCACATATTTATTCAGATGCTGGAATTCTGACATCGTTTTTCCATTACTTGGTTGGGAAGGAGGAGCCTCAGCCTTTCAGCTCCCTCTTCTTCCCCGGCTGTGCCCTGGGCGCCCGCCCTCCCTCCTCAGCGAGGGGAGGCAGCTTCTCTGAAACCAGAACGTTTTTTACTTTCACTAGTGGTGTGGAGACATGCTAACCAAACATCTTATTTTTAAACACAAGTGGTATCGGAGGGAGGGAGGGAGCCCTATAGTCACTTCATCCAATGCACTGTTGTTTATCTACAAGCAGGAGAGTTTATTCTAATGCATTTTTGAAGCTATTATTTCCGTATGTTGCTTGAAAACAAGGATGCTGCCTTGCAGGACAATTTTATTTTCCTTCAGAAAAATTCTGCATGGGTATGACCCTAAAAAACCTCCACAACCTGAACATCTCACTGCTTAAGGTATTTCAGTAATTCCAGTACTTTCAGGTATAGCCTGAAAACACTCCCAATGCAAATGCACCTCTAGTTAACTGAATCATACTATATACAATGCCTTTAAGCTGGGCTGCTGAAAAAGAAATAAGTTTTCATCAGTAGTTTTAAAAATGGGGTAATCAAAGCATCTTTTTAAGAGCTGCTGCTATGTGGCCACTAATATTTCAGGACTGGTTCCCTTTTGGCACTTAACTGCAGCCAGCAAGGGGATTAACTGCTGTCCTTTCATTTGCTTTCTGGTGGAAAAAAATACACATTATGAAGCATTTTCTCTTTGTGTGTGGTATTTTAACATCCATACGGGATACAATAATACCCAAGTGAGCAAGACTCTGCTTCAGAAATGCACCTCCTGCAGAAAGACAGTGAGATTTGTGGTGAGCCCTGGATCCTGTAGGAATTTCAAGAGTCTCAGGCTGGTCCTCACAGTTCTGCCTTCTGCTCTTGATGTAAAGCTTTACACTTACTACCACCTACTCTGCCAGAGGAGCGTAGCATGTTCTTCACCGCCTGTCCATCAGCCTGCTGGTTGTGTGGCTCTGGGCGGTGGAGGCCCTTGCAAGAAGAGTGGAGATCCCGAGCTTGGCTTCCCAGCGTCTGCAGAGCGTGCCGGATGGACGGGCCGTGCTCCTGCCGCCCGGGGAGATAACGCCGTAGGGTTCGTCTCCAGCTGGAGACCCCGCAGGCTGGTGGCTCCCTGCTCGGGTCTGTAGCCTGGCTGTAGCTCGGGCAGGAGCAGCCATGTGTGCAGTGGTGGGTGTCTCTGTGTCCGCGGCACATCCCGGGAGGGGTGACTTACCCTGCTGAGGGGTGACTTACCCTGCTGAGTAAGGGGCTGCGCCAGCCCCGTGAAGAGCTGGGCGAAGCCCCGTAGCTACAGACTGGGCAGGCCTGGGGACACCAAAGGGTTGGGAATGTTTTCACAGAGGTTTCCCTTCCCTCGCTCCCCTCCGCAGGGCTGGGCTGTCCCCCCTCCTTGTCCCCGAGCGGGTGTGTGGGCGCAGCGCCGTGGGGAGCGCCGGGGAGGAGGAGAGCTGAGCCCCGTGCGGGGTCTGGGAGCCCTCAGAGGTGGGTGGGAGGCTGCGCTGATCTCTGCTGGGGCCGGGCAGGGGGTGCTGGGGTGGCCCTGGTGCGGAAAGCCCCTGGGGTGGGCCAGGGGCTGCGGCTGGCAGCCGATGGGGAACGTCCTCGGGCCTTCCCAGGGAGCAGCTTGGCCATGACCCCGACGGCTCCAGCACGGGGATTACCCCGGTGCTGGTGAGTCACCGGCACCGCATCTCCTGCTGGCGTTTAGTTGTCTTTTGTAACACAACTTCGGCTGAGAATCTGAAACCTCACCAAGTTATAGCTTACACCTGGATTTCTGGTCACACTAAGCTCATCTTCAGCTGTGGAATAATTTATAAATTATGACCCCTTTCCTCCCATCTTCCCATGTAGTAAAGCAAAGAGGTCAATGATCTTTAAAGCCTGCATCAGTTTTAAGTTTTCTTTCTATCTCGTCTGCACAGTAAAATATGCTACAAATAAAAATTATTGGGCAAAGAAGGCAGAGAAATATGGTACACATTTAACAATAATATTTCTATATAGAATTCCATAGTGTATTGAATCTATTTAATGAGTTTTCTAGATTAAGCTGAAGTCTAGGGAATTTTTATTATAATGCCATACCCCATAAAAATATCTATGGTCCTGTGAGAACAGACACTATATTAATCTATTTCTTTAACGTTAGTTGATTAGGTAATAGACTATTTGCAGCAATGATATTGACACTATTACTTCTTGTGTAATTCAGTTTAAAAAAAAGTTCTGTTCTTCAACACCTTCTCCATCGCAGCCCCGTGACACGGTGCAGAAAGGGTGTAAATGCCAGCGGCTGTGTAATGGATGGGAGTATTTACGAAATACAGTCCCCATCATGAGCTACCATCAGGACAGATGATATTTATGCTGTTTCACCAGCCCACGGGCAGATGGCAAAGGGATGGACCAGCCTCATGAGGACCAGCTCAC
>JAOXJM010000002.1:39336604-39364729 GCA_026413425.1 Tringa solitaria
CTCCGCGCTTCCGCCCGCCCGCCGCCGGCGCCATGGCGGTGAAGGGGGCCGCGGCCGGCGCCGGGGTGCTCCTGGTGACGGCCAACGTCGGGTCCCTCTTTGACGACGTAAGTACCGCGGCCGCGCGCGCCCCGGCGGGGGGTTACGGTGGGTGCGGGGTCTCCGCGGTCCTAGCGCCGACGCGTCGCCCCCCGCCCGCGGCTGCCGCCCCGTCCCGCCCGCTCCGCTCCCGGCCGGCGGGGGTTCCCGGCGGGCGGCCGGTGCGTTGGGGTGTGTGTGTGGGGCTCTGCAGCCCCGGGAAGCCCGGAGCGGGGCGCGGGGATGCGCAGCCGGCAGCGAAACGCCCTCCCGGGGATGCCGTGTGTGTCCCGGCCTCCGCCGTGCGGCTGTCACCGCGCCCGGCGGGTCCCGGCGACGCGCGTCCCCCTGCGGTGCCGGGGAGGGGGGGAGAACCCGGGGTGCGCTCGTTCCCGTGGGGACGAACAGCTTCCTCCCCGGGTCGGTCCGTCCCTCCGCGGCCTCCCGCGGGGGCTGCCCCCGGCCCCGGCCCCCGCGGGTTGGGGCGTGAAAACAGGCTGTGGGGCGCGATGAGCGCAGTGTGTTGGGGAAAACGTTTGGGACGTTTCCCATGGCGGCAAGTAAGGCGAGTGCAACAGCTGATGTGGCTAGCGGCTCGGCAGGGAGCTTGGGTGAAGGGAGGCGGGTGTTCCCAAGGACCCGGGAAGCGGCCGGGGGGCTCAGCCCGGGGCTCGGGGGGGAGTCCCGCACCCCTGGGGGCAGCGGCGAGGCGGTTCTGGAGCTGAGTAGCGCTGGTCTGTCACCCCCGCAACGGGGGGGGGGGGGGTCTGGGGGTTGCCGTTTGGACGTTTAGCAGAGAATTGGGTCGGAACTGGCGCTGCGCGTTGCTCGGGCCGTGCCTTAGGGCTGGCTTCCACACACCGCGCCGTGCCCGCAGCAGCCCCCGCGGGGTTGTGCCTCCTCCAGCCTTCGGAGTTCGCTGTGCTTTTTCGTCATCCTGAAGGCTGACCCGAAGTCCACGCTTTGATTGATACGTGTGTAGTCAAAGGATGCGATTCATCTTTTCAACAAGTTTAGTAAACTTTGACAAGTTATCACTGTAGTTATTTTCTTACGCTTTAGTGTGTCTGTTTGTATTAAATGAACCCTGAAAATACTAATTCCGTAATAACTTTCCTGCCGATGGCCTTAGGCCTGGGCAGTGTCTGTGTGTGAAGCCGCGTGGTGGTGGGTAGGACTCTGCTGGTTGTTGCTGCTGCTCCTGTTGCTGGAGCCCAAAGAGGACACCTCTGTGTGACCCGAGCCTGCTCCCTGACCCCCGGCCGCCATCTCCCCTGGCCAGCGCGGCGGTTCGGAGCGCTCCCCTGCCTTCCCTTGCGGCCGAGAGTGATAAAAGCGGCCACTTTGGAGCCTGTCATTGGAGCGATCCCGTGCTGTCAGACTGAACCATCTCCCGGTTGTTCCTAGTTAGCGTTGGAGACTCGCTGCCGTTCCTGGAGGAGGTGAAGCGTGTTTGTTATTTATGGTTCGATAACCATATTTGTTATAACAATCCATGTTTGTTATTTATGGTGACCAAAGAGGGAACGCTTCTGCTCCGGGCAAGCAACTCCCTTGTGATGAAAAATTAGTTTTCTACAGCAACAAACCCAGGCTTATTTGGGTATGTTCCACTGCAGGGTGGGGAAGGGAAGGACTGGTCTGAACTGTCGGGATTGCGCTTCTGGTTTGCTGCTGCTGGAGTTGGGGCTGGCAACTGCCTGGTCAGGTTTCTGGAGTGTCGCTGGTGCCATTCAGGCACGGCAGAGATGACATTAACTTGCTCGGTGGAGCTGTCAGGGGCTGCTTCTGCTCTTTGGGCTCTTCCTCGTCAGCTGAAGAATAAGCTTCTCTGCTGTGACCTCAAGTGACTTCAGTTATAAACGAGGACTGGCGCTTTGATAGACTTCACCCAAGCTGGGCTGGAAAACCACTTCCAGTTCCTTTAATCCGTTTTTCCCTTTTCTCATTTCAAATTTCAGTCGGTGATACACGTTTTGCTTAAATGCTGTGGTTTTAGTCAAGTGTTGTTGGATATCAGGGTAGTGTAAGGGTACGTGTTTTCACACGACAGCGCAGAAACCCTGAGCAGGTGGGATGCTGGGGTCCGAGTCCCCTGCACCAGCACCGTCCCTCCTCCCCGTGCTCCGGGCTCTGATTCACGGTGGCCAGGAGTTCCCCGGGACCCTTCCCACGCCCGGCTCCGGACAGGTGTCCCCTGGAATAGGGTGCTGGGCTGGGTCCCGGAGGGGTCTCGGGGTGGCGTGGGTCTCGCCCCGCAGTGTGGTACCTCTGCCCCCCGTCCTGGCTCTGCGAGGAACCTTCTGCTGATTGTTTGAAGCACTGAACGCGACTGCGTGGCAGCGGCAAGGTTTGCACTTGAGGTGTTGTTGTGTGAGTGCTGTTTACTCGGCTCACACATGCTGTGCGTGCAAATGCTCTTTAGCTGAGGCCAGTATTTTGTAGAAGAATAAATCAGAATACTTTTGGCAGACAGGTTCATCTGGGTGGGACAGTCTTTCCTAGGTCACCGGCATTGCTGACCTGGCTATAATTTTGCAAAGAGGAGAGAATTGCTTTTTTCCCTCCCCGATTGCCAGAAGCAGGCAATGATAACGTACTGGTTTGCTCCCGCTGGCCACCCATGTCCACTAATGACCTGTGGCCATGCTGACCTGGGAGATCGTGGATAAACGTGCCAACAGTGAGGAGGGGCTGCGCTGGGCTTGTTTCATATCTTGAGCAGTTTTGCTACTTCATTAAAAACATTAATGCGGTATTAGATCTGCAAATATTCTTCAAACCTTCATGAACACATGCATCTCATGAATATGAATGTGTATGATTTTAGGTACATTTGTGTTTACGTAAGCATTTAATGTTTGTCCTGCAGTGTAAACATTTCCTGTTGTTATCCCAGCATACTCTCACTGACTGTTTTTATCCCAGTATACCCTCGCTAGCAGCAGAGGATGGAGTTCAGGTTACCCGTGGGTCACTCCTTCTCTTTCCCTCCTCTGAAGCCCCTGCCCATGGCAGGGAGTTGGACGAGATGATCTTTGAAGTCCCTTCCAGCCCAAACCCTTGTGTGATAGCAGCCTCTCCTTCTCCCTCTCTCCCAGTTTCCTTGCTTTCTCTGCATCCTCCCTCTGCGCTGATGGAATTTCACGTTTGCCTTTTGAGGACCCTACCGCCGCGGTGCCCACAAAATCAATCTGCCTGGGGCTTCTCTGATCTTACTGTATAGGATTTTAATTACTCTAATGTGCTGCCTTTTTTCCTTTCTGCTCCATCCTTTTCATTCTCCAGGTTATTTTTAAGAGCTCAGTGTGGTCTGTTTTCCCTTGGGACAGAAGCCCAGGAGCCGCAGGGTGTCCTGGCCAGCGAGCGGAGCGGCTGGGCTGTGGGGCCACCAGTGCCCGGGGACATGTCTGTCCTCGGGCCAGGGGGGGTCCCCAAAGCCATCTGCAGCCTCTCTGTCCCCGTCCCTGCTGCCGGGCGGGTATCGGGGGGGCTGTGGGTCCTGGGGACACTTGTGTCACTGCCAGCGGCCACCGAGCTGCGGTTGCACCCGCCGGAGGAGGCGGATGGAGGTCTCTGCCACCCAGCTCCGCTGTTGTCTCAGGAGTTCTGTTACCCTTCGCTGCGGATTTGGCTGGGGGTGGTCACAAACAATGAAAAAACACCTTTGTGCGCACACCTGAAACTGTGTCTTGCACCATTCCAGATTTAGGTGATTTTACAGTCCATGTTGTTTAAACCTCTGAGTGTAGATCTTTAGGGTGAAGATTTTCAATATGCCCAGCAGATTTGTGCTTGGGTTGGAGGGTGGATTGTGCGTTCCCGTTTCCTTTGCAGTTGGTGTGTATGAGCCCAGGTCGAGGGGGGGCTTCTGAAACCTTCCCTTGTCCTCACACCCCTGAGTGCGGGGAGCTCCTCTCCAGTGGGGGGTCGATGCAGTTTTCGGAGTCTCAGCACAGGCTTGGGCTGGAATAGAAGTGTAATCACAACAAGAAAGATAAAAGCTAAACAGAACATAATATTTTATTTAAAAAAGAAGGAGGGGAGAAAGTAAGCTAGGGAGTCACTGTGTGGTGCTGGGGTAGGGGTCCTCAGGTCTTTAAGTGACTCACAGTGTTGGTGTATTGTCTTTGACTATTCAAACTACAGCGCTGTGATGGGGCAGTGGCCTCTTCATGCTCCCAAGTGGCCTTGTCCTACTGACATTTGGGTGAAAGTCCCCCTTTTTCATAGAAAACACAGAGGGCAGGGGTGGAATTTCTTGTTCCAAGTCTTCTCTGTAGTAGTGTTGTTATTACAAGTACGCTTATTGCTTTAATTCTGAGTATGAACTTGGAATAACCTTTACTTCTGTTAGGAGTTGAAGTCTGTCAATTGAATTTGAAGTAGAAATATTTCGCATAATAACTTTTACAAACAGCCTGCTCCTCTAATGGGTGGTGATCACAGTGTAGATGTCCCTTTGTCACATCTGATCTTAATTTTCCGATCCTGAAACAGTGGGTGTAGTTTTATTTTGATGTTAGATGTCTGTGGATTTAGCTGGTATTAGGTGATAACTGAAGCGGTTTTGGCTTTGCGTTTGTTGTTGTTAGTTTTTTTGTGTGGTTTTTTTTTTTTAATTTTATTTTATTTTTCTGTGTCCCCCCCTTGAATAATTACTTGATTTTTGTGGAATATTTCAAATGTGATAGGATGGGAAATGTATTAATTAGGTTTTGATTAGAGGGGGTGTGGGGTCTCCTTCTCTGGAGACATTCAAACCCCCCCGGACACGTTCCTGTGCAACTGCTCTGGGTGACCCTGCTCTGGCAGGGGGTTGGACTGGGGGGTCTCCAGAGGTCCCTGCCAACCCCCACAATTCTGTGATTTTCTAAATACGTGTTAAGACTTAAAGTATTAAGTATTAAGGTTGCAAGTCAAGGCACCCTGTTTTCTTCAAATCATAGCTGCTTGAGTGAAAGATGTTTGATTAATTGACATTTAAAAAAACCCAACTATATTATTTCACTGCTGAGAAACACTTACTCCACCCTTACTGCCAGGCTGCCTTGGCGTTCCTGGGGTGGAAGAGCATCCCGAGCAGACGTGCCCAGAGGAAGGGGGTGTTTCCATGGGGTGTATAAATGCACAGGAGTTTCTGCCTATTTTGGCATGGTGGGGGGGACACAGGCAATGCGTATTTTCTAGCCAGGGGGTGAGAACAGCAGAACTTGGGCAGCTGGAGGAAGAGGAGCAGAGGCAGATGCTCACAGTGGGTCCGGGGGGTCCTTGGCCGGTGGGTTGGTGTGCTCTGGAGCATGCTCCCCCTCTCACCGTGCTCCCCAGGGCTTGCGAGGGGCCGGGGTCGGGTCCCTCTGGCAGCACTGAAGCCCCCCCGGGGCTGAGCCCCGCATCGGCAGCCCTGGCGAGTGCTGGGGGGGCTGCCCCGAGACCCGGGCTGTTTATCCCCCGCGCTCTGTGATGCTGTGAAACCGCGCGCTCGTAACCGAGGATTTCCATTTTAGGAATAGGTGCTCTTGAGCAATGACATAGACAGCCAGCAAAAAAAGTATTTTTCAGTGTTCTCTATTATGGGAACCATAAAAATAAGTAATCTCTATTTTATCTGTTTCTGCATTCCTCACTTTCTATTTTCTGATTGTTTTGGTGACTTCTTTCTGATGTTAGTTCTTTGTTGAGCGCCACCGGTGATTTCTTTTACGTTGTTGCACCTTCTGTTTGTTTGGTTTTCTGTGGCAGGGTCTCAAATCAATGTTTTTCTTACAGTTTCTGCTGTACTTATGCTTATGCTGCTTTTTAGGGGGCTCTTTCTTGTGTTACTCTGTTCTAAACGCCCTTTGCAGGAGGTGGGATTTTGAGGTAGACCAGAATTTGGTACTGCCTAAAGCATCTGGAGCTATGTGAAAATGAAACAGTTGAAGAGAAAAGTGTTTTGTTACCCTTTGCAGTGCTTGTGCATGTGAAAAAAATAGTATTTTTTAATAATTGAGGGATTTGTTGTATCTTGAGAATGAAATTGCTGGTAACGCGTTGCCAGCAGGACACAGCTGTTGGCCCAGATGTGCGACGGCACAGGGCTGGGCGGTGGCCCCATGCGGTGGTGTCTGGCCGCTGAACAGCCCTCGCCGTCTGTAGTTGTTGATCTGCTGCTGTGGAACGGTGTTTGGGTTTGAAACTCCTTCACTGCCCCTTGTTCCCCTTCACTCCTGTGAGCGGGGCTGGGCTCGGGGACGTGCAGGGGTGGCTGAGGTGGCCGTGCTGGTGTGATGGAGCTGTGCAGGCAACACAGGGTGGTGGTTTCCTCCAAGATGGAGTTGTAAGCTTAAAAAAATCACTGCTTTTTTTTTTTTTATCAAAAATTAAAAAAAGTATTTTTGGCAGTTATTTTTACAATTCTCTGAGCAAAAGAGTTTTAATTAGGAGCTTGTATGTTGTTTAGCCTCCCTTAAGCAGGAAACTCAGAAGATTATCTTGTGGACCATCTTTCTTCTCCTTTTGATTAAGTGTTATCACTAACAGCAAGAGCACATGTTTACACAAGGAAGTAGTAGTGGCAAAGTACATTATATAATTACAGTTTTCTGTTAATGTGGTTTTATAGCAGGTGGAGCAGAGTTAAATTTTTGTAACTTGCTGGCTTTCTGCAAATTTCCAGTGTATCAGTGTGATGGTTTAAGAGGATTTAATTCCCAAGCTATTTGAATATGAAAGTATGCCATGGGGGTAGGGTACCACGGGAAGAATGCTTTATGTGAGAAACAGTTTATCAGCATGTAGGAGCATTCTCACAAGGGTCAAATTTTAAAGGTTTTGTTGTTGTTTCAAAGTTCTCATCATAAATTTTCTCACCACAGGATTTGACTTCAAAGGGAACTACACATAGAATACTAGTCAAGCCCTTGGATTTCATAATTTTTCTAAAAGGCTAATCTCTTGTTTACTTTTTCTCGTTTTCCCTTTTCTGTTATTCATTTCATCATAACTGTTTATATCTTCCACCCCCTGCACATGTATTTCCTCTTTTCATCTCAGATGCTTTCTTTCCCTTCCTTGTACTGTGTACACTTAGCTCCTCCTGGAAGCTCTCCCCATATTCCTCATTTATTATTTAAAGCGTGGATGTCGCTGAGAAAAGTAGCCTTTTCATTTGCAGCTTTGCCTGTGCCTTGGAAGCCGTGGTTGCCTGATGGCCATGTTCATGGCCCCGAGGAGCAGGCACTGAGTGGGCACGAGAGGGATGTGACTTATTAACGCACATCCCCGGGGCTGCCCCAGGTAACAAGCCCGTTAAAGACAGAGCCAGGACAAGGGGCTTCAGTGAAGTAACTCCCTTGGTGGCACAGAACTGCTTCACCTGCAGCTTTATCTCGGGCTTCAGAAGGTTGTTGTGCTGCATTTAATGCAAACAGTGTCTTGTTTTCCTTTGAAGAGGCACTTCCACGAGGTTCAGCTCAAGGTTTCCTCTCCCGCAGGACAGACCATTCCTTGGCCTCCATACGAGGAGAAATCAAATTGCTGAATTTCCTTGGGAGGGACTGGCTTTAAGTGTTTGCCCTGGGAGTTGTCTCTGCCTCCACTGGCTGCTTTGGCTGCAGTTTTACCTTGCCCTCTGCCCCTTTAGTTTGAAAAACTCTTCCTTTAGTTTGCACAAAAGCAGACCAGTCAGTCGGGCAGGCGGCACCGGGCGATGGCTCATCCTTTCCCCTTTGCCCGAGGAAGGGGGAGAAGCACCCCCTTCTGCCTCAGCACAGCCTGTTGGGGCACGCACCGGCCGCCTCGCCAGGGAGGCTCCTGGGCAAACAAAGGCCTCTTTAATGCGGGCTGTGTGAGCTCCTGCTTGGTGAGAGCTTCCTTCGCTTCTGCAAGCCCAAATGAATGGCAAAACTGGCTCCTGGTGGACTTTTTGTTTTAAAGTCTGTCTGCTTTCGGAAGTAAGGCGGAGCAGGGAAAGATGCTCCATCTCAGTCTGCATCTTGGTGGGGCTTGCAGAGGCTGTGCACGGGATGTTGAGTAATGTCACCTTTCTCTAGAGAGCTGGGATGTCATTAGGGGCCTAAGGAGCCCGCCGCGGGAGGAGCGGCTGGTCACCGGCACGGGGTGCCGCAGGAACACGCCGTACCACACTCCTCTGTTGGACGTGCCCAGGGCTGAGCTGCCGCTGCTTGTTCCCTCTTCCTCTCCCAGTTTCCACTGCATTCCTGGAAAGAGATTAGTTTTTTTGATTGCCCTTGACTGCATCGACAAGCCACTGCCTATTAATGGCTGGGCTCGTGGGGGCCCCGCACCCCGTGCTGTTGGCACCCCTGGCACGGTGGCAGATGGACCCCCAGCAGCGGGCTCTGCCAGCAGCACCTTCTGAATTCTTTCGTTAGAGCCTTGTCAGTGATCCCACAGGAGCTTGTTTTGAAGTGTTTTGGGTTTGTTTTTTTTTTTTTCCTTTTCTGGTGTGGTAAACTCTCTAATTTTAGAGGCTTTACCAATCCCAGTGGGAAAAGCAAAACTAGTTTTCCCATAGGATGATCTCAGAAATGTGTGTTGAACCCTCTTTGGCAGCGTTTACTTGCGTGTCAACCAAACACTGAAAGAAATTGACCAAAAATCACTTGAAGGAATTCTGCATTCACGATGTACCATCAGCCAGCATTAGCTGTCTTTTAATTACTTCAATTCTTGTTTATTTAGGGACAGAATTACAGCTTGTTATAGGACTCACGGGGGGTGAGACGTTTGATGTGACACTGGGTAGGCAGCTGTGGCTGGACCCGTCACTGCAGCAGATTTGCACGAAGAAGGTTCCCTTTGACATAAGCATTGGCTCCTTGTGTCCCTGACCTCACTGTTCAACGTGTTTTTTTAAAAACAGCTGTTCAAAGTGAAAGTGTTAGTCTAGAATTCCTATCACTCGCTTTACTGCAGGAAGAAATGGAAGAAATATTTATTTTTTTTTAATTTATTTTTAACTTCAAATGTTGCCAGGCACATGAAGGAGTCAAGAACTGGGTGGAACAGTATGATAGGACCAACCCACTCACTTCAAAGAACTGGATGTGACCCAAAAATCTTTTGCTAAAGCAAGTTTGTTTTCACAAACTGGCAATGTTGTTTTTCTGGGCTGGAGGGACAGACCCTGTCCAGGCTTGGCTGCCTGCGGGACCCTGAAGCCAGTTCTCATTTGTCTTGTGGGACAGCAATTTTTAGCAAAAAGGAAGCAAAGCCTTTTCCCTTTAGCTGTCCTTACTAAATATTAAAGTATTTGTGGTTTATGACCATGGCGCACATTTTACTTGTCTCAACAAAGATCTTTAAGATAATTTAGGAAAAAGTAGGAAAGGAACCAATGCGGTGTGGATCTCCGTGTTCTGAAAGGCCATCAGTGCCATTACGGTCTCACCAAAGGGAGTGTGTGGAAAATCCATTGCATGCCAGGATGGGCCAAGGCGGAGCTGTGTAAGCCGGGTGAAGGGATAGATCCTTCACTAAGGAGCTGGAGTTTTAGTGCAAGACTTGCTCACTTGTTTGCATAAAATAACGAACTTTTGCCAAACTAACTGGTCTTTCGTTTGTGTGTGACTATTCAGTGAGGTATAATGAAAATCCGTGTTAAAGGGATGACGGGTTTGCTTTGCGTCGCGTTCAGAGCAAGGCACGAGAGGTCCCTAAGGAGCCCCTCTGCTGCAGGGGGCCCAGCACCGGCACAGGCTGCCCAGAGGTGTGGGGGCTGCATCCTCGGGGGTATCCAAAAGCCCTCTGCTCCTGGATAGCTGGCTCTGAGTGACCTCGCTCGAGCCGGGGTTGGACCAGGTGACCTCCAGAGGTCCCTGCCAACCTCAGCCAGCCTGGGACTCCAGGCAGCATCACAGATTTTTCCCCCCTTGGTTTTTGTTGCTGGTGACATTGCCTGTTGCTTTCCAGCACTTGCAGAAGACAATTACCTACTTCTCTGTTCATCTTCTTGTGGCAATTCCTCGTTCCCTCTCTATCTGCTTTTCTGTTGTGGATGTTGACTGCTTCCGAATGCTTTGCAGAGAGACTTTGGTCCAGGAGCTGGAACATGTGCATTAGAAAGCAAAGGCTGTCCCACTTTCCTGGAAACTTGAGGAGAAACCTGCATGTTGTCTGTCAGCCTATAAAATGTCTCTAAATCTTCTGAAGACTTCCTCGTACTCTTTATGAGTGTGCTGAAACTGGAGTCTCTAAGTCAGGCTTTCCGCTCTGATTGCATTCTGCGCGTTGAGGTTTCGGTAGGGAATAAAGGTGCTGTTCCTGATGGCTTCAGCCCCGGAGGGGTGGCAGAGGCCCAGGAGCGGGTTCCAGCCGTGTGTGGCAGGGTCGGCAGTGCAGCAGGGAGTTGGGTATTTGCCCCAAGGGCAGTAACAGCGAGGTGCGTGGTGGGGAGGGATGGGATGGGATGGGATGGGATGGCAGAACCGTGGCCTCACTCACCGCGTGTGTTCTGTCTGCTGCCGTGTCTGCAGTGTTGCTGTTTGTTACTTGGAGCATGGTTGGTCCCAAGAACTGCGAAGAGATATTGTCATAGTACAAAAAGAAAAAAAAAAAAAAGGAAAAAAAGAGTATTCCTCTTCTATTCTACATTTTTGTTCCATCTCTGGCAATGTTTGGCACGATGACTGGCTGCTCGTGTTCGCAGCAATTCGTCTGGCGCAGTCGGAGTGCAGAGAGTGACGCTTCTGCGGGTATTTAAAACGCCTCTGTGTTGTTTCGGATGGGTGCCCGCCCTGTGCGAGGGGCCGTGGGTGCTGTCGGAGCCGCAGGGCCCGTTGCCGAGGCGGGCAGGGGTGATGCTGGGCAGGACCGGGCTGGCCCGGAGCTGCGGCTGCCTCCAGCAGCGGGGCAGGCCCGGGCCCTTCCCTCTGCCGAGGAGAATTCCACACCCGTCCGGACTCGGCTGCTGCCCGCCTTCGGGATGTCACCCGTCGCCAGCGTGTCCCGATGCTGTCTCTCCTCCTCTCCCTGCTGCAGAGAGCTGCCCTCGGGGGGCTCTGGGGGAGATGGGGACAGTGCAGACAGAGGTGACAGGTCTCGGGGATGCTCTGGACCGCGGCGGGAGGCAAGGCCAGGCCAGTGGGGTCTCAAGGCTGCGGGTATCTGCAGTGCTGCCTCTCCCCATTCCCTCTCTGGGCCCAATGCTGGAACCTGGGCTGCTCTCCGCTGGACTTTGCAGTCTCCCAGGCGCCACGGAGGGGAGGGAAGACGCCTGGAGAGCGGGGCTGGCTGCTGCTGCTCTGTAAGGGCTGTCCTGGGTGCAGGGGATGCAGAGGTGCAGGGAGCTCAGGTGGATGGGGGCTGATCCTCCGCTGCTTTGGGGGTGCCTGCAGCGCTCCAGTGCTCCCGCTCCATCGCTCCGGGGGGCTCCTGCTTCACCTCTGCCTTCTCGTGGTTTGTCTCCGCTGCGGGGGGTCCCCAGCAGGACAGAGTCCCATCCACGGGGCCGGAGGAGCCAGAGGGGCCATCAGCCCACAGGCCGAGCTGGAGCATCTCCACGTTCAGAGGCAATTCTAAAGTTTTACAGGAGGGGATGTTCCCAAAAATCTTCATTAGGAGGGCTCCTCGTGGTTTTCCTTAGTGGTCACCAGCCTGCAAACAGCGCTTTTGCAGCTGCGTGAGTCCTTGGGTGGAAGAGTCGCTGTCTCTGCTGGTGGAGGGGGACTGGCAGGGCTCTGTCCTGAGCCCGGGCAGGGCTGTAGCCTGGGGACCGGAGTTTTAGGGTCAGCTCCTGCGTCAGGATGCAGAACAAGGACGGGAGCAGGGGAGGGTGCTCCTGTTTAGAATCGCAGCCATTTCACTGGGGTGTTACACAAATGCAAAACTCTAAATGAATATCCTGCATAAGAGGCATTTTTTAAAAACAAAAGCACACAAAAACCAACAAAGACCAAAACCCAATCCTAAAGCAAACAAAAAACCACAAACCAGATTCCCCAAAAGTTAAAAGTTCTTTCATAGCCTCATACTTGGAAGGAATATTGTTACTGGTTTTTTTTCTTTCAAATCTAAGAATAAACCTATGGTGAGTTTCCTTTAGTGTTGATGGAAAGCTTTGCTGAGGAGTCGGTAAATGCTTGGATCACTTAACCATGTTCCTTAGGGCTTTTGTTGAAAACTGGGCAATATGTTAGATAGCACTTTAACTGTGTTTGCTTGAAATACCCAGATACTGACGCTTCCTTGCATGATATCATCCTGGAGGGAAATTCCTCTCCCTGCTCTGGATTTTCAGAGGGTTCAGTGGTATTTTAATTAGTTGAAAATGTGAAGACGTTATCCAGAGATCTCAGCAGAACTGAAGTTCTTACTTTCTCTTCACAGCACTTCTTCCAAATGTCTTAATTAAATCCATAACTTAAAAGCTTTAAGAAAATGGAAATAACTGATTGTGCTCATTAAATGAGTACAGAAAGATGTGGGAAAACTTCTGACTTTTTTTTTTTTAATGTAGGAATTTCCAGTAATGTTTTTGAAATGTGAGGTTCATACACACAGCTTATTAGAGTATTCCTTCTGTTCCACTTTTCATGCTTTTCCTTGCTTAAATTGTGTGTTTTTCCTTTAATAGTATATTTTAAGCTAAAGAATGGGAAGTTTATGGTGTCAGTGCTAATAAGTAGAGATGTTCATGGGCTTCCTGCACTATTTGCCTGATGTTTCAGAACAATTTTTCCTTTCATTCCTATGCCCAACCTGATGTTTTAAGTATAATCTTGCATTCAGTAAAATAACTGGTGGGATTGTGCAAGTATTTAGAGCAATAAGCAAATCATAATATGAAAACACAATAGGTAGATTCATCAAAGACAAATCTGAAATACGGGGTTTTACTTTAGTTGACTTTTCCATCTCTCTCTAAACACTGTCTGTGACTTACCACAGGACCCAAATGTGTGCTTTTCCCAAATAATTTAACCAACTGTGAATTCAAATGGCATTCTTTAATTCATTTGGAAATAGATGTTATCAGGTCTCTGAGAAGAGGTGGTAGAAGCCGCGTCCCACCCAGAGCACTGGTTTCTGTCTCCAGGGGAAGGCACCGTTTGAGAGCTGGGAGCAGAAGGTCTCCTCGCAGTCACCCTGCTCGGGAGCGATTTGCTTTTTCAAGGAGCTGTGGCCTTTGCATGTTCCTGGAAACTTTATGCCCCGTTTCACTTCCTTAGAGGCAAGCTGAGCGAGCGCTGGGGGAAAGCTTGTCAGCTTTTTGATTGTGGTGTTGTCTTTGGCCAAGTTTTGTGGAACGCCTTCCCTGTGATCACTGAACCAAGTGATCTACTGGCAAAGTTGCCTTTTAAAAAGTAATAAACCAAGTAGGATATGGGAAGTCATTAATAAAATAGCTAGAGAGGGCACTCGGCTTATATCGTAGGGTGATTGGTAGAGCTCTCGGAGCACTGCTTCCATTAAATATTACAGACCTCTCTTTCAGTTGAGAAAACTCTCTGAATTGCAGCTTTTTTCGGTTACTGTTCCTGTCAGCGTGAGCGGTGCTGGGACCCACGGCGGGTATGTGTTGCTGTACCCTGGGAGGGATCTGCAGAAATAGCCACACCACCAGTGCTGCTCCCTTGGTGCACACCCGTTCTGTCCTCCCGTGCCTTCTCCTCGGGTGCCGCGCTGGCAGCGGAGCGTCCCTGCTTCTGCTGCCCCGAGGGCTGGTGCCACGGCTGCTTGTTTCCCGGTGTGTCTTGACCATGCGCATCAGCGAAGAGGGTGATGGAGACTCACCTCCACAACATAGACATGTGGCTTGGGTGTTCTGGGGGGGTCTCTTGGTAAGGGGGGCTGGATTTTTGTTATTTTGGTTTTGTTTTTTGTTGTGGAGGTTTTTTTTTTTAATATGTTTAAAGGGACTGACTCCTGACAATGAACTTTAAGAAAATGTGATGTGAACAGGTGGTGATAAATACTGCCATGATGAACTTTATTTCACATGTGTTACTAGAGAGATGGTAAAGCTCTTCAGTCATCGTTATCCTCAGCTGGGTTTGAGAGGCACACGGTAGTGGGCTTCCTTGGAGCACTGCTCTCCCTTCTGTCTGTCTTGCACCTTTTCTCCTCGTTTTATTATTGCCTGCGCTGCAAAGATGGATAAAATTGAAATTCTCTTGCCTGAAGCTGTGTTGCATAAATAATTCTGAAGTATACTGTAAGACCTACTAGCTATTTAGAAATCTACAATGGGAGTAGCAACTGAGCTGAGCCAAGTGTAGTATTTGTGATTATTTAAGTTCATGGCACCTGGAGAGCCCAGTGACAAATACAATTTGCAGCACAAATGCATTGTAAATGACAGTGTCTGCTGAAAAACAGGGGCTCAGTATGGGAAAACAGTGTTTGTAAAACCTTCCTGAAATTCAGTGCCTGCTACAGAACCTGGAGTACAGCAAATGTTTTACCTTGTGGAAAAATGCAAAACAAATGCCAACAGATGTGGCATTAACAAAGCTCATTTGAATTTCCCGTGCACCTGACAAGTGAGTAATTGCTGTTTGGATACTGAGCAGATCTATAGGTATCCACTGCTTGGAATATATGCTTTGTGTTTATAAAGCACGTGCTACAGTTCTGCTTGTTTTTTCTAATAAAATGCTGGGTTTTGCTAGAATCATGCGATGGAGAATATAAGTAAGATGACTTTGGTGAATAGCTCTGCCGTCAGTGAAGTGCCCACAGCCTGCACTAGTGCCAAAACCCCTCTTCCAACGTAACACCTCCCTCTCCTGCCCCAATTCCAACAACACAGTGATGCTGTCGGGAGACACGCGTGGTCTGAAGAGGAGGCCAGCCTGCGCTTGGCTTGGGGCATGGGAGTTAAGGGTGGCGAGAACCAGTTCTTAAAAAGCCCGTGTTCGGGTCAGGTCTCTGAAAACGTGGCTGTTTCTGGTTAGTGGCACCGAATATTGTACAGCTTGTAGAGTAGCTCCGCAGCGCAGTAGGCAAACCGATAAAACTGAAATGCACAGTTGTCTGAAATGGCCTCTCTCTAGACTGCCTTGTTTCAGAGAGATTTACTCTTCTCTGATAAATTGCAGAGCACGAAACCACGGTGGGGGCAAAAAATTGCCTGCTTTCATTTACTAGTGCTTCGGACTTTCGCTGGAATTTATCGCTGCATCTTGTTTGCTTGTTTGAGTGTTCTTCGCAAACACTGGCAACATCGGACGTAACCTTAAAAAAAAAAAAAAAAGGGAAATATGCTATTTCTGTTCTATCTTGTTTTGTTTAATTGAATATTTTTTGAAATATGTCTGCTGCCTTCTTTTGGCAAGGCCTCCCTAAATCTCCAGCCCTGGGAAGCACTGCTTGCCATCTGCGAACTGTCGACTGCTTTTTCTTATGGGTTTTTTTTGTTGTTGTTGGTTTTTTTTTTCTTTTTTTTCTTCTGAAGCTACTGTTCTTTTTTTAAACTCAGCATAGACATTCCCAGAAGTTACGGAGGAGTGACTTCATTTCTGAACGTGCTAAACGTGCCAAAGCCCCTGCGAGGGGCCGGTTCCCGCGAGCGGCAGGAGCCCCTGCGCTGCTGCCCCCTCAGCCGGGGGCTCTGCCAAGGTGAGACATGCTCCTCGGGGAGCGATGGAGATAGTACAAATCCGGAACCTCCCGTGTTTTCATTTCCATACTAAGTTACTGCTGATTTTTCCAGTTCAACAACACTTGCGACTGGCGTATCTGGAAACAAACCTGTTTTCAACTGGTAAAACAGAATTGGATGGTTTTTAAGACATTATTTGAAACTATTTTAGTACTCTGCTAGCCTTTAACCCTGGCAAATAGCTAGAGAGTGCAAATCCCAACTGCAATCACTGCTGGTTGTCTTCCTTCAGAATGATTTTCATTGTTGGTGTGTTGCAGCAGCATGTACCGCATTCGTACTGATGTCAGTGACTCCTGTCAGCGAGGAAGATGAACCCTCTCACATCCTTTCACTTAGTAAGCAAAAAGCTTAAAGTGCACTTAGCTCTTCAATTTGTGTATTTTCATCATCTTTTGAACTAAAGTCTTCAATTTTTTCAGACTACTGAATCTCATAATTTGACAGGTGGCTTTACCTGGTGGTTGGGTGAGCAGGGAGCATTGGATGAACCATTGGGACAGACCTGCCCGTGTTTGTCACCATCCTTTTTGCAGCAGGGGGTGGCTCCAGCAGGCCGAGGTCTAGGATAGGTGGTCTTCAGATGTGGTTCCAAGTCCTTACTTGGCTGATTCCTGGTAGCATTCTGGCTTGGTGGTACTTTACATGTTAGACACGAACTTGTCATGATAATCTTTCATGAAAATTATTTGAAATTATTAACCTAAGTTTTGGCCTCAATGTTGTTGCTTCCATTTCTTGCATAATTTGGTGGGTTTTCATTAAATACCACAGAAACTCTGTGACTCTGCAAGGGAAGACTGGAATAGGAAGATGGAGGATATGAGAGGTGGGGGTTGGTCTGTTCTCCCAAGGAAAAGGCTATGGGACAAGGGGAAGTGGCCTCAAGTTGCACCAGGGGAGGTTCACCCAAAGGGTTGTCAAGCCTTGGAAGATGTTGCCCAGAGAAGGGGTGGAGTCACCATCCCTGAAAGTATCTAGAAGCCGGGCAGACGTGGTGCTGAGGGACACGGGTTAGTGGTGGTTTGGGCAGGGTTGAGTTGATGGTTGGAATTCTATCTTTTTTTTTTTTTTTTGTAACTTGACTGATCAGCATGAGGCCATTATGTTGAACACTAGTTTGTCAAATAATTTTGTTAGTTTTGATGAAAGATTTCATAAACTAAGACCTTTATCTATGTATTGAACCTTCAAGCCTTTCAGCACGAGTAAAACAAACCGGATTTTCAACAAATATAAACAGTGAACCAAAAATAGGTGTTTTCAAAGAAAAACAGCGCAGAATTGGGTTGGAGAAGAAGGTATGTATTATTCAGGAAGGAAATAGGAAGCATTTGAGTGAAGTTGTGTGTGAATTCTCTCACCCTCTTGTATAAGGATTACCCCCAAAGGTGATGTTTTCCTATATCTGCAAATATTTATTACATTAGATGGATTGATATTTTAAACAAAGTAAAGCTCTTGATGAAATGTAGCGTAAGTTTCCATATGGAAAGTATGTCAAACATAATCAAAGCAGACATGCAAAGTACTAACAATTCTGCTTAGCGAATCCTTTAAAGTTTTGAGAAGACCTTTATGTGTTGGGGATTAATATGCTTTTTTCAGATACACACTGAAATAAGACTTTCTCTTCTCAAAGCTTATGAATGACTTGAAAAGTGGTCTGTGAAAATAGTCACAATGAGTCACTGGTTGTAAAGGACTCTCCATGTGTTTTTAAGACTCTGCGGTTCCTTTCCCACACTCCTTGGGAGCCTCTCTCACGATACATTGCATTTGGGAACACTTTGTGGTGTTATTACAAATAATGTGGATTTCTAGTTCATATTCAAGCAGAGATGTTGTGACTACAGTTAACAGCTACCTGCCAGTGGTAGTAGATTTTTTTTTTATTTATTTCCTTAACTGTCATCTTGGACAACTTTTTAAAAACTGATACACCAGGTTTTACACTGGTAGTGCAGTATTTTTATTGTATTTTACTCCTGATTTACATTGAAAGTTATTTGGGGTGTTGTAGACTTCGTTGTTGTTTGGCTGGTTTATTTATTTATTTATTTTACACCTCTGCAAAGGTTGTTTTGTGCCAAAGCGACTGCTGAAACTGAGCAATCCTTTTCTCTGGAAAGAGGTTTCAGCAGCAGGTGTCTGTGGGACACGCTGTGTCTGAACAGATGAAATCTGTGGGGAAATTCTGTAAAGCAAAGCTCCATGTAAAACCTCTGTGCCCAGGTGCAGTGTCCTGTGTTTGAGAGACGCTCAATGGGGTATAATTTTGTTGGGCAGGAAACAGCCTCATTTGGCCAAAGCTTCTTTCTTCGTCCCACCAATTCGGAAGTAACTTGCTGCCTGTTTTTTGTTCTCTTCTAGCCTCCCTCCCCACTCTTTCCCACCCTGTACATCTTTATAAATGCAGATTAAGGCTGTGCATTGTAAGTCAGTTCTTTCCTTTTGTCTTGAAACTGATTGTCCTGTTTTGTAAAAGTGGCACAACCAGAGCTCGGGGGATATGGGGGCTCTTCTCCAGCATCATCCGGAGATGCAGATTTCCACGGCAGTAGACACCAGTGGCTGCAGAGGAGACAGGATCAGAACCGTTCCCGAGGCCCTGGAGAGGCAGACGGACATGTAATTTGATTGCTCTTTTCACACACGTGGGTGTGAAAAAGATGCTACCGAGAAGCCTCCCCTCTTGCTGATGAGGGAAGGGCAGATTTGACTTGTCCTAGGCGACACTCGCAGTGCTGCTGGCACGCCTGGTCCTCAGGCCCTGGCCAACATGCTTTATTCCTGTGGTTTGGAGTTATCAGACGTGCCGGCAGATCGGCTTTGCAAAGCTCAGTGGTGTTTCCCCTTTACCTGCAGCAAAGCATGTGCATTGCTTTATATGATCATCTCATTCTTATCTCACCTAATTAATTCCCAGCCATTGCGAGAGCCCTCGGCAGTGGTGATACTTCCAGCTCTCCTGGCATCTGTTTTCTTTCAACATCCGTGTCTGCTGGGAATTGAAATATTTAATTTATTAATTCTTCTGCAGCCAATACATGGGAATGTGGGTGAAATTTATCATAGTGTAGCTGTGATCTCATGGCTCCTTTTGAACTTTGTGAAAGCTGTCATGAAGCTTTGTATGTACTGAGAGGAATGAGAGATGCGGGTTTGTTTTTGTTTTTTTTTTAAAAAAGGCTGCCTGCTTAAATTATTGAATAACGAGGATCTAACAGAGACAGAGCTGCTGGATTTTTAGAGTCTACAGAAATGCAGAAGCCTGTTAAACTTCACATGGCATTGTATTCCAGCTCCTCACACACGGTACCAAACAATAGATTAATTTGAAAATTTCCATGAAGCGCAGATTTTAATGAATGGTTCTGAATGCTCAGTTTAAGACAACCTTGGCTTCTGCCTTTAGGGATGAGTGACACTGTTGCTGTGGGCAGCATATCAACTGCTCGGAAATTAAGCAAAGAAATAACACTTAGAAAGGCCGGCTGTGTGAGCACATGAACCGCTCGCCCGAGGGTGGGGGTGTTTCAGTGAACACACGGGCAGGTGTCACCCAGCTTTACGGTGTTGGACCAGTTTCCACCCCTGTCTTCCGTGTTTGCTAACACTGACTTTTTAAATGTAAGGGGAAAACCCCGACTCTGTTTCCAGGTGTCAGTCATGTTACCTGTAGACTCCATCACATTATGATTGATTGTGTAGTTTTTTTCCCCTTTTTCTTCTGGGCGAGGAAATATATCCAGAGCTTTTTGTGCTGGAAAAATTAATTAAAATTATCATCACTATTGCTATTGATTATCTCCTTAAAACTTGACTGATTAAAAGTCTCTTGAAATCAATGGGTCTTTTAAAAGTCTTTCTATGCAATAACTTTTTTCCTTTTTTCTCCATTTCTCTGGGTACCCTCTTACTGTAGATGCCCTCATTTTTATGCTGTGCCATCCTTTCTTTTAGCGTTTTTTCTGCTGCTCACGTATCAATAGAGCAATATGACTGTAACTTTCAATCTCTCATACTGAAATAGGAAAAATCTTTCAGAAATACACCAATGAAGTTTTCTTCTTGAACTCTGAAGATTTCACAAGGGGTCAGCTCTGTGTCCCGAGGAACGCGGGCTGTTAGATCTGTGGTGAATGGGCTGTCGTTGCCAGGAGGGCTGTGTACCTCCAGTGTTACCGGCTCTTAGGAATTAACTGTGTTTAACAGTCAGACAGGACATGAAATAGATTCTGAAAAGTTGTCTTGTCTGTCAGGATTGTTAATAAACAAGATCATGTATTAATGAATTGGCACTCTAATAACATTTTATGGAATACTTTCTAATACAAAGCAGTGGTTTCTGTGGGTGTTTGCAGTAGAAAAAGAGGGAATATTGATATGTGCTGTACTGATTTAAAAGAGAAGAAATATCTGACAGTTTGTCATGGGCTGATGGTCGGGTGACGGTCACTGTCCTGTTGGCGGTGGCCAGGCTCACCGTGGCAGCCACCACCATCTCCTCTGTGGGAGAAGGTTATCGCAGGGGCCACCTCCATCCAGCCATGGCTACGGTGACCAGCTTCCCCCTCCATGTGACTGTGTGGTGACATCCTTTTGGTAACAACAGCTCTTCCTTATATGGACAAGTAATTTTTAGAAAGTAAAGTATTTTTAGCTCCCCGAGCTGAGTTGCAGCAGCTGGGAAGGAGGAGGGGACAAAACAGCGTCTCCAGAATCTTTCCAGGAGTTACCTAGATTTGAGTACATGGGTTTCCAAACTTGTCGGTACCTTCCCATCCCTCCCACCCCTCACCAGAAGCACTTTCTGTCCCTGGGACGTTGGGCCTGCGGTGGCTCTGTCTGTGGCTCCTGCCGTCCGGCAGCCGTGCCTCGAGGGGACACCTCCGTGAGGGCCCCGGGGGGCCAAGGGACCTCCTCGGGCGGTGGTGCCGTGGGGCAGGGCTGTGGTGCCGTGGGGCAGGGCTGGTCTCCCCTCCTGGCCCTCCCACAGGCAGGAGCAGAGGATGGGATGCTCCTGCTGCTTTGAAGTAATCTCTGGGCTGCGTGTGTTCTGGTAGTTTTATTAACACTTAAATATTTACATTTTGGGATGTTTTCAAGAAGGTTGAAAGGTCCTCTCTAACACAAGGGTTATTCTCGTTGTTCTGATGGATTGTTTTTAGCATTAATTCTCAATAGTATCTAAAAGTTTGTGTCTAACACGTTAAGACGCTCAAGCTAGGGACCAGCAAATGCATTTAGAAAGGATACTTCTGATACTCTTAGGGTTTAATTTGATACTGCTATAATTAAAAATTGTGTTCAGGAGCTAGCCCTCTGGCCATCAGATAAAAACTTAAATCTGGCACTTTGCAAAGAAGGGAAATCAAAAGATGATGAAACTGAAACTTTGCACTGTGACACTGGAGCGGCTGGAGTTCCTCTGGGCATCTCTCCGAGAGCCTTCATCCTCCGGCCGGGTCCGGTGGTCTCGGGAGCCCCGTGGCCATGAGCTGCCCGCTGGGTGTTGGCACAGCAGGAAGGGCTCTCTGCTCTTCGGTACAGCTGGAAAAGGCATTGAAACCTCCAGCTCAGGCTCTAAATGAAGTGATAAAACTGAGGTCTGTCACCTGCTAATTTCATGTCTTCTTTGGCTCTTCTACCAGGGCCGGGTGAGGGAGACACCGTGACGTGTACCAGAGAGATGGTAAATGGTGTGACGGCAGCAGGGACAGACAGCAGGGCTGTGTGTGGGGAGGTTCTCTTCTCCAGGAGGTGTCCGGGATGGTGGGACGTGGGGCTGGGTGACCCACGGAGGCCGTGCTGGCTGTAAGAACGGTCCTCTCTGCGGGGTGTCTCCAGGCCCATCTTCCGCAGCAGCCTTTGGTCGTCACAGGGTGTTCCCGGGGGTGTTCGTGTCAGGCTGTTCGTGGGGGCGTTCCTGGGGTGGTGCAGAGGGGATACTCAGATCTCCGTGGTGATCCCTGTCAGCAGCCATGCAGTAATTCTGGGTGGCTCTTGAGTTCCCTGCATGTGGTGACCTGGCTGGTGTCTAGAGCAATTATTTCAAAACATGGAGTACTGATTTTGTATTTGGGGGGTGGTGATCTTTCTTTTCATGAGCTGTCAAGTGAAATACAGAACTATGATTGTGAAGTCTGCATGCTCTAAAGCCAAGGTTGTGTTATTTTCCATATCCATTGTGACTTGGGGTTTATTTGATTATACATTGTGTATTCTGGTAGCCAATGTAATATCAGAATTAATTTATATTACTTACAAAATATTTCATGCGAAGCTTCAGAGTGTTTCCAAAGCTTAGAAAGACCAAGCAGTTATTTTCCTGTTTCCCTGAAAACAAGAAAATTTTGAGATTGAGATTAGATTTTGAGAAAATGAGCAGAAATGATGTGGCTGCTCCTCCGCAGCCCTGGAGAGCAGAGTGGGGCCAGCTGGGAATCCCCAAATCACACCTGATGGGAATCAGGTTCCAAATTCTGCCCTATTCCAGATCACACCTGGTGGGAGTTACACTCTCACGGAGAGGCCATCATTGCTGACCAGGCCGTGAACCTGGAGGAGCTGCCTCAGGGAAGGGTGAGATCTGCCTGGTCTCAGCCGAATGAGTGTGATTTGGGGCTTCTAGAGAACTTAAATATTTAATGAGATGTGAAATAAGCGAGAGGAGTGTTTGGGGATTAATGCTCTTTAATGAAAAGCAGAAGTCAAATGTGGGGCTCTTCCTCAGCTCTTCTCCCTCTGTCCTGGCTGAGATGTGCTGGAATTTCCCTGCTCTCCCTCTCACACTGCTGCTCCGCTCGTTTCCAGCCTGACAGAGCCGTTTGCCTGGGAATGGCAGACGTCCAGGAAACGGGTCAAAGTCTGGCCCGTAACGCTGGTGCCTGTTCTGGCGTAGCCTTGGGTGCCGGTAGGTTCTCCGGTAAGTGCTTTGTGGAAAATAATGTATATTGGATAATGTGGTGTAAAATGCAAGAGAAAACACTTTATAAGCACCAGAATAGATTTGGAGCCCAACTCCACAGTTGTTTCAATATGATTTTTTTTAAAAATTTATTTTAATTGCTGTATTTGCTTTATTTCCTATGGTGGCAATGTGCATTTAATGCATTAAGTCACTCTTACAAGATACTGTGAAGTCTTCAGTTAAAAGTAGTATGTCTTTGCACTCTTACACTGTGAGTAACATAGTTTAGTAGAAGTGGTTTTGAAGAGAATCAGTTGATTTTGAGCACCAGTCTTCAGAGTAGTTCTAGTGGGATAAACACCTGTTGTAAGGCTGGAGTGCATCTCACCTTTTAGCTTCATTCAGAGAAAATCCAGTAGGTTCGTTTCTATGAATAGTAAGTGGAAAAACCCCAGGACTTTGTAGTCGTGTTATCAATGAAAATTGATAGGAAGGAGTATATTTCTGTGTGTGAGTGCCTTTTGAAAGTGAAGTAAAACATAATGACAGGTTTCCATAGCTCCAGAAGACACTATGGCTGTGACTCCTTAGTGCTTGTTGTGTTAAGTATTTGCTAACATATTCACAGTATATGCAAGATTGGGTCAGTGTGGGAACAATGATGCTTTTCTTCTTCACTACTCCTTTCTGCTCATAGTTGTTCTATTTAATAGCTCCACTGGAGAGCTCTGAACAGCAGTCTCTCAAATTTAACAATATCCTTCTGTTCAGTGAGCATAGGACTGTGTCCAGGATCACCTCTGCTGGAGTTAGAGAGTATTTAATGAGTAACCCTAATCCTGACTTTGAGTTTTAAGGCTAGTAAGTGAAGTGATTTTGTCCCTGATTACATTGCAACTGTGAATGAAGCGTTAAAAAAAAAAAGTAAAAGCAATCCTTAGTTATCTAAGCTTACTTGGAAACTCAACTTTTTTAAAGTACAAATGAAATATTTTTTCAATTAAATATGAAAATTTTTCCTTTTGTAAATATGGAATGATGGTCTTAGACCCTTCCTGCTCATACTTAACCATATAGAAATCCAACCTGAAATTATGGATAAACTTTGATCGTGTCAGCTTGCTTGCCTTGTAGAGGTATTTGAAATCCTTTCCTTGGAGCTGGCAGCAGTAGTTCTAATACACGCTTATTTCCCCTGCTGTTCCGTGTAAATGTGCCCAGGGTATGGAAGATGCTGCAGAACTCAGGAGGGAGCGTTGTCTCATGGTGCTGCCGGTTTGTCCAGTGCCCTAGCCCAGAGCCGCAGCGGTGACACCGGCTGCAGGGCCACCGTGTCCCCGCCGGGGCACCTCTGCCAGTACCCCCCTTATCTTGCCAGTGTCAGTGAGAACTGTGCCAGGGCCTCAAGGACCTCAATTCTTTATTAGGACATAGAGATATATATACATATATCTGTATAGGTGTCTATATACACATATCTGTATAGGTGTCTATATACGCACCCCCACACACCCCTATATATATATGATATCATTCGTCTCGGGTGAGTGAATTTGCATTCTATGATCAGAGTTCAGCTTGGTTACATCAAATTGCTCCTCTGAATACCATTTCTGACAGTCTTTAGCTAAGTATTCATGGCTAATTTTATGTACTTGCTAAGAATCTCTCTAGGTTTTGAGCATATGCTTGTATTCACCCCTGTTATGAGGCTGTAAATATATTGCTTAAAAAACATAACTGAATTGTAGAACAAAGTTGAGCATGTGTAATGTGGACTGCTTCATTGATTGCTTTTTGTCAGTGTCATCTGATCTGCGTGGAGTTGTGCTGATGAGACGCCCCATCCGCACGGTCAGGGAGCCTGGACTGGGGTTTTGCTTTGGATCTTTTGGTTATATCCTGAATTTTCTGTCTGTAAAGCTGCATGTGAAGGATACATCTGAAGACGGCCGTCAGAGCTGTGCTGTTTTGGTTAAAATGGGGGCCCTTAAAGAGAGCTCCCTTCTCTGCCAGGCCGTGCCCTCACCTGGAGGGATGCTCTGTGCCGTGCCTCCCGCTTGTCCCGTCCCGGCTGGGGTCCCGCTCTGGGGACAAAGCAGAGCTCCTGGCTATTGGAAGTGCAGGCTGGACCCTGAAAGGCTGCTTGCAGGCTGCTTTAATGAAGAGGCTAGAAATAACCAGGTTACTTCTCCAAGGGGAAATTAATTGCTCTGCAATGATTCGCTTGTTTTCCCTCGCCGGGTGAGGCCGCCTCGCCATCGTGCCCTGGTTTCCGGCAAGGGGCTGTTGTCTCTGCAGGAGCATCCTGCAGTTTCACACGTCTGTCACGGGAGGAGACTCGGGAACAAGGAGGGCTGCAGCTTCCAGACCCCCTTGAGCCCTCAGGGGTGGTCAGGGCTTCATCGTTTACTCCCTTTTGCACTTCAATCGGCATCTACTGGGAAATGAGCACTGCAGCGATAGCCTTCTGTTAGAGAGCAGAAATTGAAGGATGGTGGGAAAATTCTGGGATTTTGGTATGGTTCAGAAGTTTGGGCTGTCTTTTAAGGATCTCTGACAGGCGAGTTGTGTTTGTAAACAAGAGTAGATCTATTTTGGCTATATTAAACTGCGCCCTGTCACTTTGAACTGTCTACTCCCAAAATAAAATGGGTGAAAAAACAGATGAGCCGATACTGAGCTCTGGTACCAGCACCATCACAATGTGCTTGTCATGCAAGGATGGCTGGGTGGGTGGGATATCGATCATCTCAACCCTAGAAAAGGCAGTGTTGGAAAATTGATGTTCTTGCTGTAGAATTAGGGAGAAAGTTTGAGATCTCTGTTTTGATTTGAATGCAGTGACCTCTGGGGTCGGGTCATCCATCCCCTTGGGGATAGATGTAGCTAATCACAGTTTACCAAACGGTTTTAGTTTCAAGTAGAGATATATAAAATAGGGGTATGATACCCCAGTTATACCAGATACTAAGAGTTAGTTAATAAATAATTATTTCTAGTTAGTTTTATTAACCCCTAACTGCATTGAAGAGTAAATCTTGTGTGACTATGGGAAATGCTTTGTGTGAAAGCTGAAGAGGGGAGCAAAAGGCATGTAAAGGGCTGTAAGAACAGAGCAGAAAAAGATTTTTCACTTGTTCAGTTGGTTTTTAAAATGCCGCGTGTAGTGCCTTCACTTGTATTTGGCTTTATAGATAAAAAAAAAATATTCTGGAGATCGACTATAGGGCTTGTTTTGGGGGGAGGGAATTCCATTTCTCCTTAGGATCTGAAGTTCATGTTAGTGGCGGGGTGACCAATTACAGCTGCTTCTCCTTGTCTCCCAAGGGCATTTTTTGGAGTTGTCTTTGTTTTGGGAGTTTTTTGAGGGGGGTTGAGGCAGAGGTTGGTGACTAAAGTCAGTTCAGACCTGCCTCACTCTAGCGGGGTTGCTGGAAGTTGTCCCTGAGCCTACAGCTGTTGAGGGACTGAGCAGAGTCAGTTTAAAACACCTAATGTTGTAGTGTAATGGTATTCTTTGTAGTGCAATGCTACGCTTTGCTACACTGCACTTTGTAGTGTAATGCTATTCTTTAGCCTTCCAGCTGTACCTTTGTAGCGACTGTGTAACTTTTGAATTGTTCACACTAATTCACAGGGATGTTTTCCCTCTAAACAAAAAAAGTACTGAGTTGTCCCTAATTTTCCAGGCGCCAGGCCCCAGGAGCACATCCCTGCTGCTGAGCAGCCGTGTCCTGGCACCGTGCTGGAGGACGGTCATTGTTGAGGTGCAGCTCCACCACCACCCTGGCTCACCCTGGAGCCATCCTCCCCAGTGAGCAGGTTTCAGTTTAACCTCACCCGAGTGGTCAGAGAAAGCTTGGGGTGATTTTCCCCAGAGTGGCCTGTTATGCATTTGGAATGTTTCAAACTGTTGAAAATAATTTTCAGGGGGAAAAAGTCAATAAAAGTAGCCTTTACTTTTTGTCCGAGGCGAACTTGAGCCTGCAGCCCATTTTCCTAAACAGGAAAAGAGCCATTCCAACGCCGTTCAGAAATGTTGATACTTGGTGAAGTGCACTTCCTTGTGACAGAGAAAAATAGAGGTGTTACCTCATTGCAAACAGGATATCTCTTAATAGTTAGGTTTAAATATACAAAATTTTCCATAGTGGCTTTGAATTTCTGGAGCCATGGACACAGAATAAATTTTGGCTGAAATAGTGTTATTGCTGGCTGGGGGTCAAGAGGTTTCCACGGGTACCTCGTGGGAGTACTCCTTGGGGTTTGGTGTTAGATCAAGCCTCCCGCTTCGTTAAACGCATCCGCAGAACATTGGTGGAAGCTGGTTTTGTCACTATTGTCCATGGAGTAGGGTTGCCTTAGGCTGTAGAAGGAGCAGTGTGAGCTGCCGGCCCCCAGCTCCCTGGGGGGGTCCACCTCCCCTCCAGGGGTCTGCACCCTTGCTTCTAATTATAGGAGGGTTTTTTCGAGATGGAAAATAAGTATTTTATCTGAAGGTGTCTTCCTTTCCCCTCCCAAGTCTGCATTTTCAATAACAGAATTCAGTTGATGGTGAAAGTTCAGTTATAGAGTGATTTTATTATTTTATTTTTTCTTTAAAACGCTGAGGATAAGCAGGACTCACAGTACATATTCTTGCAGTACTTGACTTGTATTTTGTTTAATTGTCAAGCATGTATTTATTCCAGTCTAGTATGCCAAACTGTATATGTACAGTAGGTCAAGAAGAGTTCTGTAATTCTGGGAACATGTATGTAACATCAGTTCTCTTGCTGCAGTCTTGTCCCTGACTTGAGAGAGAAATGCGTTACAGCAAGGAAAAACATTCGGACGTGTCACTTCTGTTCCTGGCTGTGTCTTGTGAATAATTCTTAACATGAGTGTAGAAAGCAAAGTGCTGTGTTGGGGGAAAAAAATCCGACCTCTTTTAAAAAATGGTTTTTAGAGATGTGGTTGGTGCCCCTCTTGCCCGTGTGGCCGGGGTCCCGGCGGGTTGCCCACCTCGCCCGTGCCCGGCGTGGGCTCGTGGCTGGGCGGCGATGGCTGCCCGTGTCCCCAGAGCGGGCGTCGGGTCGAGGACACGTCTGTCCCTGTGCCGAGGGGTTTGCCACAGTTGTGAACTTCCCGCGTTGCAAAATACCTTGGTGACCTCATGGGCCAACTCCAGTATTAAAGAGTTAATAATGCCATTGAGAGAAAAACTATCTCTTGGCTGTATATTAAAAAAAAAATACAGACACAGGAAATAGAGTCCTTTGCATTTTCCTTCTGACTCCCAGATACATTCTTATTACGGAAACACTCCCAGATAATTTTCCCCGGCTTCTTATTTCTGTACTATTGAATGTTTAAAAAATAGTGAGCTCTGCCAGTTCTACTTTTTAAGTGGGTTATGTGGCTGAAAGTTAAAATATCTCATACTCATGACATGTAATGGGGAAATGACTATAAACTGAAAAAGGTGAGATGGAGCTGAGATGTGGGGAAGAACTTGTTTGGTGTGAGGGTGGTGAGAGCC
>JAOXJM010000002.1:39378478-39391743 GCA_026413425.1 Tringa solitaria
AGCATCTCCGTGGCCTCCTCTGGCCCCGCTCCAACAGCTCCATGTCCCTCCTGTGCTGAGGGAAGAAGTTGTTCTTGTTTCAGGGGTAGGGGTTGTGTCCCTGTTGGGTCAGACTGTGTGCCCTTGGATGGAACCAGGACATACTCCCCAGGGCTCCGGGGTGTTTGCTGGGCTCAACTACAGCATCACAGCCTGAAGAGCAGTGAACCCCCCCAGTTTTGTGTGCCTTTGAGGAGACAGCCTATGGGCATCTGCTGGGCTTGTGACCACTGTGTTTGGAGCAGGCAAAGGCAAATAATGAAGCTGTGGGAAGCAGGATGGCGTGAGAGAGAAGTATTTGGCTCTCAGGAGAGAGACTCCTTCCAAAAGGATGATCAGATCTTTCTTTGCATCTTTTCTGGTCTTCCCTGGTGTTCCTTGAGCCCGTTGATCTCTGGTGGATCCCCAAGGGCATGAGCAGAGCTGGTGTGGGGCAGGGGAGAAGGACCTTGAGCAAACAGGGTGCTGAGGGGCTGGAGCTGGGGCAGTCGGAACAAGGAGGCTGATGAGGAAGAGGCTGGGTTAGTGAATGGGGGGAAACGGGTTCATCAGTGGATGGGTATAAAAGAATCTAGTGCTGAAGACGACAAGGAAAAGATTAATTTTGGTTACATTACAAAAAGAATTAGATAATTTAATGAAGGACAGAGCGTGGAGAGAAAGGATGGGAAGGAAGCCAAAGAGTCTGGAAGACATGAAATGCGATTTGCCTATTTTTAGACAGAAAAATAAGAGGAAGATAAATGACCTTTCCACTTGATTGTTATCTCCAGTCCTTCAAAACTTAAAATTATTTCATGTATAGGGAGGTGACCGGGGAGGAGTCTGAGGCAGGGGGCTGGGTTGCAGAATTGCCATGAGTGGGAAAACCAGGAAGGATGTGGTGGTGCCATGGGGGGACTGGAGGAGGAGGACACGGCCACCCGGAGCGTGGCAGGGCCCTTCTTGCAGTGGGGTCTGGAATTATTTCTGTAAATGCCTTCCCTCCCTGAGACTTTGTTCTCTGTTGTTAATTAGTTTAAAGGGCTGTGCAGGCAAGTGCCTCTGCTGAGTGACCTGAATTCATTTTCCCTTTCTGTTTGAGCGCTGGCCTGTGCCAGCAGATTTAAAATGCAGTGGGTACCAGGAGGGGTTTTACTGGCAGAGAGTGGAGCTGTGTTGTGTTCCTGGTCTACCTTCAAAATGTAGCTGCTGTGGATTTGTTTTGTGTAGGTTTGAGATCTTGAATTTTTCCCGTTCTTGGGGTATTGTCACCCAAAATACCAGTTCTTGGGTTGTTGTCACCTCCTGTCCATAAATACAGACTGAAGTGGGGTTTGGTTTGGTTTGCTTTGGTGGGTTTACAAAAATGACTGACTTCTGTTAATTTTGGATTATTCTTAAAACTTAAGAGGTCCCCAGGACATCTTGCTACTGGCATAAATAAAGAGAAGTGAGGAGCACGTGGGGTTTGTTTGTTAACATGAAAATTGCCTGTTACCTACAGACTAAGGCTGTACTTTGTTTTGAAAACAAATAATACAGTACTGCTGAAGTCTGCTTGGGGTCTAACACAGGACTTGCTCATCTAGTTTTCATAACTACCAGAAAATTCTAATTAGAAATTTCAAAATCCCCAACATCTTGCTTTCCTGATATTTTGAATCTGGCCTTTTTGTTTAGCTCAATACACAAATCATATACAAAGCATGTTCCCAGTTCATATCTGTTTTGTAGAGTAGTTTAAAAAAATTATCAAAAATACCAATAAATCCTGTGCTCTTTTCATAAGTTCAGGTTAGAAGTCAGCCTGAAATCAGAGCAGCTCCTGCTTTGCTCTTTTCTTGCTGCTGCTTTTGTAGAAGCAACAGTTCTTCCTCACTGTTCCTCAGGGGTTGTCTCATTGAGTTCAGAATGAGTAGGAGAAGAGTTAAGGTTCTAAATCCTCAGTTAATGAGATGACATTTTTAGAGGGACTGGGTCTTTAGAGGTTTGGGTCTTTATTCCCCACTATGATGCAGAAATTATCCAGAAGTGGTGTTGTTGAAGATAAAACAAATGTTTCTCTTAGCTCTACATACAGTGTGTGAAAATTGGTTGTCTCCCTCCGTCATCGTTTATGGGGTGGGTTTTGTTCTGAAAAGGCAGAACTTCGTACTTGCCGGATTTTTGCTGCTTCAGTTTTCATAACTTCTGTATCAATCTTGAAAGTCTTCTCCCAGTTGGGTTTTGCCAGGGGCTCTCGAGTACCAGAGCATCCCGCACCAGTACGGTCCTCCCTCTGCCTGCTCGTTAGCAGAAAATCCCTGTAATGAGAAGGTCGGGCGGGGAGAGTGCGATATCACCAGAAACTCTAGAGAGTTTCATTTCCAGCCAAGGAATCTCTAAAATTCTAAAAGCACAGATCTCAATATGCATCAAGTTGCTGGTTTAATTGCTTAATAATCTTGCATGTGCATGAACGTGAAGTCCTATACAAAATATATTTTCTGAGTGAAAATCTGAGAAGAGTGGACTCAGAAGCAAAAAAGAGAGTTCTGTCCATGGGTGCTTGTGGTGGAACATCCTCATGTTTGTACTGATTTTCTTTAGTTGTGGGAAAACTTCCCACTTGAATGCACTGAGGAAAGCAATAAATACCAGGATATTATTATAAAAATACATTACTCTCATTCTTAATTCATTTTTGTATTTTCTTTTTCAGCCAGAAAATTTACAGAAGAATTGGCTTCGGGAATTTTATCAGGTAAGGTAAAATTCTTTTTCTTATGCACTCGTATGCACATTTGCTTGTTGGCTTAATAATGTGAAGATCTTTTGCTTTCGAAGTTGAAGTAACTGATAATTTTATAGTCAAAACCACTCCAAAGAGCACGTCTCTTTGGGGATTTCTTAGTGCAGGGTCCGGACCAGCCAAAGTGTAGCTCAAGTAGCCCTGAACCCACCCCTGGGCTGCCCCCCACTCCCTCTCTGTGCCTCTGCCCCTCTGTATCTGCTGCCTGAGAGAGCTGTGCTTAAAAGAAAAAGAAATAAGGAAAGAAAATCCCCCAAAGGCGGTGGTTGGCAATTGTGGGGGTGCCTGGGAGGGCCGGCACGGGGTGTGCGGAGAAACACCCCCTCCTTGCTCCCTCCACTGGCTCCTGTTCCCAAACGTGCTGGAAGGTGGAATAGAACTTGATAAAAGCTCCTGAGGGAAGAGACCAACACGCTTGTCCCAAAAGCGGCCCGGTACAGCCCTGGTACCAGGACACGGAACAACTGAGCAAATGGACAACTTCAGAATTTATAATTATTTTTTTTTTAATTTGAATTCTGCATGCTTTGTTGAAAAGCTCTGCAAACTGAAGTTCACCAGAAGTACTGGAAAATGACTCTTAATGCTTCTTCGTAAACTCAAAACCCAAATAAACCACAGACCACCATTTTTTTCCATTCTTCTGAGGAACTCAATTTGCATATGTAGTTGTGTCAGTACAGTTTGCATAACTTCTGAGGATGAAGTCCTTTTGTAAGCAAAATAATCTCCACAAAAAAGGAAGCACATTTAGCACTCTAAGTTTAAAACGTTTCTAGAAATTAAACCCATAATGGAAACATGTCTTTAGATTGATGTCAGAGAACAAAAGGAGCATTTGGAGGGCTTGTTTTTAAGTTCCGGTAAATTAAAATATGGGATTTTAATTGCTGTGACAGGTATATAGAAGTCACTTCATTTATGTATCATCATTAATTATATGCTGTATGCATTTCTGAGAATGTGATAGCATATGGAGGACTGAAATAACATTCAAATGTCACTTGCTAAAATTTTTAGACTTCTGCCATTGATCTACAAATATCCTACATTATTAACATGAAAAATATAATCTGTTAAAGAGTTTGTCTAAGAAATACAAACAGGAAAGAATATTTTAAATAAACTTCCAGGGATGTTTTTTAACGCCAGCTTGCAGTGTGGCAGCCTGTGGCTTTTGTTGGCCATCGGTGTGGTTGGTGCAGCCGAGAGATGCTGTTTTGTCTGATCTGTTTTCCTTGGACTCATCGGTCTCGGTCTTGTCAAAGTGGAGCCTGCATTTTGGGTGACATTGATTCAGTAGTTTGAAATTGATCTAACTATCATGTACTGGGTAATTTTCTACCAGTTTGCTGTTATTTGCTGCTTTTGCCCCAAGGAAAACTAAAACAAGACGAAGGAAGGGTTGAACTGAGCTCGATTGCAGACATTTATAGGTATTGGCATTCGGCGTGCTCCCAGGGGGTGGGGGAGCCTTTCCCACGCGTGTCCTGCAGCGCTGGAATAGACGCTGCCCGTGACGTGCCGCTGGCAACAGGCTCCTGGGGGGAAGGAGGGGCCTGGAGCTCACAGACTTTCCCATGGCTAGATTTGCAGTGAAGCTTTTCCTCCTTGCTGCTCTGCTTTCTCCATTTGATCCGACAGGTGAAGCCATGGCATTCATTTGGGGGCTGCATAACACTTTTCTTTACAATATAAGCTGGAGGTGATGTATTCTCACTGCACGTAGATAAATAAGCTTATGGCCAGCTGGCTTCTGCAAAATCACAGTAGGAGAAGAAGTCAGCATCGCTGGTAGCGCTCCAGTAGCGAGATGCTTCAGGAACAAGAAGAGGCTTCTGACAGATCCATCCACCTGTCTGCGAGTGCTTAGCACAGTGATCAAAGTACATCACCTAATTAAAGCACAGTATCATCAAAAACATTTGCCAAGTGGCTGAGGAACACCATGTTCCTTCTCCTCTGTGGATTAACAGTGTTAACTTTAAAGTTAGCAAATTTTAAATTAACCTATAAAGCAGAAAGAAGCAAATGTCAGCTCCCCTCCCACATTCCCCCTTTTCTGCCCTGCTCCATGCCCAGAGGTGGTGGGAGAAGGATCAGTGCGATGGTGTGATGGCAGCCTCCAGCAGGAGTTCCCTTGGTGTAGGACAAGGTGGTGATTTGTTTGAAGAGTTATTTTTCTGAGCATCTTGTTGAGTAGTGGTGCTCTTCAGGAGGAGTGCAGAGTATCTCCATTTGTGATTTCTGTGCTCTGGCTTTGGAATTCCTTGAATTTGTGTTTTCAGCTTTCCTCTGTGAAGCCAGAAAAGAACCTGCTCTACAGGAAAGTGAAGAACTGGATTTAATTCATCTCCAAAAGCTAGGCTATGGGAGCTCGCTGCCTTGAAATATGGCAGTTTGAGAATTGGCCTGGTGGATTATTATTTTTTTTTCTCCTATAGCTGTCATCAGAATTTGCATCTTATTGCCTGTCGACTTAGCATTGCTGAACTGATTTTTTAATTTGTAATGATGACTAAGGTGCCCAGGAGTATCTCTCCTTGATCTGCAGTGTTTGGAAAGTCAGCTGCCGGGCAGGGGCTCCCATCCCGTGCCGGTTCCCAGCCCTCCTCAGCGGCGTCGGGGCTCGGCACCCCCCTGCTCCTACCGTCCCCTCCCAACGCCCCCGGGCGCGGGGTCTGGTCCCCGGAGGGCGCGGGCAGTGGACGGAGCGGTCCTGCTGTGCCAGAGCCCCGGGACGGGGCAAAGGGACCACGGGAAGGTGACCCGGGGCTGGTGGCTCCCTCGGTGAGGCAGGGGAGAGCCTCGTTAAGGAGGCTGCAGAGGCCACAGGGTGATGTCCCCTGGAGAAGGGGAGGAGGAGGAGCTCTCCGTGAGCTGCTGCCGTCTGATGTCGCTCTGTCATGAATTAAGCTTGGAGTTGGCAGGGACAGTGAAGGGTCGTGTTCACCCACTGTCTAAAACGTGCTTTGACTTGGGGATGGGGTGCAGGTTAGAACTTCCAATGCAGATTAAATTGTTTCTTCATTTATTTGTTTGCTGTTGCAGTCTCTCTCTTCTTTGTGCAAGGAGCCATCGGCAGTGATTAAATACCCCCAGTGGTTAAATCAGTAGCTGTAGATACACCAAATCTGCGTTTCCCTGCCCGCGGTGGTGCTGCCGGGGGCGGATGTACGATACAGGTACTTACAGGTCAAGGGGAGCGCGATGGGTGTGAGCCCCTTGCCCAGAGGAGCCGCACAGACGTGCCGCCTGTCCCCTGCTGCCGGTAAACCTTTTGTTCCAAGTTTGATGATTCTCCCTGAGCTTTATACTCCAAGTCCCTTTCCAGTTGTTGGTCACAGCTGACTTTGTTGAAACTGTTTTTGTTTGAAAGAAGACATGCTTGTGCTTGGAAAGGCCAAATCGTGTGCCGTAGTGAAATCTTGGGTGGTGCCTGTGACTTCAAACCTAAAAATAGGTCACCTGCTTTGGTTCTGTCCTGGTTTCACCCGAGAAAGAGCTGATTTTCTTTCTAGTGGTTCCTGTGAAAGGCATGCTGTTATTGCATGTTGTTTTAGTCGTCACTAAGTGATGTTTAGCCTTTTCAAGGACTCTCTTTCGGCTTCCCACAGAGGACACCAGGAGGGAAAGTGGCTGTTGGGAAGAGAGCGAACTCCTGTTGTGAGGATAGGGGTTTGGAGCATTTTGTGTGTGACGGGGAAGGGTTTAGCACTTCAGACGAAATTGGATGATTTGATGAACTAGAGGTTATGCAAATGATAGAGTATTCACAGAATATGCAAATCAGATTATTGTCCCACTTGTGCAGAGTGCCCAGTACCCCAGCTTGCAGCCTTAATGTCAGGGAAAAAATATGGGGGAACAAGAAGCTGTAAGAGCTCCCAAGAAGCTTTTTGCAGGGGAGGGCTGCAGGGCACACAGAAAGGGCTTTTGCTGATTTATTGATCTGCTTAGGATGGTTTTTTCCCTTTTTCTCTTCACCCTCTCCATCCCCATCCCTTGTACTTTCTGTGGTGGGGGCGGGAGGAGTTTAGCAGCTGAAGCTGTTGAAAACCTTAACTAGTTTTAGCAATGGCCTTTTTGGATGCAAGTGTGGAGGCAGAGGGCTTTTTCCCTAATGCAGTTTACATGTTGCTTAATGTGTTTGAGAGTATTTAGAGCCTTTATTTTAGTAATACAGAAGTTAAAAGTTTACCTAAAAGCTAAAGGCCATCTTGGTATTGCTATATGGAAACTTTCTCTGTTGCTCTTATTAAAGAAAGGAAGAGGGGAGGGGAAAACCAAACAAAAACCCACCCAAACAAACAAATAAAAAGCCATGAACCACTCAAAGTTTGTTTGTTAATTGTTTTGGTGGACTTAATCCTGTTTGTTTAACTGGAAGGGGTGATTAACCCAAAGGCTCTGTTACAGACTCCAGCGGGCCATTTCAGAGGGGCGCTTTCTCCTCAGATAGGGGTGTTTGGGGGTTTTTGTTTGGTTGGATCCGTAGCCTGAGCACAGGGCGCGCTGTGCGACTGACCCCTGTGGCTGTGGCGTTGCTGGAAGCTGATGGCTGGATGCCGGTGGCTGGGGTGGGACATCCCTGCCCCAACGGGATGGCTCGCGGCCGGCCGGGGACGTGCCCACGCTGGGCACCGTGTGGCCGGGGGACGTGCAGCGCGGCCAGGGTCTGGTCAGGGAGGGTTATTCAGAGCTTTCACACTGCGGCGTGGACTTCAAGTAAATCCCATATCAGTTTGTGCACTGGTTCCTTTTTCTACAGTGTGCATCAGTACGTAACCGTAGCCTGTACTGGGAAGCACGTTTTTCCCTTGCTCAAACCTTCTTACTGGCTTCCGCCACATAAACTTTGTTAAAAAAATCAACCTGCTTAGGCTGGAAATTTCCATGTGTATGCCTCATCTGAGTTTTGGAGGAAACCTCCAGAAAAAAAATGTTTCCTCATTCTGTAAATGAAACTTAAAAAAATAACTAATTTCTGATTTGAAAAAATAAGTGTACGTACGTGCTGGTAACAAGTTTTTAGCTCAAAATGCCAGCTGTGGAGTTCTCTCTGCTGTGCGAGCTGCATCGGTAACTGCAGCTCAGTCTCTTCCTGCCCTTGGTTTGCTGCACACCATTGAATCACATTAACATTGGTAGATAATGACTTTCTGGGCTGTGGTCACCCTGCAGTGTGGTGAGGTACCAGAGGTGATGTTCTGCTGTGGGGACCTGGGTGTCATGAGGTCATACAGTGGAAACCCCTTCACACAGGCTTTTCCTTCTCTAAACCCTTTGATTTGCGGGGCGGGGGGGGCACTTCTCCCCCGGGTCCACCAGATGCCAGGGGTTGTTGTGCTTCAGAAATAAAGGCCTTTAGTAATGGTTCCCTTGGAGAGTGCCCGGCACCGTCCCACCGTGTGGCACCGCAGCAGTGAATCCTGTCCCCTCCGCTCTCAGCCAGCGGGGCAGAGGCTTCGCTGCCAAACCTCTTAATGCAAAACTTTTGGACAACTGGGATCAAGCCTATCAGGTCATTGGCATAGACAGACCATGGATAACAACTAAATTTTTCTGGATGGAGGGACGGAATTCAAGCTCCATAGACAACCTTGTTTACATTTCTTATAAGCATTTCTTAACTGTAGAAGAACACTTTCAGGTTTTATCAATGGTCCTCTCTTATGGCTAAGGTCTCGTGTCAGATGTTGTATTTCCAGGGACAGGGGATTTCAGAATGCTTTAGCAAAAACCCAGTAAGTCTGTCATCAGAGTCTCTGGAATCACAAAAAGAGCTAGAAGTTGGATTTGTCAGTTAATACAAAATATAGAAATACAAGGAACAGGCTTATCTGGACTACTCCTATTTGGCTGTGCACTTGTAAAAATATCTCTCTCTCTCCCCTCCCCCCCTTTTTTTTTGTTCTTCAGACTTATAGAAATTGCAAATATTTTGAATGCTTTAGGATCACAAATGCTAATTTGACTTGTACATATTTCACAGTTCAGGAGGAAACTAAAGCTCATAGTTTGATATTTTGACTGTATTATTTTTTTAAAAAAAAACGCCGAAGTGATCCTGGATATGAGAGAACAAGGCTCAAGTTCCTCTCCTGCCTTGCGTGGATCAAGGTCTGACACGGTGCCCTCGCTCCTCTCCGGCCGTTTGCCGAGCCGGTGGCTGCAGCGCGGGGTCAGTCCCCTCCCGGTACCAGCTCTGCCCCGCGGCTCTCACCGGGCACCGCAGGGACACTCTCCTTTGGCCTGTCCCCTGTCCCTGTCCAAACAGACAAGGGCCTGTAGGGATGGAAAGGTGTTAACTCTTTATTTTTCACCAGTTTTGTATTTGTAGTTAACCGTGCCGGAGCATCTTGCTCGATTACCTGTGTCCCAAAGGAGAACCAACCCATCGTGGCTTCCTTTGCCTGTTCTTGTGTGTCCAGAAATGGAGAATAATGCCCAGCTTTGTAAAAACACTGTGTTCCTGTAGATGCAAATTCCGTGTTTATGTGATCTTGTATATGATCATTAACCTCTGGCAACTGTGAGTTTTCAGCTCTGAAGTATTCATTACTCATTATTATGTACTGTTTGTTCTTTCATAACAGTAGAAAACTAGTAAAAGGTAATGAAGCAGAGCAAATTTGCTCTTAGTTGGAGGGTATTTATTATATGAGAGGACATAACTAATATTCAGGTATGTTTTTGAGGTTTAACCCGCAAGCAATGCCACTAAGGCCTCTCTCTGCTATTATGCCAGTGCATTTTCTCATTAAAAATGGCATATCGCTTATTTTAATACCTCCTGTGATTTCAGACTGTCAGGGATTTGAGTATGAATAAAAAAACCTGTATCTTGCCTCTCAGTTCAGAGTCTGGAGCTGTTTCTGTTGTTGCTGTAGCACAGCAAGGTTGTCTTCTGGAGTCTTCTCCAGACAGGACTCCACAGTCAAGGCTCATCAACGTGAGCTACTCTATGCCTGTATCTTGCTTGAAACCATTTATTTTACTTTTGCCTTACCAGTTTACTACTTTTATTAGCTGTGTAAGAAGAGATCTTGATGAAGCGAACTGTTGTAGCAGTTAAAGTGAGTGACACGAGGAGCCAGCACATTTTTCTGTGTTCGCAATAAGCGGTTACTCGATGTGTTGCTTTGAAACAAGAAGAGTTGGATATGTTTGCTTTATGAGATGAAATAGTTACAACTGTTTTCTAATTATGGTAATTTCATAGAGCTATCCAATAGATAAGATCTGGACTGGGAAGCCAGAACTGATTTGGGGCAATAAAGCACACGGCAAGTTGTTCAGGGACCACAAACGAGCTCTGTTGCGACGTTCGACTTCGCAGGCTGTGTTGGGTTGATGTTTATCTCCAAGACAGTGAGGAAAATGAACCAACCAGTCAAACTTCGTAAAGATGCTTGCTTATTAGTTGGTTGCAAGTGGACTCTGACTGCAGGCTGTGGGTGGCCCCTTCAGGCAGTGCTGCCCTCATGCTTATGGATGTCCCACCTCCAGGTCCCCGTGGGATGTTTCTTAGTGATGGTGACTCAGGCCTCCTGCTGCAGGAGGAGGAGTGGGGTGGAAACGCTCATTTCTTTCGGTTGCGCTTTCCACTGGGTCCTGCTGCAGCTCACCCGGGTTCCTCACTGGTGGCCGCCCGTTTCCAAAGCCAGAGCGCTGCGTGTCGGGCAGAGACCGGCACTAATGAGCACACTGGAGCGCACGCAGATACACCAACACCTGTGTGGGAGGGAGTGTTTACTTTTTTCCTTTATATAGCAACACTTGTCGGTAGCTCGCCTCGCGTGGCCCCACCGAGCCGGTGGGTGCCAAGAGGCGTTTGGGTGATGGGGGAGCTGAGGTACAGGGGAGGAAGTGACTTGTTGAGGTCACCAGCGGCCGTTACCTCCTGTTCACAAGCCTGGCCCGGACCAGAGGTGCTGCAGTTGACTGAACTGGGTGCCTGCTCTGTCGGTAGCAGGACGCCCGTTCCCCTCGGAGTCGGCGTTCGATGGCACTGCTGGGCTTCCCGTGCCCCCGCCGGTGATGGACGGGGCTCCCTCCCCCCGCTCCCCTGAGCGGTGACTGCTGGGGGGCCCCCGTGCCCCTGGTGGAGGGAGAGCAGGGTCCCTGGGGCGTCCCCCTCAGCAGCAGGGTGCTGGTCCCCGAGCTGCTGCCAGGAGGGGGTGGCAGGTCAGAGCAGGGATGGGTCGCTGCTGGCCTTTGCTCGATGGAAAGCTGCCCAATTTCACATTTTGCTAATCTTTAATTCATTGCCTTTAGCTTGATTTTGTAACGAGATTATTTGCATGGTCAGGAATGAGGAATTTTGCACCCTCTCATCAGGTCAGATGACAATTTCTCTCTACCGTGCTTTGAAAGAAACGTTTTTAAAGGCCTTTTTACAGTAGAGTTAGTCACTGTTGATTTACATAATTAAAAGCATGACTGCAAAGGTTTATTGTGTCTGTCCCTTTTCAGAGTTTCAGGGTGCCAGCAGCAAAAGGGAGAGCTATCCCTGTTATTTATATTTTTTTCAGTTATTCTTCATTGCAGTGTGTTGAAGATCTAGAAATGGTTGCAGTCGTGCCCAGCCCGCACCTCCCTCTGCCCCCCACCCCGGCGCAGGAGCGGGGAGGATGGGGGACACTGAGCCCCCCAACCTGCCAAACCCTGCAGAGAGGAGCCGATTTATTATTCCGGCAGAGGCAGCTCCTGGAAACCAGCCGTTCTGGCCCGGGATGGCCGCGCGGACAACGTGGCCTTTGTGCCGGCTGGGGCCACCGAGGGCCACCAAGTCACAAATAGCGGTGACTTGTGCAGATTTCTAACGAGTTACTGGCCCCGAGTGTTTGCACCAGCCCCTACTTGTTATTTCAGACTGTTTCCTTTCAAAACAATGAAATAGTCCCGTAGCTCATGCCCGGTCATTGACAGGACAGTCAGATGTGAAGCAGGAGCTGCAGGGACTCGGGGCCAGGGGGGGCCGGTGGTGGAGGTGGTGTTTGTGATCTGAACAGCTAATGCAGGGAAATCTACTGGGGCAAAATAACCTTCTGTGTTTTATGCAGCAGCAAATCTTTAAATACTATATAATAATAAATAATCTATAAATCCTGTAGATTTGTGCTTGTACATGACCAAAAAAGCATACATTCTAGATAGAGTGTTTAGTATGATAATTGCATCCTAGTGCTGACTATTTAGTGTTTGGCGCTTGTGTTACACAAGACTAACGCTTGAAATATTGCAATGGATTTATGTGCCTCCAGTATTACGTACAGGTGTTTATATGCACTGTAGTGTGTGTGTGTGGTATTCAAATGCGTTTTAAAACAAGATACTCCATAAATAAAAATATCAAATATGGCAGCTAATCAGCATTCTGTCATGAGCTAATTGGAGACAATTTTGTAAAAGTGGAAAAAAAACACTTAACAAATTAATGCAGGTGTCTGAACTCTTCCAACTGCCAGACAAGGAGATGTTTTGATCATCTTAATGGCGTTAGGCCCGATTTGAGATGATTTGGGAGAGGTTATATATTTGCTTTAAATGCTTAGGAACTAATTCAAAGTTTAAAAAAGAAAGTATTAGCTAAGTATTTGAGATAATTATTGTGTATTAGGAGTCTTCTATGTGCACAAGAAAGTACGCTCCCCATATTGGTTATTGCTGTTCTGGCAGTCGCCTCTCGGCTGAGGGCTGGTAGTGGTCTCGGGGATGGCACATCGGGGTTTGTGTGGCTTATGTTGTGGGTACAACTTTGCTGATGCTCGTTTCTCTCTTGGTTTCAGGTCGTACACGCGCACAAGCCCCACTTCATGGCTTTACACTGTCAAGAATTTGGAGGGAAAAACTATGAAGCTTCCATGTCTCACGTGGACAAGTTTGTTAAGTAAGTCACCGGGCCCTGTAGTAGCTGAGCGGGGGGTCTGATTTCCAGGGAAGCCCTCGGCTGCTGAGCTGTGTGAGCCTCCAAAGGCTGGGGAGGTTGGTGCCGGGGGCGGGCGGGGGGGGGGTCCGCGCTTTGGAGCGTCAAGGAAACCAGCCGGAATGGAAGCGCTGGCGGAGCGTGTCTCTCCCGTTGTCACCCCGGGGCGGAGGTGGGGTCCCGTCTGGGGGAGCCGCCGCGGGCTCGGGGCGGGGGGGCGCGTCCCGGTGCCGTCTGAGAGCGGCGGCGTTCCTACGGGCTCATTAATTAACAGCTCATTAAAGGAGGCGCCGGCGGGGGCTGGGCAGGAGGAGGTGCGCAGGGGCGTGAGGAGCGGGCGGTCCCAGCTCTCGGGCGGCAGGGCCGCCCCCGCAGGGACTCCCGGAGCCCACCGGCCCTTCGGCGGGGGCGGGCGAGGGGCGGCCCGGACGGCGCCAGACGCGCTCGCTGCTGGCACGTACGGTCCGTCCGTCCGTCCGCCCACCTCCCTCCGTCCGTCCGCCCACCTCCCTCCGTCCGTCC
>JAOXJM010000002.1:39401410-39442634 GCA_026413425.1 Tringa solitaria
ACTCGATGATCTCAGAGGTCCCTTCCAACCACCACAATTCTGTGATTCTGTGATCCCAAAGGTGTTCCCGCAGCGGCACCTTCCTCCCGTTTTTGACTTATCTTTTCTTCTGTGCGTTTATGAAAGAAACCTGTAAGACGTCTATAGAGTTGCTCTTGCTGTGAGGAATTTCACAGCTTATTTTCCACCTGTTTTCTGACACTTCTGTATAATTGGAAGAGAAGGAATAATTACAAAACAGTGAGAAATTTCAGGGATCAGTAGCCCAATGATGTGGTCCTGGGTCAATTGCTGTTGCTTACAGATGTGCTAGTGCTGAGGAGATTGGAGATACAGCGGCTTCCTTATACCGAGGACCGTTGTGCTGTTTGTATTAGCTCTGGATTTACAATTTGTATGGAATTGCATTTTCTATGGGCTGTGGATTTTACATGCAGAGTTTCATACTGCAGTCATGCAACAGTCTGTGTATTTAGAAAAAATATGGGATTATTTGTAAAGAATAATTATAACCTGTTTTTGTAGAAACCCATGCACCTAAAACCTAAATATCTGAGGTTAAATTATCAACTATAGTATCTGAACGCAAGGGGAAATGAACTATTTCTACACTTCTAAAAATTAGAAAAGACTTTTTTTGATTGCTGTTGGAAAAGTGAGGCTAAACCAAACTTTTTTTAAAAAAAAAAAAAAAAAAGCAGCCTGTAGCTGATGTGTAGCACAAGAGATGCTGTGGTTGTTGGCCACTTGGGCCGGTATCTTTGAGCTGGGTGATGCCGCACTTGCACAGCACCGAGCCTGATGGTCACTGGTATCGGTGCTCTGGGTCGGGCTTTCCCAAGAGTTGCAGTAATTTGGAATTACTTAGGCTGTCTGTCCCCAGCCGCAGGGGGCACGGGCACAGCCCAGCCGGGGGCCAGCAGCCACCCACACCCGCTGGCCGAGTGAGCGAGTGACGAGCCACGGAGGGACCATCTCGACCCCCCTGGCCCCACGCCGTCCCTGCTCCCGGGGGGCTCTCGCGATGGCCGTGGTGATGATGTCATTGCTGACGCGGGCTGCGGTGGCAGGTGGTGCTTTCTGGGCTGGCGATGGGGAGAAAGGCTCTCCTTGGAGTGTCGGGGCGTGCGGCCCTTTGCCTGATTCCGCCGTGTTGTACATTTAATTATTGCGTGTGCTTAACGTAACTTCTCTGAAGATTTACAGGAAGAATTATTGGTTGGCTCAGCGCATACAGTCGAAACAGTAAATCTTCTCTGTCGTGTTGCATTTATTTGACAACTCTGCTTTTGACAGTTCTGAGACATTCCTGAGGCTCTGAGTCCTTTGCAGACCGGTGTTTGCTGCCTGCTTTTGGCATGACAGTTCTCAGGTTTTATTTAGCTTTTTTCCTTTTGTTATAGTACCTAATACCTATAATTTATTTTTCTTAATTCTGTCTTGAAGAATGGGTATAATTATTTGATACGTAAATTTGCATGCAAATAGTAAAGAATGTTGAGGGAAAACACGGCTAATAGAGATTTTCACTCATTGTGAATGGGATAAAAGTCCCATTTTTCATGCCTTTCTTTCCATATTATTTTATTTTAGTAAAGTTTCTTGGGAGGCCCTGCGGAGTGAAGGCCATCCTAGCACAGGCCCGAGGCTCCAGCCTCCATTGTGGTGTCCATGGCCTCCCTGAGCACGGGAGACCTCGAGTCCATCACTGCACCCACTCTGTCCCCAGACCACGCACCGTGTCCGGGGGCTGGACTGGGGACACCGGCGGTGCCCGTGGTGTGAAGCTGCTGCGCTGTCCCGGTGCCGCGGCTCTCGGCTGGTCCATGTCCCCATGGGCAGCGGGAGGCAGACGGAGCCTCCCCCCAGCCATGGTGGGTGCTCCCCGGGAGCCTTCAGGAGAGCGTGGTGCTGGGTTGGTGTTCCAGAGGGTTGGCTGGTGGTGTTCCAGAGGGTTGGCTGGTGGTGTTCCAGAGGGTTGGCTGGTGGTGTTCCAGAGGGCCTGGCGCTGCTTATTGCCCATCGTTAGCGGCTCGTCCCCAAGGGGTCTGTGCCCAGAGATGAGCAGCTCCTCCTGTTAGTGATGGCGGCAGCTGCTTGCCCTGTTTGGGAAGGTGTTCGCCTCCCGCACATCTTGGGGGTGTGCGTTGGTGGACACTGGGGTGCTGTACAGCGCAGTCCCTGGGACCCCCAACCCTTCCCTCCCAGACCACGGGACCCCCCAGCCTTCTCCCAGGACAGCGGGGCATTGCCCGGCTGCCCCCAAGGGCTCGGTGGGAGGGTCCTGGGGACGGTGTGCTGCCTTCAGTGGAACGGGGAGAACAGTCGTGAAAAACAGTGTTTTCCACTGAAATAGTAGAGTAAATGCTTTAATTTGAAGCTTGGGAAGCCCCACATGGTCCCCTTTAGAAATCTAGGGGCATAGTTGTCAGGTTTAGTCCTTCTGCAGAAAGAAAAAAATAAATTATTGAAGTATGGGGCAATCAGATATCTTGTTTGCATTTACATGTGGCAGGGCTAAGGGCAGGACCATTTATACACCGCTCTGCTTTAGCCACGATGTTATTAACAGCACTTCTCAAGTAATGTGTGTGAGGAATTTTGTTTGTGCGAACACAGTGTTTGATTTGGAACAGCTCTGGCTTTCAAGAAAAGATGTGAGATTGGAAAATGTGAAAATAATTGCTTAAGAAATTATGAAATGCTGTTTAAGGAACTTGCTAATGTGTTTGTCTGAGGCACTAAATTAATTCTTAAATAAGAGCAGCGTGACTGTAGAAAATTGATACGTGTGCTATTTACTGATACTAACTAATGGGTTTATTAGTGTTTGAAATAATGTTATAATGCAGTGTTCATAGCCGAAAAGAAAGCAATACCTGCCTCTGTTCGCTGCCTCGCGGTGGGTGTCACCGGGTTCCACCGCAGGGTTTACCAGCTGGAGCCTTCAGAAAGGCTGGGAGCTGCACCTATTTTTTCACAATTAAAAAGAAACGGATAAGAGGAAAATATTTTGTTGTATTACAGCACCGAGTCATAATGTCAAGGTGTTACTGTTGGTGGGAGCAGGCAGTCAGCACCCAGTTACCACGGGGAAAAGATGAATAAAGACCGTGGGAGCTGTCGGTGAGGCTGCGCTGGGTGCACGCTCCGCGCTGGAGTCCGGGGGGTTTGGGCAGTGGGTAATTTCCCGTGGGAGAATCCAGGGAAGAGGCTTGGGGCTGGCAGTGTCCCCCCCCAAACCTCCGTGACGGTGGTCAGTGTTCACCCGGCGCTGTACGGCACCTTTGGGGGGGAATTAACCTTCGGAGGCGCTGATGCTGGTATGAAATCCACACCCTACTCTGTTAAATTTAACAATGTTTGCAATGTACAAACCCAAACTGGAACCCTTTGACACTGAGGAAGTGTTTCCACTTAGTTTTAGAGGGCTTTCCAAGTGCCTATTGATCAGTGTTCTCTAACAGCACAGAAATAATGTGTCTAATTTAACTGGCCACATGGAGGAGTATAGAAAAAACATTAGTTATCCCCTGAAAGGCTTGGAACATCGATAGGAGGACATAACATTAATGACTTTCCTATACACGAGCTTCAAAAATGGCTAAATGAGGAAGAAATTACAAATTTATTTTCCTATAATTTCAGCAGTTGTCTTGTTTTACTGCACCCGTAAAGCATTAAGCAATGAAATGTCACACAAGGAGTATTTTCCTGATAATTTGTCTGACATGCAAAGCATATAAAACAAAAGAGAAAAAGATGGAAATGTGGGGTTCAGTCATTTTGACAAATCTAGTGATTTTTTGCTCATGAAGTCTGGCTAAGAGTCTGCTGCTTCTGTCCAAACAATTCCAAATATTGCTGTTTTCTAAGTGGCTCACTGTATCAGGAACATCTGTGTTGTCTCAGTTCTGTCCTTTTCCCTGAACACAGGTTGGCAATTTATTAACACAAAATTATTTAGATCTCAAGCTCTCGTTTTTAAAATAAATGGGATAAATACCATGTCTCCAGAGGTGGGTAGCAGAAGTCCAGGTTGCTAAGGGAAACACCATTATGATTTCCCTTCCTTTGGCTGTGCAGAATTGAAGTGTGACGGAGGTTTGGGTTGGTTTCATTTTATCCCGCCTTCTCCAGATAAACAGAAATTTTTGTTGGGGAAAATATATAAAATCTGATTTCTGGATGAACTAAAATAACCCTGTAAATATTAAAATTCATATTAAAAGTTCATAGTCGGTGGTTTGACCACTTACATTAGGGCTATTGGGGGTTTCGACCACAGAGGAAGATGAGGAGGGTCGGTGATGGGCAGCAGGTGAGAATGCCGGGAGCAGAGCATTAATGGTCAGGAAGCACGTGGGCCATTACTTACAGTCCTCTCATATGCAAATTGTCTTTTAAATAACAGTTGCCGTGATGCTAGATCATGTCAAAGCTTCCTGTCTCCATGACAGCCAGTGACCAGGTAGGAATTTGAACCCCCCTCACTCCCGGGGAAGGAACCAGCTGCACCAGCTTCGGATCTGGATAAGATAATGTGTGTCCTTACAAAAGAGAAGAACCACCTCAGGGTATCCTGAGCTTTCGTTTCCCGAGCAGCCCCTGCCTGGTGCTTTGGTTCTGGTTTGGTGATGGATGGAACCACCACCGCCAGATCCCCGCTGAGGTACAGGCGAACCGGCGCTCAGATTGTACCAGAGTCTGCTTTCAACACGCTGCTTCCAGGGGCAGCTGCAAGGAATCCCCTGGTGAATACGGTGCACGACAACAGGTAACACACAGATGGACTTGTATATGGGGAGGGTTTGAGGCAGGGGGAAAACACAGCACTGAGTGACGTTTGAAAGGTGTTACAGTGTTCTGGGAACCTAACAAGGTATTCCTTGTTCCTGCATTTCCTCCAAAACCAGCAGAAAAATCTTAATATAGTATAGAAATAAAGTCTAAAATTGGGTGAGGGGGAAGAGAGTAAGGATACTGGAGTGGGGAGTCTGGAAAGGGCTATCCAAGGTGTGTGTCTCCCTCCGAGCACATCCAGAGTGATGGATGTTTCCAAGGGCCTGGGACCTCTCCTCGGTCTTTAGCCTTCTCCCAGCCGAGGGGTTTCAACTCCTGAGCTCGTTCTCTGCCATTCTCCTGCCAGACTTCCCAAATACCCCCAGGAGTGCCAGGACCCTATGGCTGGGCTCAGCCACCTCCTGAAGTATTTGATCTCTTGATGTAAGAGTTAAAAATTTCATTCTTTGACCTGGATCCAAAGCTGGTTTTTTTTGTAATTGGTGCCTTTGTTTCTGACTGTGGGAGACCAGCAAACCAGGAATGTTCTACTGCGTTGCAGAGATTTAATTGGGAAATAGGGTACTTTACAGGGAAATGGAAGGACTGTTTCTTCTGAGCAGTGTCACAAGAGCGCAGGTGACCCTGCATACGCTTGGACCGTTTGTTGGCTGCGATTCTCCATGATTACCCTGCAGGACTTGAGATTAAAAGCAGACATCTGTCCCTCTGAGCCCGGCAGAGGGTCTGGGGAGGGCTGTGGCTGCTGTCCCCGTCCCTGCAGTGACCCCTTACCCCAGCTCTGGGGGGCTGCTGTCACTGTGCCGGGGGCTGGTGGCTCCCCGTTAATGCCATCACGTTAACGCTGCTGCTTCCCTACGACCTTTAGCTCGGTACGTCATTTGCAGAAATAGTCCTACGTTTACTTTTCAGTTAGTATTCTGGAGCACACCCCAGGAGCATGACTATCATTTATTGCTCTTCCAAGTACAGGACTCCATGGAGGCAATTTTTTAAAGAGCATGAGCTATTAATTATGCTAAGAAAAGAATGTGGTACTTTGAGCAGCCCATCCACAGAGCCACACTTCCTCCTCACCTCTGCTGTTTGTCTGGGACACATTAAGAAGAAAATGTGAGATTTCCCGATAAATGCTTCATGCTTTTAGATGCTTTTCCCGTTTTGGTGTCCACCTGGTTTCATGTGAGCTATCCCTTAAAGGAAGGGATTGCTGCACTAAGTAGCAAATAACAGCTATTTCCTGGTATCACCAATGACTTCCTGGGGATAGACATAAATGTTTTGTTAAGAAATCAGTCAGAGGTGTGCAGTTAGTCCTTGGTTTGAGTTGCACTTCCTTGACGATGAGGATACTCGGTCCATAATTACAGTACCATCCGCTGTACCACATCTTCCTGCCGCAAACAGCCCATCCCTGACCTCCATCCCACTGACTTGGTGCAGCAAAACCCGCAGTTAATGCTCTTCTCAGAATTGGAAGTCTTCCTTTGGCCGTGGTGATGTTAGTGTTTGTGGGGGATCTCGATGTCTGACCCAGAAGGATGAAAGCCATTGAGAAAGGGTGTTTTGAGGCACCAAGGCTTTTTGTAGAGCTGCCTTTTCAGTCGGTAGGTAACGTGTAAAGGAGACGGTTGGGTTCAGCCGGAGTGAAGTGCTGGGATGGTGCACGGGTCGTTCTTTGGCTCTTGGCGAGGCAGCACATCCTTAAACTGCTGCTGAGGAGAAGACGCCAGGGCAGTGATGCGCTCGCTGGGGCCATCAGTCTTCCATCCCTGGCCACCAATAGCCCCGGATCCGGAGCGCAGGCTCTGCCGTGGGAGAGTCCCCCTCCAGCGCTCACCCCCGTTTGGCTACCGCAACAGTATTTTGAAATTTATGGAAAATTAATTATCGATTACAGATGTGCCCTGGTTGAAGGAAGGTAAAAACGAATGGATGCATTTATGATGAGGGACGTAATCCGCTTTACGGAACTGATTGTCTTTTGCTCTGCTCCTTCCCTCCCTCGTCTTCTCATGGCCCCCCTCCTGCCCCCTCCCCCTTCCCCGCGCTGGGTAAAAGACAGGCCTGATAAAGTGAGAGAGAGAAGATTGGTTTTCTAAGGGCAGCGGGCCCTTCACGATCAGGTAAATCACGGTCTGTCTGGCGCTGGGGCCGGGTGATGACCTGCCCCCCGCGCCGCGGCGCTCGCTCCCCCCTGCGGGACCCGGTGATGTGCACCCGGGCGGCGGCGGGGGGCTGCCGTGAAGGTGAAACTGTCATATCGATCTTTTTAGCACTAAAATATGAGCCACTTTACTCCGCTCCCCGATGCTGTGATGTGAAAAATAATAACTCGGATCCAAATTAAAAATATTGATCTCTGGAAGGTGTTGAAAGTAAATAAACACCTTCCGAAGTTTTCGGGTCAGCCAAGAAATGGTATTCAGCAATAAATGTGTCGGCATGTCAGAATCCAGGGTTCTTGATCTGTTTTTCCTTTTGAATTGATTTTTCATTACTTACTTCCTAAAAGTGTTGGAATTTGGTCCTCTACCGTTAAATCCCAGTGTTTGGGCAAATTATTTCTTTGGGGCTTATGAGGTGCTCCTAATCCACTCGCTCATTGATTGATTGATTTTTGACTCAATAAACTTGCATTACCCTTGCTTTATTTAAGGCTTCCATCATAATTTTTTGTACATTTAGGCTTGACTTTTTTATTTCCTTCTAACAGATGAGCTGACATTGGTCTATCAAACATGTGGGAAAACAATTGCCACAAGGTTAATTTTATTGCTAGCTCCATGCATTTTAAGTAGGTGCCAGGTATTTTCCACTCCAGGCTGATAAATTGCAGTTGAACCACTAAAGCATGAGAATGAATAGAAGCCCTGTAACAACAACAACAGAAACCCCGCGTAAATGCATCCCGTAGCATAAGCATTAAATGGATTATTTTTGCTTCATTGGTTTAACTTCATTTTACGTGGCAGCAGAGGTGGGTGGGGGGCCCTCCCTGGGCCCTGGCACGGCCGCCTCGGGGGTGGTGGGGCTGGGGGTGCTCCTGGCCAGAGCCAGCAGGAGCACGCAGCATCCTGCATTTTCAAAAAAGCCGTGTTCTCTCACAAGCCAGTTTATTTTTAGATACCAAAACATCCTTCAGGAACAGATATATCAGTACTGCTGCTCTCTGGCAGCTCTCATGAACCTGATTTTTAACGTTGTTTAAGCAGCAGCAGAGTCCCTGCTCCACCCTTAATGGTGGTAGGAAAGGAAAAGGGATGAGAATGAGAGTAGCTTCTTCCATTAATGCACCGAGAGTTTAAGAAGTGTGTCAGCAAGCCCTGTAGGCAACTAGGTCTTTACTGTGGAGTCTTAAATGTGCCCCAGGTTTCATCCAGTCGGTGCTCAGACCTTTGCAAATTCCTGTGCAGGGTGGTTTCCATTCTGCAGTCTTCCTTTCCCAGATTCCCTGCCCGGTGCCTGGTGGTTCAGATACAGCGAAGCTCCTGCATTTATTGTGTTTAATACAAGGAGACACAATCAATTAAGAGGAATAAAACTAGAGCTCCATAAATTACTTTACAGAACTGATGGTGTTTTAGTCATTTGTCCGCTTTCCTGCGTAACTGCATTTCATCAGCCAGATTTTGCTTTTGGTCGCATGCATCTCGTTAACATCTAGAGGCTCCTTGGAAGTAGCCAACAGGTATTTTCAGTTGAATTTTCTCAAACATATCCACGTGCAGGAATCTGATTAAAATTCCTGGGGCTCATATTATTTTTTTATATCATTTTTTCTAAAAGCATATGTCTGTCTTTGTAGTGTTCATGTGGTTTGACACGTAAGTACCCTTCCCAGCTCGTGGGTTTGTAACACATATACATAAAAATATGTCTGTTCAGTGAATACCAGCCTGAGATAATTAATACAAGTTTTGCTTTTTGGATAGATTTATTACATTTTTTTAAGTGTCGTAATTAAAAGTAGGCTTTACTAAAAGGCGGGGGGGGAGGCACCGTCAATGCATGTGGTGTGTTCTCCTTCTTGACTGATTGGCGCTGAGCTTTGAATCCGTGGGTCACTCCCGAGACATTCCAGTCTCCGCTCACAGGAGTTCCCTGTTGAGGCTTCTGTCCTGGGGAACGACAATTACAGCAGATGAGGAGGGTCATCAGCTACAGTGGACAAAATTTTAAATACGGCTTTAAAATGAGAAATGAGACATTGAATTTGACAGTGTCCCCTGAGGCAGTTGAGGCAGTGGTGGCCGCAGGGCGATGCTCTCCCCAACTTGGTGGGGAACTGGCCGGGGAAGGACACTGCTCTGTATCCACAGCCCGGGTCTGGGCCACAGGGAGGAAAAAGAGGAAGCACGAAGAGAAGATTCTTCAAAGAACACTGTGGAGGCAGAAGTTTTAACTTTGTTTCCGGGTGTTTTCATTAAAATAATTTGTGTGGCAGGAGTAAAAATAGTAAAAACACAGGTTCAAATGCTCTCTTGGCAGCATAGAGATGGAGAATAAGAAAGAATTTGTACCAGTCACCCTGACACCTGGTAATACTAATTCATTGGTTTAAAGAGGCTGGATACAAGAACATCAGCAGCTGCTGTAACACAGTGTCATTACCTTAATCACCTTGCTTTATCCTAAGTAGACTTTGACTGGTTATGATACTGAAAAGAAAAAAAAAAAGCCAATAGCAGTAGCTGTTTAACTCTTACTAGTTGTGTTCAGTTTGTCCCTTTAAGATCAGAATTTTGGCCAGTATGTCTTTTAATTCAATCACTTGTCACTGGACTTTCTTAAAGAGTAAGAAAAATCAGTAACTGCCACGTTGGCAAAGGTTTGACCAAGCTGTGCTGTGGTTGAACCGTATATCAAGGGAAAAGACAAATATGATTGAATGCTGTGTCATAGCACCACAGGTGGGAAACAAATATTCTGCAAGAAATCTATTGGTGAACAAACTGAAAAATTGTTAAGCTCTTAAAGAGCTTAAAGGCTTGTTAGCATTTTTTTGACAGAAAACCACTGAAGCAGTGAACGTAAAAAGAAAGAGCAAAAAGTCGTAATGGCTGATTCAGAATTTAGATTTGTAGTTCTGCTCATTCCGCCGGCTTTCTGGGTACGGACGCTCGCCCCTCTGGCTGGAAATGGTGAGGACATTTCTCCTGGCACTTGTGAGCCCTTTCACTCCACTGTTTGAGAACTGCCCCAACTACTCAATTTTCAGTGCTGCTCAGAGAATTTATCAAGTTACCTTTTGTCAAAACTGTAGGAAAGTCTTCGTGAGACAGGACATGTGGGGTTTTTTTTATAAAATGCTGTTTTCCTTGGGGTGTTTGGATGTGTTTTGCCAAAGGGGCTGGGCCCACCGTGTGCGGGTCTGAGGCAGCCATCAGCCCCTCACCACAAGGGCTGGCGTGTCCCATTGCGGTACCTGCCCTGGGCACCCCGGTGCGGCTGCCGACGTGGGGGGAAGGCTTCACATCGCCCCACGGACCCCCTCCTGCAGGGCCCGAACGAGCAAATGGGCACAGTTGGTGTGAAGGTCAGGTGAGATTCGTCATCCCTTCGTGCACTTGAGGTTTGCTTGTCTGCTCGCAGGCTGATAAAAGCCTGGCAGAAAAAAATCCGCTGATATTAGACATAGTATTAAAAAGAAAAGTTACTTTCGGACAGAACAATCATAAGCATAAACAAATATCAGCCTACTCCCAATAATGTTGGTTTTATTCCTAATGACCAACGCTATTTCTTTAAAAGCTTATCAAAAGAAACTTTAAAAGCAAAATGAGGTTGAACGCTTTCCTATCTTCAACAGTAAAGATGTTTAATAATTCTGAATGAATCTGTCAGTTGTAAACTTTACCGATGTTTTCTTTATTCTTAAAGCACTAAGATCACTGATAATTAATAAGCTTTGTAAAGCAAACACAGGTCAACGTGTGCATGATAAATGGAGCTATTATTGTACATAGGGAAACAATTAATTTGTTGCTCCAGATGGTCTGATGTCCATTAACATGCCCTGCTAGTAATGCAAACCAGAAAAGCTCTAATAGAGTGTAGGCAGGTTTTAGGTTACGTACCAGGGAAAGGATTCTGATAATCCATCCAGGCGCTAATTGGAGAGTAGTAATTTTTGTCTGTCTTTCCTGCTTGTGAGCAATGAGTTCTTCCTTTGGCAGGTCAGGTTGGGTGGTTGGTGTTGTCCTTCTTGGCGTGTAGTCACCTTCTGCCACTCTGCCCTGGAAAAGGGAGAGAAGTTCTCTCTGTTACCACAAATCCAGGGAAACGCGAGGAAAAATACCTCAGTCTTACTCAATTATCTTACCACCTTTCTTCTTTTTAATATAGGTTCTGTTAATTCAATTGGCTGTGGAATGTGTGTCACATCATATAGTCGGGACTCGCGTCTGAATTCTTTTGTGGTGCTGCTTGACATATTCAAATATTTCCCCTGTTAACAGTGATGATTTCACTGTGGTGTGAGAATGATGTTACTTTGTATTTTCCATCTTCATTTTTAAAAACCTCCAAAAAGTATGTGTGTCTTCCTCTTCAAAGTTTCTTGAAGAAAAGTAGTCTCTGACTAGCAGGTAGGTGTTATCATTCGTCCTGGCAATAGCCAAGTCTTTGTGCGTGTCTCCAACCTGAGAAGAGACAGAATAAAGCAGTGTAAGATACCAGGGGAGTCCCAAAGCAACAGCGGCTTCACTAGTCTGATGTGCTTTCTGATCTTTGTTTTAAAGATAGCAGTTTGGTTCTGTATTGACACAGGAGCTTTATAATTTAAAGTTTTCATAATTATGAGAGCAAAATGTAGTTAACTCACAGTAGCGTTCAGTGTTTTTCCAGATTTTTTTAAAACAAAACCAAAACAAGGCACTGAGTATAGTCTCCCACTTCTGAACATTGTCTTCTGAGTTTTGAATCTGTAGCTGTTATTTCAGCGAAGTCTATTTTTAATGAAAGCAAATGAAAGTCAGGACTTTAATTGGACCTTTTCCTCAGCAGCAGTTCTAGTGTTTAAGACGTTACCAACGAAATAGCAAGTGGTACGTGACTCCATCAGCTTTGCTTAATTTTAATTTCAAAGTTCTGTTTCTGCTAGAGCTAATGCATTTAATTTAAACTCTTAAACCTCTATTTAAAGTTCAGACATTTCTTTTTATTTTCTTCATTATTGTAAAAAAATTTTAACGGTCTTTGGTTACCCTCTCAGGGTTCTTCTTTTGACAATTCATCTAAGAAAATCTGGGATTTGATAGATTTTCTGATTAAATACTTCAGACGCCATAGGTGTTTTAATTGTCCTGAGATACATTTTTCTTGAGAGTCTGTGGCAATCTGCAGTCTGCTTTTTAGAAACACTGATTGATGAATTCTGCTGTAATTTAAACTAAAAGTTAATAAGACAGGCCTACACGGATCTGATGCAAGTTATTAGACCTGTAAGACACTTTGATATATGCCATTTATTATTCAAAGAAGCGCAAGCCAAAAATGTTTCATGTGCACTAATAAAAATTCAATATAATTATTTCAGAGAACTTCAGGAAATGCGAACAGTCAGATAAACTGAATTTATTAAAACAATGCGGAGTGAGGGGAATGCTGATGGACCCTCTCACGCTCCGCTGCAGCTCTTGGTGCCCCTCGCAATGGGAATTTGTTACTCCTGGAACTTCCTCTGCAGAAGATTTCTGCTGTTCCTTATTGTTGAAATAAGTCCATGAGATTTGGTGTCCCGCTTTTGCCATCTGCTTCAAAATACCAAATATCGATGGCCAGTGTTTTGCCCAAATTGCTGTGGTTTTCTGTTTCCTGGGATCACAGAGGTGAGCTCAGATAACGGTAGCTCGGCTGCATTTTTGGCTTGAAATACAAACCGAATCCTGTGGCTGTCTCATAAAGTTTAAGGTTTTCTATTATTAAAATCTTCCTTTGAAATAATAAATGACTCCAGGCTGTCACGGCAAGGTCTAGAAAGGCCAGCACGTAGCATGGGCTGAGATTTCATCTGAGCATAGTTGAGTTTTATAGATCTATTTATGAGATCCAATACTGTAATGATGTAATTTTACTTGTCTAATAAATGTAGCTGTACAAGCAAAGGATAGCAAACATTTCCATTGTGACCAAAATCCTTTAAACTGCAGCCACTTTGATCTTAGAGCTCATGCTATTTAATAAATGCTGGCTATTCTTCTAACAATCACAATTATTTAAAGGGTTTTCAAAAGGGATAGAGCAAATCAAATAAAACAATTACTGTTGTATCTCATTCTGAAGTTAAGTGTATTTTTTATGTGGGTCTTGTTTAGTGTCTCCTCCCAGTTTTCATCCATTATCACAATAATTGAGTTTGTAGCTGGAATTAAATTTATCAAATTGTGTTATCCTCTTTTGAAATTGGATAGGTATCCTGGCAGTGGGAGCTAGAAGTTAATCTGCTTTGCTAAAGCCTCCAGTGGCACAGCGGCAACAGGATTGAGAAGGCTCAAACATTTTCCTGTCACCCTGGACACGATGTAATTTCTCCTCAATCCCTTGTGCAAATAATGACATTTGAATCGAGCATTAACAGGCTTAATTACTTTAAAATTGTCATTTTAATTTACACTGATATAGTATTGATCATACAAGCAGAGATTAAGCTGTTCACTGGAGCAGATGATGGGGAATTAAACATTAAAGGGTCCTCGTGGGGCTGAGAGGCCGCCCAGAGAGTGCCAGAAGAGGAATGATATTTCTCCGTAATGAACTGGCGGCATGCAGGGACATGAATCTTTGGCCTACTGGAAAAAGGGAAATAATGGGGTTTGGGAAGCATTTGCAGGTTATTCATTCGCTGCCATGCACCAATTCTCCAGTGATTCATCCACCTCACCAACATTTATTTATCTAGCAAATTCAGGAGCTCTGACCTTTCTGCTAAGTACATTTAACATAAGTCGGAGTGAAATATTTCAGGTGTAACTTTTCACAAATGTTAGTTATTGTTTCTTATTTCTGACTAATATTAAAGAGAGTTATTTAATCTGCCATATGTACTGGCGCCCATTTGCGCCGCTCGTGGTGATCCAATGGACTTCATAAAGACATCGCATTATTGTGGGATTAAATGAGGTCTTGGAAAGTCCTTGACCTTACTTAGTTACAGTCTGATTTTCTTCTTTGGTAAACCTGAATTAAAGTTAATTTAAAGCAAGCTGGCATAAGTTTATGTGGAAGATTATACATCATGTACCAGTAAACATGACGACTAATCCTTGAGAAAACTCTAACCTGGAAATGTCGCCGCTCTGGTATGAAGGACGCTTTAACAGGCCAGCAACATACAGGGAATAGCTTAAGACCAAAATTTCCGTTTCAGTGGTTTGGATTCATCTAATAATTTGTTTGAAATGTGGTTAGGAAACAACTATCACTATTTTGATAATACACTGTTTAAAAATTCAAAATGTACAACCTGGTATCCACGTATGTTCCAACATCAGTGTTGCATTTCCATGTGTAGCAACGCAGAGTTCTGTCTTTTCCCGTCTTGATCTGGGAAGCTAATGTCCCTTTGTGCCTTACTCTTAGTTTTATCAGGGAAAGCTACGAACAGTTGTGTGACAGAGCAGGACACCGGATGAGACAGAACACTCACAGTCATTGCAATTTAAGATAGAGTGTCTCCTTTCTGAAAATTGACATTTTTCTCATTTGAGAGTGTGTAGGGCCAGATCACAGCCCATTGACTTTGGGTATTAAATTCTGTTCTGTTGGTAAATATGTAAATTTCTGAGGAAATCCATTGAAGTCGATGGCATCTGTGGGTTTCTGTGTGTAACTTTCTGAGGATGTCATTTCTCCTGCATGTGACAAAGGGGCTCTTCCTTAAAAGTAAGGAAGATGATGCAACACAAATGTTGAATTTTCTTATTATTTTTTTTTTCAGTTAAAACAGGAAAATGCATTGAATAAAAGTATTATCTGTTGTTAGATACAAAAAGGAATGGTTTTCGGATTCTGAAATATGTAGCAATGATTTGTGTTTGGTATTTTTTTAAAAAAAGCTTTTTTTGAAAGCTAAGAAAAATTACATTTATTGTTTCTATCCCAAAGGATGTTCTGATTGGTTTTGTGTAGGAAGGTTTTAGGGTTGGGGTTTTTCTCATTGCAACCTTAGACACATACTTGTTTGCTCTTGTCATTTTCTTGTGGTTTTGGCTGCTAATATAGGTGTAGTAGTTTTTGTTTAAAAATATTACCATTTTCAATGAAGGTTTTGTTTTTTTTTTTTTTAGTTGCCACATATTTTCTGGGCTTTTTTACTTAGCGGAATTTATTTTCACTTTGCAATCCTGACCTCCAGAAGCTGGAGTGAGTGGCTGTCGTGCCTGCGGTGGGTGACAGCCCTCCTGTGAGAACGCCTGGCGCTGCGCGGAGTCCCCGGCTTGAGGAACCCCCGCTGACCCCCGACGGGCAGCTCTGAGACCCGCAGTGCCCTGGGGATGGGGGCGGAGGAGAAGCCCCTGTGGCTGCGGAGGGCGGGGGAGGACGTGAGCTTGGGGAAGGTGGGAGCCTGGGGAGGACGGCGCTTGTTTGGGTGAAAATGTCCTTGTGCGTGGGAGGACGGGGCTGACTGACCCGCACGTGAGCACCTACAGAAAAGCTGCAGGATGTTTCAGCTGTTTTCAGGATATTTTGTATTTCCATGAGCCATCTGTGTAGAGTAGCAGAAAGATGACAGCCTTGGAGAAGGATGAAATACATGGAATCATATTTCCAGCTGTGGATACTTGATCACGACTGCTTCAGTTACGTACAGTCTGAGCGTGGTGTGAAATGCCAGTTTTACGGGGTTTCTGTTGCCTTACACTGCCGTAGGACTTTTAATAACTGAGACCAAGCTGTAATATGGCCTGTGTTTGCTGTATTTCAGACAGGTTTGGAGGATGTGTACCTGCCACTCGTCGTTCTCCCGGGCTGCCGTCGGTGCCCTCGCTCTGGGTGGGCCGGCGCGAGGGGTGCAGTGTCCCCTCCGTCCCACACGCGTGCCCGGCGGCCTCTTCCCGGTCACACCGAGGGGCTGCAGCACTCGGGGAAGAGAGGAGTTCACGCTGGTTTTGTTTTCAAAGTAATGCTATAATTTTGGTCTCTCTGAACACGTGGGTGCTCGGGTCCGTGTTGTATTCTGGCAGGAGGGTATTTCTGTTGGGGCTGCAGTAGGTCCCTGACACGTTGGAGCTGTGGCAGGGAGAGCGTGGCTGCGGCAGGAATAGCTGTGAGAAACCGACAGAAGAACAAGATGCCCCAAAGCTGGGGACCCAACGCAGCGTGGCTAACGCGGGCAGGAGCAGGGTGTGCTGAGTTTTGCCTGATGCTGCCCGGAGTTCCCTGCCCCAGAGAAGGTCCCACGCTCAGCTCCGGCGCTTTGGCTCTGCCCGACCCCGGTGCCGGCTGGCCCTGCCCTGGGCTGGCATCCTCTCCGTGGGGCTGCCGGGCCCAGGAGGCTGCAGGAGCAGTGGGAGTCGCTGTTATGAGGAGGTACCAGTCCATCTCCAGTCCTTCGCTAGGCTAATGTATCATCGCAGGCACTGATAGAGACATCCCAAATATAATTAAATGGCAGGAATGCTCTATTTGTCTAAACAAGACAAAGCATGGAACAGGTTCATTTGACTTGAAACATGTAATTAGCATAACCCTTCTGGATGCTTGTTTTATCATTTGCAATATAGTAAAAGATTGATTATCGTACTGTACCTTTTGAATTTCATTAATAGAATTGTTTTGTCCACTTGATTAATATGTTGCCTCAACCCCAGAATAATCAGATTAAACTAGGTTGCCTTGTTGCTTTCCACTTGTAACATCCTTATTTCCATACAGTAACTTTTAACTAAGGCCCCGTGTAAATTGGTCTTGGGTGCGTTTTGTCATCTTAAATGTGTTTCAGTACACGTCCTTTCTTCCTTCTCCCTTCATGGTGTAGAATGGGTATTTTGCTGTTTGTGTCTATTGACTACTGTCTTTAAACAGTCAGGGATGGAAGTGGGGTCTTTTTGCTACAGTTCCTTTAACAAATCAAGTGTCTGGTTCCATATATGTTAAAGTCTTTTAGGTATTTTAGTTATTTCACATCATGGATCCCCAATTTTGAATACTTGAACCTTAAGACATTAGGGGTTTGTGTTAATTACTGTCTTATTTTTCAAACAAACCAGATTACACAAAAGACTGAGCCTTGCTCTTCTCACGAGTTAGTATTAAAGGCTTTCAGTTGTATAATAGTGTTTTAACATTCACGTGCTGTGATCCATCAGTTGTCAGTTGCATTAAATCAGTGACATCCCAACAGCGGAGCAGATTTTGTTGGACTGGAATCAGCTGATCCTGTTTAAAGGAACATTTCTTTCTGTTGAACCCGTGTATTTTAATGAGTTCAGGAGTAAAGTCTGTCCGTGGGCTCTCTCCTAAGCCCAGAAGCACTGAAGCAGGACCGGGACAGGGACAGTGGCCGCGCAAAGCCCAGGCCAGAGGGTGGCGAGGAGTTGCCTGGCCACGGGTGCTGGGGGGAGCCGAGCCCCCACTGTTAGGAGCAGGCGACTGGGCACGGCTTGGGAAATCCACCTGGGAAAAACACGGCTCTGGTTCTGAGGATCATGTGTGCAGATTTCAAGTGAAGCTGCTGTCATCTGCACAACACCACGAAAGCTTTCACCCGTGAGGGCTGGGTTGTTTTCTTACCTTGTGTATGTTACTTCCCATCCTCTTGAGAAAGGAGGATTTGTTGCTTGATTAGGTAAATCTAGAGCCTGTAAAAAATAGAGTGCCACATACGTTGTCTGGCTGAGGAACCACGTAGGATGGAAGGGTTTTGCAGTGTCCTGTGCCTGGGAGAACAGTGGAGCGGAGCAGGGAGGGGACTGTCACTGCAGCATCCTCCTTGAAGGTCAGTGGGGCCTGAGCTAAAGGGCCTGGACACGCATGGTCTGAAGTCTGGAAAACCCTTAAAACCAATTGCTCTCAATTTTTTCTTCCCCACAGGCTTCTTGCTATATGAAGAGTTTTCACTATCTGTACTACATACAGAGTTCACATATACACACACGCATGCAAGCATAGATGTGACAAATACATGAACATTCAAAATTTCTTAGCGACAAAATGTGAATGAAGCATAAACTTATGTTCCAGGATTAAGATTTAAGTTTCTGTCTACCTGGGTCAATGTTTGAGGTTACAAAAGTGTTTGAGTCATTGAACTCTAAGACTGCATTCATCACAGCTTCCTAGACTAATATAAATTTCTTCCCATTAAGTCAATAAGCGTGGTTACATCAGACAGCAGTTCTGTCTAGAAACTAAGATTAATGCGCATCATAAAAGTGACATGAAGAGACAACTTGTTTGATTTATACAGACTATTTTTGTCTTCTCAGTTTTAAAATAAAATTCAAGTTATTGCTTCTATCAATATAGAGGTTTTCTTCTTGCTTTTACTGTTGCAGAAACATACTTTTCAAATGGTGGCTTCTTTTTAGCCCTACCTGTAGGTGGACTAACAGTGTAATTGACCGATACTTTTCACTTCTTGGAAAGACATGCTTCTTTTTCTTTTAAGGCTCTTTTATTCATCTGTTGCTGTTTTCTGTAAGAAAGTGTATTTCTGTTTAGAAATGGAAATTGGTTTCTATTTATTTGGTTTCAAATTCAGATGTAAAAATGCAGTTGTCGGTGCTGCAGCAGCAAAGCCTGGTTCTGGACCCTCGCTGTAACTCCATCAGTGTATGTTGGGTCGATGCCTTGGTCTTCTGAGCTGTTGCCAAAGCCGTCTCCTGGCCCACGGTGGCCCCTCGGTGCCGTGGCATCCCTAACTGCCATTTCATTTGAAAGCATTAGCATCGGACCGGATTTAAATGTACTTTAAATTAATTCCATTGAAAATTTTAGTGAAGCGTATAGTGTGAGTGATCAGAAGGTGTGGGCCAGCGTTTGCTGTCTGGAGTCTGTCTGATAGAGGGTCCTCGGGGAGGGTGACCTGAGGAGCGGGACCTCGGCACGCGCCTCGCCTGCACTGGCACGATTGCCAGAGTTTCTTTTGCCCACGCAAGGTGATGTCTCCGGGGTTTCCGTGCTGGAGACCAGGCCTTTGCGTTATCTTTGCTTCTTGTTACGAGTTCTCTGAGTCCTGTCAGATCTCCCAGTTCTAAAACAAAGAGGAAGCAGTAGGAATAGGCCACAGTAAACCTCTTTTTATTCAGACTTTGTAGGATGTTGAGACAAAAGGGCTTTTACGAGTTCTGCTGTCTGCTGCCTGTGTTACCAGTGAGTCAGAGGGGGACAGTTTCCAGGTTTTCTGGAGTAATTCAGTTTATCCATGGCTTGCCAGAATTTACAGAAAAATGTTCCTGTCTGTCATCAGAGCAATGGAACCTGCGTGTCTGTAACACTTCAGGTAAGTGTGCTAAAGATATTTTTAATTGTAATTACTCAGGAACACGTTCCTTTAAAAGTATGATTAGCTTAAAGCATTATTCCGGGTAAAAGAGATACTTGTACAGTTTGAGATGCAGGTATGGCTGTTTTGGGGTGCAGAAGCAATGTCAGCATTTTGTTGCATTTGAGACCTAAGCTCCACACGATGCCGGGAATTTCCATTGGAGGTCCCACCAGTCACTTTAATTCTAAAAATCTGAGTACAAGCAGAGTACTTATAAATGTACAAAATGTGCCGTATTATTGAAATTTTAAAAATCAATTAAAGCTTTTCTGTAATTGTCCATAGACGCTTCATGCTCCAGCTGAATGACAGTAGGTAATTTGTAAACTGTTTAGGTTCATTGTTGGCCATCTCTTAGAATTGATTGTCCTTTAATTAACTTATATCTATCATGCATGTAATGCGATTCCCAATAAAAATTACAGAATTTTAATTGAAATTGAAAAGTTCTGAAAGGTAGAAATATAAATAATATGTATTATTTATGTGCATACTCCAATTTACATGGACATTCTGAAGAGTTTTTAATAACAATGCAGGTTTTCCACTTGATTTAATTATCAAGTGACTTGACTGAGTATTTAAATTAGAAGAGTATAATTTGGTTTATTTCATAAAGAAAAGCTTTACGTCTTTATGTCCTTATTGATTTGCCAATACTATTTAATGAGTTTCAATTCACAAAAGTTACATTAGTCAAAATACATCTTTTGGATCGGTAAATGTAGCCCTATTTTGGAAATGAGACCACTTGAAGAAAATGCTGAGCGTAGTTTAAAATAAATTATCAGAAAGCATTGCTCCTAAATGTACATGAAGAAATGCAAAATGGCAGCAGGCATTCTGTTATTTTACATATGATTATTGTATATAGTTCCAAGAAAATGATTGTCTTTTCAGTAATCCAGACATTTCCTATGTTCACTAAGCCAAATATGCTGTTTTCATGTATGCGCTTATTTTAGCTTGCATACAGTGAAATTTTTTTTAGACTTCTTCCTAACTCAATTTTCAATATTTTTAATGAACTTTGACAGAGTAAGCTTAAATGATTATATTATTGCTGCTTTATGTCATTATACCTACATGGAATCAGTGCAGCAACTGGTGCAAAGAGTGCAAGTGCTCATAACATCTAATGACGTAAATCCTCCTGCTCGTCATTTCGGCGGAGTGCAGCCCGCCAGGAGATACTGGCTGTGGCCCCTCCTTGGCAAAAGTTCGGTGGCAGTGACTAAAGAGCAGGTGCTGTGGGGCCTGTACCACGGCACTGACTGAGGAGCAAGCCCTACAGCGCTGTGGGTTTGTCCACCGTCACCTGGAGTGAGGCGGGGTGAGGTCTCCACTGAAACCCACGGTGGGGGTCACACACAGAGGCGGGGTGAGGTCTGGACGGCCACGGCGGTGTTCGCGGAGCCGCTGGCCGGCTGCGGTGAGCCCTGACCCGAGGGAGGTTCTGCGGGGCTGGGGATGTGACAAGGGGTGTCACGCAAAGCCACGCCGCCCACGGCCCCCACGGGACCATCTCCTGAGGCAGGGCCGGCCTCCGCTCTGCTCACAGCGCTTATAACCTCCCGCTCACCCTCTCTCAGGCGGCAGGTGGACCCTGCTTCATGCCACCTTCGACTCGGGTGGTGGCTCCATGGCTGGTACCAGCAGCTCTCCTGGCCTGCAGAGCTTTGCTGTTAACAGGGACCTGATTCGCAACTGCATGTCTCTTCTGATGGCACACTGCTCAGAGACTGCTGCACGGGTACCACATCTCTTGTCTGGGCCAAAAGTACCGGAGTCCTATATTTTAAATTGTTAATGCAATCCTAGCTTCCCGGCTGGCTCCAGTAGATGCCGTATCGTTACGTTTTCCTCCTTCGTCTCTTGCAAGAACGGGAATCTGCTGATTTCAGTGTCCTCAGGGTCGATGCCCTTGCAAGAAGCTGTTCTCTCCCTCAAACCTGTGTCCCTTTTTTAAGGCTGTCTTGTTACACTGCATTTCATCTTTGTTATGGTAATTTAAAAATTTAACAGGTTTATTAATCCTGCAGAATTTATTATAGTCAAACATGAGATATTATTAAGTTGCTATTGTACGAAGCATTTACCCTCGCTGCTGGAATGACTTGTCCTCTGCATTGGCAGACACAGAAACATTCATTTTGTTTCCTAATTAGGAGAGCTGCAATCAGGAACCATGACAGAGTTCAGCTCCTCAGTGTACAGCATGCCAGGTTCCATAGTGCAGGCTTTATAAAATTCTCTTTAATTCAGGAACAGAATATCATTAACTTTGTAAGTGGATGAATACAATGGACAAGCAATTTAATTAACTTCTAACATTGGATGTTGGACAGGAGACAAAATGAAATTATGCACATATTTCTTATGCAGGCAGTCAACCTTGAAAGGGGCTTGATTGTGATGGGTCAGACAGGGGGACAGCTTTGTCCAATTATTTGATGTTTAGTCCTAGAATATGAAATTTGAAATTTGGTACTTTGTAAATCAATCATCTCTTATTTTGAGGCAGTTACAAAGGTTCTTTGAGATACAAAACAACCGCCAGTGACTGTGACACGCTAAATACAACCTTTTACCACATGGTACTTTCCTATTTGGAGATGACCTGTATAATACTAAATGAAATGGGCATTAATGCCTCCTCATCAAATTGAATTTGCCATCTTGAGTGTATTATGTAAGAATATATCAATGAAATACTAAACTGATTTAAAGTTTTTAAAATTAAAATTATTTAGAGTCAAGTAAATCTGGTAAGAGTCATCCAGCTCACCAGTCTCCTACTAAATGAAGCACTTTTTTTTTAGTAGAAGAAAAATACGGTAAAATGTTAAATATCCAGCAGCCTCTCCCATCTGATCACAAGCCATGCAAGCTGCATCCCAGTTCCAGTACCACTGCAAAGACCAGTCCCGTCTTGTGTAACACAGCTGGAGGGACTGGTGACCGGCTGTGAAAGCCCAGCACAGATCAGCCACCGTAGCGGGTGTGGGAGCAACCTCGGGATTGGAGTGGAGCGTTTCTTGTTCTCCTGCTGGCCCTGAGCGCTGCGCAGGGCTCTGTGGGTACCGCTCCCGGCCTGAGCAGGGCTCTTTGCTGGGCTTGGCTGGTACGGAGCGAGCCGGGGGGTTGTAGCAGCAAAAGGACTTGAAGGAATCGCCCAGATTTTCTTGCTGGGCTCACGTAGGTTTGTCAAGTTTTGCTTCAGAACTAGTCAGAACTTTCGCCCTCTCAGCATCTCCCTTCTGCCCTCAGCAGTCAGGGGAGTGCTCCCAGGAGGACAGTCCACGATCTCGGTATCTTCATAGTGATCAAACACCTGTAACTGGTCTAGATTAATTTCTGTTGAGTCTGCATCCACTTTGTCCCATGCCAGTGTTGCTTTTCAGCTCAAGTAGTCCTTTCCATCGCCCAGTGCCACTCATCTCTGGTTTATTTGCAGCTTCCCTTTGTTTTCCTGGGGTACGGAGTCAGCCTCTTCTAGTCACTTCTTTTATTCTCTAATCCTGGTGGCCTTTTTCCAGTGTGGTCAAACCTTTTACAGGGGAGGTGGGAGCTGTTGATGTGGTTCCAGCTGGTGCCCCACCATCCCGGCTGCATTTCTGCTTCTCCGGCGGTGGCTGTCCCTCTTGAGCTGCATGCGGAGAGCTCAGCTGCCTTCTCACGGCTGCACCCCGTGGTGATCTGAGGTGCGCTTGCTTGTGCAGCAATGGGAGGACAGAAGTACATGGAATCGGGAGTAAATTTCTGGAAGAGATGAAGTGCTTTTTTTGCTCTCGGTTGCTATTGGTTATGCTCCTAAAACGATTACAAAAATACATGTGCCAGAGGATATGCAATATAGATTGCTTCCTGAAAAATAGTATTCTGCACGTTTGTGTTATCGTCTGCAGCCCGAGACTCCAGCTCCGTTTCTCTCAGTTCATGAGCTGTTGCCAATATCTGCTGGATAAATCTGGCTCTTTGTACAATATTTTGAGCTCTGTTTGTCAAGAATATGTAACTGAAATAACCATTAAGAATTTAAGCATGTAAGTGCATATCTCTTTTTAGATACACTTACTCTGTCTGCTATGCTTACAGGTAGGAATTAGGTTTTATTTCTATCTCTTCCCATACTGAAGAGCCAGCGAACGCTCCGTGCTGTGTACTTTGTCCTGGCTTTGAAGCCACTGGTGGGTCCTCGGCAGAGGTTTGGGCTGTGTGGTCCCTGGTGCCTCTCGCAGTCAGGCCCGTGGAGCAGTCGCTGGGGCAGGACGCAGCGTGGCCCTGAGTTACGGTGTTGAATCCTGCGTTAAGGCAACCTCCTTCCGTACTGGTGCGGAGCCAAGCTGTGTGCCTCTTATCCTGATTGGGGCCTCTGGAGCACTGGTGTAATAGAAATATTAAATAACAGTGTGATTAATGACTTTGTGAAGGTCCTGCTCTGAGTTCAGGAATATTGATATCTGGCCTTTTTTTTTAACTGCTCGGCATGCATACACTTTCCTTAAATCTCGTTGGCTCCTTGGTCTGTCAGTAATCTTTGTTTTATGGAAAAGAACCTCTGTATGATATTTTTTTTAATTGAATTGATTTGGAGTTAAAATGTTAAATCTCTTTGTGAAAGATGTCAATATCAAAAGTGGTATTAAATATTCTGTGTCAATGTGGTAGGTTACGCATGTATTATTCATTTACTTACCAGGCATGTTTATACATAGCTCAGAATTTTTGTTAATTTTTTCTTCTTAAATTAGCTAGTGTCAAAGAATCTTTTAAAATTGAATATGAATTTTCATTTGCTATATTGATGCAGTAAAGAAATTATAAATAGAATGTAGTGGAGATGGATCATGTTAGCTGGAGATCACTCATTTTGTTAGTCTTCAGAACAGGAAGATGGAAGCTCCTGGGACTTTGGGTTTGTTTTTTTTTCCTGAAAATGTACTACTGATGGTTGCTGTTAGCAGAGAGACCGCTCTGAGGTATCCATAAAGACCAGGTCTGCAAACAAGGTGGCTTTTTATGATGGTCTCTTGATTAAGCATCTAAATGACTTGGGATTTAGGTATCTTGGAATTTTTAAAACAGTTACTCCAATCTGTCATGTAGACAGGTCACAACCTTTTTAGAAACCTAAACAGTTAAACCCATTTGAAAATTGTCTAAATCTTGGTAATAAGTCCAGACATAAATAGTACAAACTATAAAACTGTACATAAACACTCATGGATCAGTCTTTTTCTGAATTACATTTAATTCAACTATTACAAAAACAAACAAAAAAATCAGAATTCACTTTTTAGTTATTTGGATTTTTTTTTAGTGGTAAATTTATAGTGACTATTTCTCTTGATAGTTCAATTGTTATTGGTGTCAGACTTAACTATTCTGAAGAAAGAAGAAGGAAAAGAGCAGTGGTAGATGTTAAAGGTATGTCTGGTGTTGCTAAACTACCACTTCACAGGAGAGATTGTGGCATTAAAATTAGTTGAGGATGGTTAGAAATCATATCACATCTTCTGACAGCTCATTGAAGGTGGAAATGTGGAAAGTGTGATCTTTTTCAGCTGGCACAAAGCAGTCAGAAGTATATCCTCACTGCCTAGCTGCGACAGTACGGCCAAGAGAGTCAGTTTGAAAAATGGACAGGTCCATAAAATAAATAGATGACAAACAAAATAGAACTTTTTAAGTCAAAACCAGCACATGGAAATTAATCTAGAAATGCAGAAGTACCTTTGCAGGTATGGTTCTAATACAATTATAGTAAACAAATGATCGGGATTTGGGTAGACCTAGTGCTAGATCCCCGTTTCCTCCCCCACCTGCACTTGCAGGGTTCTGCTATCAGTGGTGACTTATTAGGGCACCATCACTGGAGAAACTGGTGAAGAATCCAGCAATCGTGCAAGTGAGTTGTGGTACAACAAGGTGCCTCTTTACCACATAACTATGTTTATATTGTGTAACATTGGTTTAGGTTTTATGGAGTAAGAGTCTTCAATACCAATCCTGCAGGCGTTCTACTCTTCTCGAGTAATTCTGTTTGCTTAATGAGAGTTATCAGATGTAACTAAGCAGATATTTTTAATACAGACCAAGTTACACTATGCCAAGAGAGATTTAATTTAAGTGTGCCACTGAGTATTTGGAGCCCACTTGCTTTTACACTGTATTAAAGGTGTAATTATTCAAATACCGTTGAGCTGAAGGCGATACCCGTGTTGGAGATAGGAAGGTGCAGGAGCAGTGTGTAATTGTCTGGAGTGGCCTGCTCCGGGCTCCGGCTGTCTGCGCGCCAGGTAGACGAGGCCTTTTGGGGGAAGCTCAATAGCAGTTTAATTGTATGTACTTTAGCTGATAACTCTAATTCAGGAAATGATAAATTGCTGGACACCTCATTTGTTTGCAAATAAAAAGTGATAGACTATTTTATAATGAGTTGATCTGTGTACTCAGCCTGTTTTTTTAACCTTGAATGAATAATAGACATTTAGTGCTAATTTAGCTATACTGGATCAAGTAGCCTATGAACAGAGTTGACAAGCATATGCTTCAATGTGGCTGGTTATTTGTAGTTACCATGTCGGTCGCTATTCAGATGTGCCAAGCCCCCCTGCCCTTGTGCTGCGCCCTTCTCTTCACTTCTTGGAAAGTGGCTACTATATAAAAATTAACTTGTTTACAGCAAATTAAGGGCAGGTGTTTTCAGGACGCGTTTCTGAACTGCCACAGGAACCCAGCCTCACCTGTGGCTTGTTTCCTGCCACAATTGTAGAGTCGTTTCGCTGAGGCCATGGCCCGTGGCAGCCTGGGGGGGGGTGGTGGTGTGTGGCCGGGAGCCACCTCAGCTACTGAGCGGTCCCGCTGGCCACGGTACCCTGCACACACGGCCCTGCCTGGGCCAGGACAGGGGGCTGCGGACCCAGCCAGGGGTGCCAGGCTGGGGGTGCCCAACCAGGGGCGCGGGGCTGCTGGGTACCCCTGTCTCATGGCAGCCCATCACGGCTGGGGCCTGCGGTCTCCCCCTGGAGAGGCCATGGGGAGGTTGGACCTGTGCCGTTGGCCATGTTAGGTTTTTCTGTTTGAAGTCTCTCAACCTTCATTGCGACATAAATGGTTGCAGATAAGGTGTCCCCGTATAGTACCTGATAACAGCACTTTTATGTGAAATTATAGTCTTCCTGTCTGGAGTCGATGCAGCTTCTCGTTTGCTGTGTTTCCCTTGACTGAAATGTGGCAGCTAATGGACTCCATTTTACTAATGGGAAAGTCATACGTGCGCTTGATGTTCAAGTTTATAAATATGTAAAATATTCTTTTAATTATTGTTAGCAAAGCAGGCAGGCAGTCGATAGTCTCAGGTGTGACAAGCTCGGTGCGGACAGGCAGCGCCGGCCGAAGGGCTGGTAAGCGATAAGGCCTTCCTGTCAGCAGAGCCCCGGCTGATTAATATTCAGACATTGTCATGTTCGATGATAAATTAATTCCTTGAACTATATTGATATAGTAGGTTAAACATTGAAAAAGTTGGGTTGAACTTTGACTTTAAAAATTCATTAAAGCTAATTATGGATTTTATGACTACATGAATTACAGTTTCTGTGTCATCATTGGCAATTTATTTTCAATTTATTTAAAGCAATTTTTATATATTAGCTGTATCGCATTTAGTGAGGTAATGCAGTAAATGTTTACTCTGTACAGTAATTAAACTTTCATTCAGGTATTTCCTTTATGCATTAAATTTGCACGGTTGCAATGACATACTTTAAAAATAAATTGTGCCAATGGGTTGTTAAAAAAAAATATAGCTGTTTTAATCTTCAGACTTTTGTGGCAAGATTGCTTAATCAAAGGAATAGTGTTTTTAATATTGCCAGATGTGTAATCCATCAGAACCAATTTGTTTATCTTGCCATCACTACCAGTTTTTCCACATGAGTCTTGGCAGAGAACAACGAAAGAAATTTCCAATACTATATTGAGAATCATTCTGGAACCTAAATAAAAGCAGTGAACATTCAACTTCAGTCTACTTACAGGGAGAAGATACCTAGTTTTTTCTCTGTAATAGTTTTCAGGGGGAAGATGCAGAGCTCTTCTAATGAACATATGCTGACTGTAAGTTAAATTATGCAATCTGTTTCTACAGTTCGAGTGCAGTTCTGTACGTGCACGTGGTAAGAACAGTCAGGTACTTCTGTCAGTCCTGAAAAAAGGCATTTTGTTACTAACATCATTGCCCTGAGATAATTGCCTGGCCTTTCCAGAGGTCCTGAACATGTCCTCAAGGGCTGTTCTCACAAAAGCTTTCAAAAGCCGGGATATGTTTGACTGTGTACTCTACAATTAGTGGTTATGATATTGAAGGAGTTTCTAGGAGGTCACAAAGGAAGTTTTCCCTAGTGTACCTGTAGGATTGTGTTTGCAGGTCTGTTTGACTTTAGGAGTGTTAAAGCAGAGGTGTTTAGTTATAATGTACAGGGGAGACAGAAAAATAATTGGCAACCAGTTTTAACATCTTTATGCATTTTTGAGGAACTTGGCCAAGCTAAAAATTACTGGTTTTCATGATTGTCCAATCTGAACTTTCTGCCTTGATGCTTTCTGCTCTTTTAGTTAGGGTGTGTATATATATATATATATGTATATTCATACCGATTTACTATGCCTAAAGGCCTCTATGAAGCAGAATGTGAAGAAATTTAAATAGAGCCACCAGGGGTGTCTGTGGGGTATTTCTTCATGGCCAGGGATGTTACTTTGAATTGTGTATGTACTTTAGGGAGTAACTGGGCGACTCACATTCCAATGAAGCCCTTTCTGTTTCGCCAGCTCCTGGCTTTGCCAGCAGAGCAGAAAGCACCCGGCTCATCAGCGGTCCCCATGACCACCTGAGGTCAAGGGGTTGTGCTAATTTTCCTGGACTTTGAGAAGCTTCTGGTGTTTCTGAACACAAGGTAGTTTGATGCAGTTACAGACCCAAGGGCTGGCAAGTTGACCTGACAAACGGAGAACTTTCTGAGTCAACCTGTGAGCTCTCTCCATCACGCTGCGATGGGGCTACTGAAATACAGGTCCCATGACTAGTCTGTGTCTGCAGAGTGCTTGGAAAATGAAGCAAAGGCAGCTGTGGCTGCTCCCTTCCCCTCGTCCTGGTAAGACGTCACACGTACAGCAGTGTGCACCATCTCCTGTCTGTTCCTTGGTGCAGGACCACTGCAGCTGGGGTTCGGAGTGGCCAGCAAGAGATTGTCCGCTGTGTATCTGTGCCTTCTCTCAGACGTGGGGTTGCTCGAGGTGAAAATCAGCAGATTGATCTGTTCAGGGGATGACTGCCACACGGTCCTGGGGTAACAGCTGTGGAACGTGCATCCTCCCTGGCTGTACAGAAAGTGAGGTGTTGATGACCCTCACTGTGTGCTATTTTTCAGGCTTCTGCCCTAAAAAGACTGTACTAAAGAGGGCTTAGATATTTGCGGATTTGCTGGTTTGCTGTTCTGCAGTCGCTGGTGTAGATGTAGCAGAAACAATCCAAGACAAAGGGTGGAGGTGAGGTACAATCCATAACACAACTTCTGAGCTTGTGTTGTAGTAGAAGCACCTGCTTGCAGGTAGCATAGAATCTGTGCTAACAGCAGAAGTAGTCAATTTCAACAATCCTAAAATGGAACAAATAATAGGTTTTTTTCTTTATGTTTGAAATTTTTTAAAGTTGAACTGTTTGGGGCAGTTTATAATTTGCAGTGTATTTCTGTATTGTATTACTTAGATACTGTATGTACTATGGCTACTGAACGTGCCAGTACTTCTTTTTCCAAAGAATATTAAAATTGTAAATAAGAAAATAAATCAAAGTTCTAGACTCTCAATTAATATCATTTAACTTTATTGTTAAACTGTCATTTTATGAGAAATAAATTGAATTAACATAATTTCAACAAAAGGTCCTAGGCATTAGGCCCTGAAAGAAAGTTTCTTTTTACTTACATTTCATTGTGTTAGGGCAGTGAATTATAACTGCACTCCATCATTTTTACAAGTTAACATTTATGTACATAAATCTGATTAAGTCTATAACAATGCGGAAGATAGCCGTAATTTCCATTCCATTACAGTTTTGCTTTTTTTCAGTGGTGTGTTTAGAATTACATGGTCAAAGCCTATCTTAATGTTAGCAGTATCAGTTCCTGAAACTGTACAGCGTTACTTAATCACTATCAGAGATTCTTTGTGCACAATTAGTTAACACTCAGTGCTACAAATGTAGACTATCAAACCAAACCTTTTATGCATAATTCTTCAAAATTACTTTTTAAAAATTAGATTAAAGCTGTAAGTCAAGCAGTGAGCAAATCAGGATACTCAGAAAGTTGTAGCTTGAGCACAAGTGGCAGTACTATTTTTAAAAGAATTATGGCATCTAAGTAAAACAGAGTTTAGAGCATCCTGATTCTTATTGGTTTACTTTGGACAGGGGTTGGACAGGACACCCCAAAGGTCCCTTCCAGTCTGCATAATTCTGCTGTCCCAGATTATGAGAGCAAGAAAAGCTCCCTTAAAAGCAGCGTTTAGATGTTATAGGTAGGCTGAGTTGGCCACATTACTGACACAGCTCAGTATTTCCCTTTCCAGGATCCCTTTCTGATTTGCTTCTGAATTTTTCAGACTTGAGGTGTTTGGGCTGATACCTTTCAGGTACTTGCCGAAGTTCTTTTTTTTTTTTTCTTCTGAAGACCATATAAAGAGCTGAAATAAGGCTGTATCCTTATACCGAGTTCTTAAAGATTAATATTATATAACAAAATGTTATCTTTATATACGTCAGATTTTGCCCTGTGTATTGAAGGAAGAGGTGGACCCGCTGGAGAGAATCCAGAAGGAGTACGAGTTACTTTCAAGGACAAAAAAATTTGACCTGTAGCTTGCATGTGTTTTTAAGACTTTGATCTAGTTTTAGTTCTCAAAGAGAAAAAATACATTTTTCTCTACAAAAAAAAAGCCCTCTCTGAAAACATATCGTTTTGTTGCATGTTTAACTGTAAATATATTATTTAAGAGTAATCTCCAGTGTTTGAAAGGCCAGAGTACAGTGAAAGTTTAGCTTGAGCTAGCAGCATTGTCTATTGCTAATGACAGTTTCTTCAGTTAGAAATTAAATATCGGGTAGCAACGTTTTTACCTCATATCAGGATTTATTTTTTTCTGGCAGTGTATCCTTGTTGCAGGATATTTAACCTTGAGTCCTCTACATGAGTGTCTCCTGCATTTTCTTATTTGCCTCCCCCACGTTATAAAAAAGCCAAGCAAAGGCCTAAAAGAAGCAGAGTGGGTCGCAGGGAAGTGTGCCCATCAATTAAATGTATGACAGTGTTTTCTGTTGGATGGACTAATATGTCAAGGAGATGGGCAGGACCTCATGTTTGTGCTTTTGACAAATCAGCAAATGTTTAATCTCTGGATGTGCAGCGTCTCATAAATAATGCAGCAGTCACTGAACCAAAACACTGCTCTGCCAGGAGGGTCCCTGTCGTTAGAGGGGTAAAAGACAAAATGAAACTAAATCATCCTTTTTGTTTAATGCATTGCTTCTTTCCTCCTTCTCAGTAAGACTTTATCCAGTGGCAGGCTGCTTTGTTTTCCCCTCTCAACTTCTGTGGAGTGCATCAGATGTGTGTAAAGGCTCATCAAGTTCTCATTTATAATTTATACTTTTTTTTATATTGCACTATAAAGTCTGTTTGCGCTACTTTTTCCTTTCTCAATTGATTTTCCTTTGCTCTCTTCTAATATGTAAATTTGCTGTCATTAACTGGAGGAAGACAGTGTATAATACAACTGTGAAGAAGTTAAAGCAAGCGGGAAGCTCACAGTCTGTGTCGGTGAAGTCTTGGCCCTTCACCAGCCCCTGCGGCGTCTGCGTGGGCAACCTGCTGCCATAGTGTGACCACGGGCACTTTACCTGCCACGTTCGAGAGCCACCTCTGCGCTGGGTGGTCTCTTGCACTTCAGATGGTTATTTCTCTGTTTCACTGGCAGAAGACACTGCAATTGCAACGAGCGTTGTTTTCCCTCCCCTGGGATGGTGTGTGCTTGGAGCGCAGTGCCCTCAGTGCCATCAGCACCCCTTTCTCAGCCCTTCTGTAAACTGGATCCCAGAAGCCTGAGCGTGGGTACCCGGGAAATGAGGGATATGTGGTTATTAGGTGTGGGAAGCTTGGAGGGTATTTCCTTGTGTCTCATGGGGGCTCTGTGGCAGAGGAAAGGGCCCTCATGTCCACAGGAGGCTGGTGGCCATTCTCACCCTGCACTCTGCTTGCTCTGAAGATGCCCCTCGAGCTCTTGTCCACGCTGGGACCAAAGGGGTACGCTTGAGTGGTACCCTGAACACAGATTAAGTAATGGACTGAGGATTAAGATCTCAGAAATGGTCAGAAACCAGGAAATAACTGAAGTATTTGTAAGGAAGAGCTACTAATATTTTGAGCTGAATATGGGTGGACTTCAGTTTGCTTTTAAAATTGATTTGCTAAGATGGGAGTTTGTTTGCTTTTCTGAATGCAGTAGGGACTAATTCTGTGTTTACTTGCGTTACTCGGTCACAGACTAATAGCTAGAACTGTAAAACTGAAACAGAATTTTGTAGTTGGATTAGGTCACTGCACTGGTTTGAAAAAAACTAAAGAGAAGGTTGCTCAGGACTAGATCAGCAGGATTTAGAAGTCCTATCTAAATCTGAATGATAAACACATAGTATTTTATTTTCAGTAGTAATTCAAATTTTTCATGTATTGTTGTGGGCACTAAACTTTGCTTCTGCCTATACTTAGAAACACATCAGTTATGCATATATATATGTATTCAAACATCTAAGCCTCCGCGTGATATCTTTACATTCTTTCTCTTGGGTCAGCGCCTTGTGAGAGAGCACTTGTCCCTGTGGGCTTGGCACCGAAGGCAGGAGCAGCAGTTGCTCTGGCGCACAGGGATGGGCATGCTGCTCTGATCAGTTGTCATAGTTTTTGTCACCACACTTTCAGACAGGGAAGGCTGTATAAGCGTGTACAAACATCCCCAAGGCTCCTGCTGGATTCTCAGTGCTGGACCAGCTCTGCCACTCGGGAGGAGGATGGGGAGCCTGGGGCATCTCTCAGCCCTGCCCTTTTCTCTCTGCTGCGCCGTCTCCAAAGGTGTTTGTTCTGCTCTAAAAGCACAGCAAAAGTTGCCAGGCTTTTATAAAAGAATTGTGGGACTGCGTTAGGTGTTTAGAAAGGTGCTTGTCTGTGTTACTGATTGCATCTGTTTGGCATTTCTAAAAGCACACCTGGTAATTGTGGCCTTACCGCATTTAGTCAACTGTTAAGGATCTGCTTTATAATGGCTTATGACACTTCAGAGAAACAACAAAGAAAATATTTTTATAGATCTTAGAAAATGTAAAAATGAGTAATTTTATTTATTAGTATTTAATTTCTTCTCCTTTTTTAACTGGAAATGATGATTCTTTTTTGGGTTTAGTTACCCAAGGTAGATATTTTTATAATTTCTTATTTTATTGTTGTTTTTTACAGGCTCTAGGAAGTTTTTACTTTCTTCATGAATCTTTGAAAAACATCTATCAGTTTGATTTTAAAGGTAAGCAAAGGAATTAAATGTTGTTAATTGTCAACTGGCTTTATATCTCCAGGCAGCTCTTCTGCCATCACTTCCAATAGTGGTGCCTCTCAGTTTTTCCATGATATGCAGACTTCTGTATAATGCATGCAAGTCTTGATGGCAGACGTTACTTTTCTTACCTTTTATAGACCTCTTAGAAGAAGTCGATGGACTGGCCACAGGTTGGAAAACGGTGCGTTAATCATTCCTATGCAGATGGATCTTTGGATCCGTAGACATCCCTGATGATTTCCAAAGAACTCTGAATGGTCACAGGGTTCTTCCAGGTAGATCAGATATAGGACCAAGACCTTGAATGTCCAGCAGTGATGGTCATTTTGCAAAGCAGCTGAGGTAGATTTATGGCTTAAATTACTTTGGAGCAGTGCAGGTCAGAAGGAGGGTGTCATTGTTTTTAACCCATATTGATCCATCAGGTTGGAGGTCTTGCTAAACCTCAGAAGTTTAAAAGTAATGCTAGGCTATGTACATTAAATATTAGAAATATCATAGAAAATTATTGAATACTTCCTGAAGTATATATAGAAAAGATTATGTAAAATTTATGTTATTTCAGTTGAGAACTGTCTTTATATTAAATAACGAAAATCTTCTGAGCTTCATTTAGCTTCCTGAGCTGAATCACATTAATACTACATCTAGCATCTCATTAATTTGAGACACTGTTCAAATGGTGATAGCTATGGAGAGAACTAATCGTCTTAATTATATAGATTCATTATTTTTGTTCTCACTAGAGACAGATTCTCTCTGCTCGTATAATTGAGGGTACAGGGTCTCCCTTCCCTGAGATGTTTGCATGGTACAATCCAAGATTTGGCCAACGTAAGCCCTCCTGTCATCATCAGGTTCAATGCTGAAGGAAAATTTTAGCTGTAATATCACAGATAGTTCAGATTTTATTTCTGAGGGAGCGGGCTGGAAAACTCAGTAGTATCTGCCCACCTAATTCCTGCACCCACGATTTCATGGCACCGGCACTGGCAGAGCAGCCATTCCCCTGTGAATTCCACCTGACATATTCCCTCCTGCTGGGCATGGACCGAGGTGTCCTGCTCCAGGGGATATCTGACAGAGTGAAAGTACAGCTGGTTTAGGAAAAGAGGAGCTTTCTGGGTTTATTAAATCATTGATTGACAGCTTACTCACTACTGTAAAGAAAACATGAGAATTTTTTAAAAGTGAGAAAATGGAAGGAAAGAGGGGGGGGGGGAATTCAGTATAAAAGAAAATAGCAGATACTTGTTCTAGAAAATAAACACTTTAAACATTTAGTGCTTCGTTTTGCTCAGCAAAACCTGAGTAAAGCCAGGTGAGGTGTGAACCACACACCTAAAGATGTGTTTGACCCAGTCATCACTTGGAAAGAAAAAGCTTAATAAAAATCCGAGGAAAGCAGGTGCTACACTGAATTGGTGTAAGTCACCCACTGCGTGCTCAGTGTCGAGCAGGATCAGTCTTCCAGTGTCCTGTTTGTAAAATACGGCCCTGAAGGCTCCCGTCTTTCAGGGGAAATGTAAAACTTGCCTCTTCTCTCATGACTATTGACATATTCACAGTGTATTAAGCTCTTAAATCAGAGGAAAAATCCAAATAGATACAAATGTTCTCTGCACAAAAATCATTATGAAATTCTGGTTCTACTCAAAAGCATGCAAAAAAATAGATGTTTATATACAGTTCAATATTCCTGCAACATCACTGTGTCTTTTTGGAATTCGCTGCACAGTTGGATGTAACCGAATACAGTCTTTTGGAAAAAAAGATTGTCTCTGTTTTTCAGTTTTCAGGTAGAGATATTTGAGATTTAAAATGAGTTTTCTCCTACAACCTCATGTATTATTTGCTACAGCACAGAAGGTGTTGAACTGTTTTTACAGTGGTCAGAGGCCCAAAAGTTTGTTTATTATTTTAAACTATTGACAAGATGTGTGTTCTGAAGGGCCATCACCCCACGGAGGGGTTTGCTCATGGGGTATTAGGCCAGTTCCAGTCTCCCTCTTTGATTTACAGAAAGAGTCTCCTTTTATCTGCTGTGAAATCAGAAATAATGTAGAAGTGTGTTTACTCGGAGGTGCTCGAGGAGGCTTCTTTCCTCCTGCATGTGCTTCTCAGCAGCCATGTAAATGAGTTGCTTTTTCATATTGAGCTTTGATGTTAATGTAAGTTGATGATAAAGTTCCTCCTTTCTGCCAAGCAATACCTTTATTTTAGGTTCTCACAGCAGAAGCCTTCAGTCCTTACAGTTCTGCCAAGTGTTTTCTATATCCCAAATGACATCGGGATCTTTTCGCTGACGCTGTTAAACTTACTGAAAGAGGCACATCCATCCGTGATCTACTTACAACAATGCAACATTAGTTTATCAGGATATCTATCTAGACTTCCTGTGGGAGCCAGATCTCAAAGTGATTGGCACATAAAGAGTGATACTTCTCCCCCCCATGAAGATACATTGCTACATTACAGTAAATGCTTCCTCAGATTATATAAAATACTTTATCTAGACAACTTAAAGTGACAAGTCTTTGTATTGCTTGGTGTTTTCACCAGATATCCAGTAGAACTGGGCAGATCAGGGCTCTTGATAATAGTTGTTTTGGAATTTTTCTCTTACGCCTTCCCAGTCAAACCTCACTCTGTTTGGGTAGTTCCAGCACAGTGGTAGCTGTCAGAGCTGCCCGAATTCCTCTGTGGGAGGAGTGTGATACATGAAGTTGGGTTCTCGCCTTTGGACATGGCAGGACCTTGCCCTGGTCAGGGAGACCCGGAACAAATAATAACATAAAGATAACTGCTGGTCATAAGTAACAATTTTCACTTTAATGTGTTTTGTATTTAATTTTCCTGTTAATTATCCAGTGTAGATCACTGGATGCTGTCTGAGGACACAAACAGGCATCTCCTGGAAGAACCGTGCCAGCAGGCTTGAGTGCAAGGGTGTACAGAGACCTTGGTTCGTAATTAGAGCTCCAGCACTTTACGGGCCCCTGGAGTGTAAAGACAGCAGCACCCCGACTGTGTATCTTGAAAATGTCTGATATAAGCAAATGTGTTTGTGCCTGGTTTGGTGCTCTCTGGTTCCTCCCCCAGAACAGCTCAGTGCTTGCGTGTCCCTGCTGAGACCCTGCTGCCTCTTCTGCAGGTGCCGCCGCTTTGCCACCCAGTGCTGCGAGTTGCTTAGAATGGTAACGATATGTATGTTAATTATGTTTTATATCTCTTCCTAGCTAAGAAGTATAAAAAGGTTACTGGGAAAGAAATCTACTCAGACACTTTAGAAAGCACGCCCATGCTGGAAAAAGAGAAGTTTCCACAGGATTATTTCCCTGAGGTAGGTACAATCCCGTGGAGCAGTCCTGAGTATTAGGTTTGATTCTGACTTGCTCTGATTACTTGAGTAGCTACCTTCAGTAATGGAAGTAAGGTCAGAACCCAGTCTTGAGGTTTTTTGGGTTTTGTCAGTTCCTTGTCACCTATAATGTATATTTTAAGTCACTGCATGGATTTACCAAGTTCGAATGGAGTTCTTTGTATAGTAGGAAATCCTTGTGAAGGATGGAGACAGTGATGAAGAGACTTGTTTGTGCATTTAAAACCAAAGTAGCCCACGGTGCCAACTGCAGGTCTGTTCCAGGGATTCATACTCCTTGGCAGGGGGGACAGGGTTCCATCTGTATTAAGCAGCAGCAGCAGCTCTGTGGCCACAGCCATCCTGCGTCTGTCAGCGCAGCGGCTGCCGTCACTGCCCGTGCACAGGGAAAAGGTGGTTCCTCAGCACTGCGAGAGCACGTCACTTGAAATCATATTGATCTTTTTCTCTGATGCGCCCACGCGCTCCCTTTTTCGGTTGTTCTCTTAAGAACTGGGGAATGCTGCGTGTCTGACGTCCAAGGGCTTTTCGAACCCAGGAACAGAAGCACAGCCAAGGGTTTTCTGTCACCTCACCTGCAAGTGCAATTGCACGTGCAAGGGCAGTCCTTGCCTGCAGTTCTATTCTTTGATGTTTAATTTGCTCATTTTTAATGTCATAAAAACATCTACAACGTGGGTGTTCAACAGTTAGTGTTTACTACAAGCCAGGTAAATAAATCTGTTGAATTCCTTTAATGTTTATGGAACAAACAGGCACATTGCTACTTTAATATTAGAAAGAACTAACTGAACTTGAAAAATTAATTTAGAATTTGTAAATATGCACACTTAAAGATATTTACATAGTGCATGCGGGCTTGGAAGATCATTGCGAAAACAATTATGGGGTAGATGGGGTGTAGGTTATTCTTTTACTTGACTTTGATACTAAATTATTTATTTTTATATTCTATATCTCTATACTGGAAGGGAAACTGACTTTGACATAATTTTACTAGCTTTTACCTCCTGTGAATAAACATCTTAAGCACGTCTTTGAAGTTAAGTGTTATATCATTTTGAAGGAACTCCAAGCAGTTATTCAGATATTTACTTTTCTCCTCCATCAGCAGTGAGCTGCAGCAGTGTGGGTGATTGACAATGGGAGTAGGAAACAAAGAGTGCTGGTGAGTGATTTGATTGTGGTGCTGAGGGCAGCGAACAGTGGTGTGCGAGCGCTGTTATCGCCCTTAACAGCAATAGGCCAAATTATGGATTGTTCATTGATACCCAGGAAGAATTATTTCCGTCGTTATTTCACCACTATTGTTTCATCACGAGACTGGCAAATTTGTAACTTGTTCAGCATCATTTATTACCGCCTCTTACATGAACAGTTCCTCACGGTCTCCTGCAGAAAGGGTTGGGTCTCGTGGCTCTCCCACTCTCCTGTGGGCCAGGGCTTGTGTCCGTCTCTTCTGGGCACTCAGGGATCAGTTGTTCCCACACCTGTTTTTGGAGCTGTAGCTTCTATGTTCAGTGCACCCTGCAGTGCTGCTGTAGGCACAGGACTGTGGGGTCTGGAACCCAAGAGACAGCTAAACACCCTTTGAGGATTTGACGACTTCATGCTGTTCTCATTCCTGGCATTACCTTAAATGACTTTTCTAAGGAGAAAGCACCGTGTTCTGGTGTTGTCAGGGATACTGTTTAGCTGGAGTAGGAATAATGAGGAAAAGAGGCAATCCCCAAACCCTCATAATGAAGATACAAACAATCTTTGAAGCACCTTGACAGTTCTGTTCCGTTCCTGCACACAGCACAGCCCCATGTCAGGTGTTTGGGCAGGACTGGTGGAACAGGCTGGGGATTTACCTGGAATATCACGCAGTGGGAGAGGACAGTGGTAGGGGCTCTCCAGGACAACAATCATGCAGATAACTGCAGCAGCCACATGTACAGTTCTCTGGCTTTCTTTGCTTGCTTGGCATGCAACCCAGGGCAGACCGAGCCGACAGATTTTTTCATGTGACTTTAAAAGTTACAAAATAATTGTGCTGATTTTTGCACTGTGCTGTGTTTCATTTTGGGCTGAGGACCAGGGTGTCTCTCAAGCAGACATAAGCACAGCAACATCATAGAACCAACAGTGGCATCATTTGGCTTCTCGTATACATGTTTCTATTTTTAAAGCTGAAATTAATCTTCTTCTCACCTATTTTCTTCCTAGCCAAGTGTTGGCAATAATATTGCTAATTAAAAGACCACAAAATCATGCGTATGTTGAAAATGTAAATTGACACAGCAGAATGCATGAATGGCATATCTGTCCAAACATTACATTTACATGCTCTCGTGTGTTTTAGCCAGACTTCTCATACCATATTATAATATTTTGAGTGAGAAATGGTTTAAGACTGATTTCTTTTCTTTTTATTACTGCTGCTTAAGGATGATCTAAAAGTAATTACAATGATTGAGGCATAATGCAATTCAAAATAATTACAGCCCACTGCATATAAAACTAACAAAACTTTCTGTCTTGATTTATGGGTCCTCTTGGCTAGGCATAAGACTCAAATGATGCCTCTGGGAGCAACACTCCAGATAATGTTAGGCCATTTAAAAAAAAGCAGATTTGTGTAGTCTATCAGGCCTGAGTAATTTTTTTTTCCCATAGTGAGAAATTGGTTGTTATCATAGATCACAGATACTGCTCAAAGCTCTTATGAAAGATGAATTAATTTCACTAATGCTTTAATGCAAACCTTTCATGGGGAAGGCTGTATGGTGATAACCTTACCACGGTCTCTCCTTTCTCAATGATGATTTATGTTGTCTTTTAGTAGATGAAACTGCCTGTATTCACAATCCATCTGCTGGCTAAAGGAATCCTATTAACAGAGGATCTGAGAAAAGACTTAATACTATAAGGTGAAAGATGTGGTATCCCCTTTCTGGGACATGAAGCAGGATTTTTTTTTCCTATTTTAAAATGTAGATACCTCTCTGAGAGTGTACAGATGATCTATGTCATCTCTACCTGGTTTTGTGCTGGTTTACAGATGGTGGATCAGCTAGTGACTCTCAGTTAAAGTCAAAATAAAGACAGTTACTTTGAAATCTGCAGTAAGAAACAGTTTTCTCTTTTCTCTTTGCCAAGCTATAGTTCTTTAAATTCTGTTTCCAAAATTATTTTCTTTCCAAGTACTGTATTTGGAAATATTAAAGCACATCAGTGATACAAAATACATAAGGCATGCTGTTCAGCTGCAGTATATATCTAAGGTGAAGGATGGCATTTTTATATTTAAAGTGTTAGTGCTTCAACTACTGGGCTATCTTAGGTCCAAAGCCTTTTGCATTCCTAATGTTAAATAGGCAAATTATTAATAAGTTAATTACTTCTTGAAGTTAAAGGAGTTAAGTAAGTGTTTTCAAGTTACGAGTATCTAAAGGTAATTTACAGGTTGGAGTGGGGGAATATAGAAATTACACAGTAAAACAAGTGTCATTTTACGGTACAGAGGCATAGGTGTCCTTGCTTTATCAGCCTGGGCTGGGTGACCTTCTCCAGCAGGAGCTGAAGTACCTTCCAGTCTCCTGGGTTGGCTTCTACTTGGCCCAAATAAAAAGCCCAAACCATCATGTTTCCATCCACCACTGTTGCTTTTGTGACTATTTTAAATCACATGCTCCAACAATAATATAATTTTGCTGTATAGATAAGTCCTAAAGAAAATCTTAGTCGTGAGAATGTGATCAAATGCTGAGTTAGGCTTATCCTAATCATAGCAGCAAATACATGGCAAGATCAGGTTCTGATTTTGTCATTTTGGGACAAGTCATGTAACATTGCTCTTCTTGGCAGCTCCATGTGCAACTGTTGTGTTGTCACCATGCTGCTATTACCTTGATAGTATAAATTTTATTGTTGTAATTACCTGCCTTTAATGACTGTTTTATAAAATCAGTTTTGTAATGATTCTTTGCTTTCTCAGAAAAAGTGAAATGAACCAAAGAATTACTATCATATTTTGGGTTGGACGTCTCAAACTTGGGTCCATTTTTTGTACTCCTACCAAGCCTGAATTGTGCCATTCCAAAGAAAGGAATTCCTATAGACTTGTGTTCTTTGGAGAGCTTAGTGACATACAGGAGGAAAAAAGAAAGTGCCTTATAAAAGAGAAGGAATCCCATGTCTCTGAGGGTGGATATGAAGCATGGGAAGAGGCGGGTGGTCTGTGCTGTGCTCTCAGGCATGTACTCTTTCTGTCCTCTGGTTTGGTGTGTCCTCGGTGGGAGCATCACCCTCGGTCGGGCCGCTCCGACTCCCCATCCTTGCTCCCACGTCCCCCTTCATCCACTTGCTCCCCTGAGGCTGTCAACAGCTGGAAAAGGAACCCAAAACCTCTGCCCCCACCGCGTGTGCCGTACCCATTGTTCCCACGGGCCTTCTGCCAGCTGCACCTCCTGCCTTACGGCTTGCTTTTGGATAAATGCTTGACTTGATCTGTCTTTCAAAGGTGACGTCACTGTTGTGTTTCTGTTTCCTAAAATAACTTCTAATGAAGAAATTCTGTATTGCTGCTGGTTGGCTACTTTGTTTTTGATGTCTGTAGGAGGAAGCTGGCAGCAATAATGATTTGCACATCCCATGGTTTTGTGTGTAAAAATAAGTGGAGCAAGTGTAGGTTTTATCACACATTCCTTATATTTGTTTACATCATGCACAGATATTTAAATGTGGTCTTCCAATAGATATATTCTTACTAAATTCTTTATACTGTATTTTCTGGTAAATAAAGGGTAATGAAAGCATTATGTGAAAAAGGAAATTATCAGTTAAATTATTATGCTACATAATAGACTTTGTAATTAGATAGATTGACTTCA